>VZRX01014577.1:541982-610808 GCA_013398075.1 Notiomystis cincta
GCCGCCGGCGTTCCCCTCAGGCTGGCGGCGGGGCAGGGGAAGCGGCAGAGGAGGCAGAGTAGGCTTCATTCTGTCCCTGTGTGCGTTTACCCTTCTCGCAAAAGCTCAAAGCCAAACATTTCCATAGCTGCCCGCTGCCCCTTTTAAGAGAAATAAACCTGTGCTAGTGCACACTGCAGCCCTTCGCCTCCTCTCAGGACCCTGTACTCCATGCTGAGGCAGCCGGCCCTAACGGCCTCATGTGCAAACACACGCAGCCTTTCCTGCCCTCGTCACGCAGTGCCTTACCAGTGACCGCTGCCATCCAGCGGCTGAATAATTTTCCAAGTCAATAGAGTGTGTGGCAGCCAGATGCGCCTGGAACTGCTGAAACCGATCTAAGGGTGCAGGAGGCCGCTGCCGAGCTCGGCGGTGCAGGTTTGGTGCAGTAACGAGGGATACAGCGCTTGCTGTGCCTCGCTCTGCGCGGGAATAGGGCCTGCGTGGCTCTGCAGTTCGCCTGTCTGACAGTTCTCATCCCCGCTGGCATTAAACAACTGAGTTAGTTTTAACTAAACTTGACAAAAGGCTGGGAGTTTCAAAGATGCTAGTTGTTCCAGCTGTGTAAAAATTACTAGCTGGGTGGAGGGAAGCTTGTCCCCAAGGTAGAAAGCTCACGTTTTCCAGGCTGGTGTGTGGCCAGGCCAGGCCTGTGTGTACACAAGAGAAACGCAGAACTGCCCGAGGGTCGCTGTGTCTAAAGCTTATCCTGTCCCTGGGGGATGTGCACACAGATCATATATGGGCACTCTGGTCAGAGACAACTAAAATCTGCCATCACAATAGCCCTAAAATAGATATTCCCTATCTCTTACTGCAGAGTTGCTGGAAGCCACCTTCTGTGGGATCTGAAGCTCAACATATTCCACCAGCTAACACTGTAACAGCCTGAGCTTGGGTGGAATCCTATAGGGCAGTATCTGTTCTTGGGCACTGCCATCAGTGGTGAGAGTCTGTATCAAAAAGAGACAGATACACATGGTACTTGAAAAGTCCTCCTGCTGTTTTCCTGTATTTTCTCCATTTCTTCTGGGCAGATAAGATGGGTGAACACCATACAACATTGAAACCAGGAAAATATAAGTAACTGATATGGAAGATACTTAGGGGGCAATGCAAATTAGCAAAAACAAAGTAGAGCTAAATTGCTACTGGATGACATATAAATTGCGTAATGTTTTCCTTTTAAACTAATACCTATGATTTTTTTTGTGTCCTACTGCTTCTGTTAAAACATACTGTCACAAAATCAGAGTTCATTTCACTTTGATTTCATTGCTTTCATTGCATAAAAGTGCTACATTTAAAATATCATACTAACAAATTTATATTCACTACAGCTTCATTAGGACTCTTTCCATAGAATGAATACAGTATTTGCTTCCACTTGCCTTACTCATCTTCTGAGAACTAGATGACAAGAAGAGCATTTCAAGTTTATAGGGTATTTCTTATTTTAATTCCAACAGTATTACTTCATTTGGGTAGTACTTAATATTTAATGGCTTGTTGGAAAAGTACTTCAGAAGACATCTTTCTGAATTAATGAAATCCTTTATACTCTTTTACTCTATATTTGAGTCAAGTTGTTTGTTTTTACATATGCATTATTCAGAGTACTTTTATTCAGAACATTTCAGAAATGTTCTTTGCAGTCTCATCTATAAGAAAAATTTATAGAATATCATGGTGGTTGTCAAAACTAAATACTTCACTTGTAACTGGAAAGTTTAGCTAAAAAAATGACTATGATGTATAGAAATAGCAATGGATCTATCCAGTCTTCTTGTGGTATAAAGAATAGTAAAATGCAAACTGAAGACACTTGACAGATTGGCAGAACATCTGTCATCTTTTAAGAATGCAGCAGCAATGATAATGTGAACAACTCATCCTCAGTTCATTGCACTTAGTATATCAATGATTGCCAGACTGAAAACTTTAGATTGTAATGATCAAATCAATAGTTTATTAAAGTCTGAAAGATTCTCTATTACACAACATTATCTTCCACCTAGTCCCATGCAAATGCATATAAATAAAACAATAAAATCCTGGTAACTGACTCATGTGGTTCTGACTCATTTTTATAATGGGGGTCTGACTCATTTTTAAAAAATCTTCTTGTACAAATGAGAACAAAATTCCTTCACAAAGATAACTGATTTACTGTTTAGCAGGTATATGAAAGTGGTTATTAGGGGATCCTTAAGGCAAAACTACCACAAACATATAAAATAGGTTCTTTTTTTTTTCCTCTTATTTTCATTGTGGTACATGAATTTTATCTTCAGCATATTTGAATGAATGAATTATCCTCATCTGTGCCCATGTAAAAACAGAATGTGGCTTTCTGCAAGTTAATGTACTGAGAAGTAAAGAGGAAAGTCATTATAAGAGAAGGAAATGAATAGAGCTTACTTTGCATAGTGTCTGCACTAAGTTAAAAGCTAAACCAGGAAGGAAGTTACCACCACTGTGCTAGATGGGATGGGAGTGCTTCAGTGACATGTGCTTGCTTTTGAGAAAACCAGTCATCTTCAGATTAGCACTAGGAATAATTACTGTGTTTATTTTGTGTTTACCTGAATTTTTCAAAGTCCATGAAGGTGAGTGATCAGCTTTTAAAATAACCTTTTATTTATTCTGAAGTATGCGACTGAAAAGTTGGCACGTGCTTTCCTAAAAGCAATGGTTAGGACGCTGCACATGTGGACTTTGGAAAGGATATAGACTCCTTATGTTAGATTTTTAATGAACAGAGTTAATTATATGTGGTATTTCCAAAGGAGTTTGTCATTCATTTACTTACACTGCAAAATTTTTGGTAACTATTTCCATGCAACTGTATTTTTACTGCCTTCGTCGTGAATAAAGAAGTTAAAGTGCTTATGTTCTTTTATAGCAGGTGCTCATGTCTTCAAAAGTAACTTTTTAGAATCTTTTATACTTAAATGCTGTAAAACTTTGTACAATTACTATCTGGTAATGAGATGCTGTCTGTGAAAGAGATATGCAGTGGTAACCTGATAAAAAGTAGAGCAGAATAGATGCAACTCAGCGAAGAAAATCTTGTAACATAAATGCCAAGTACTTCTTTGTGATCCTAAAGGCTGATACTGGATTTAGGATAAATGCAAACTACTCATGTGTGCAAGCTACTCATTCAGTGCTTTTTTTAAAACACCATGAGTAAATTAAAATAGTTTTGTCACATCCATTCCCAAGAAAGCTTTTGAATAAATAAATATTATACTGACAAGCATCCCTTTAACAAAGAGTGTATTTTCAGGCATTATAATGTAATTTCTTTATGAAGCATATAATTTTCTGAAAAAATTTAGTATCAAAATATCCAGATTAGGTTACTTTTTTTTTTTTTAATTAACCATAAAGAATGGACATGTCAGTAATTAGAATATAATGTATATATTTCTATAGTTTATAAATGAACAGACTTGGTAAGCTGCCATAAGTTTTGAATATCATAACATTGATAATTCAGTTTAAGATGTTGGAATAATTAATGCTTTACGTCCATGCAGAAGTAAACAAACTATTTGTAGCACAGATTATGCAAATAAACAAGTACCAGAAGAAAACATTAACCTTAGTGTCAAACACCAAAGAATAATTACATTTTTCCACGATAATTTTTCTAGATTGCTCTTATTGGCCATGCTTTAGGCTGCAATAGTGTGATGACTGCAATTCTGTCTTAATCACAGCATGTCTAAAATAAGATTATGAAGTATATGAGCAGAATAGAATTATAGTTGGAGCAGCACAGATTTATATTTGGAAAATTAGAATTATTGCTGCATTTTGGATATTTTAGAAACTAAAAGACTATAAAACAGATTGTGTAATGGTATCTGAATTACATTAGAAAGTCAATATGTTCAACAATTTATTCAAAATCTCTGAGGATTTTGGGTCTCTGGTTCATCAAATCCTTCTGTTGAAAACTGGTTTTGTTTCAATTTTTGTGACAAACTTAAAGTGTACAGAATTTTTTGTAGATGTTTCAAATTGCTGGTTACACCATGGGCCTTCAGCAGACAGAGTTGTTGGAAATCTTTGAGATGTGAAATATAATCACTGGCTCTTTCTCTGCGAGTGGTTCCTAAGTGAATGGCAGAAAACTCCTAATTCCTGGATGTCTTATCCCAGGGGAAGTTCCAGCATTTACTTTCATTCTGGAGAGGGAATAAAAATGGAAATTTCTCATTAAACAAAAATTTAGGGGGAAATCCATTTGCAAAAAAAACTGCCTTTAAAATTTTTTCAAAAGAAAAGAAGTCCCGCATTACCAGAAGTGAAATGTCTCCTTTATATTTGTAAAGCAACCCACTTGTTCGGTTACGAGTCACTGAACCTTTAAATTACACTGATTTAGAGTAGGAGGTTTGTCCTCTTGGGGTCTGATGCTTTCAATCCCAGTCCTGTCCCTTGGGTCCTGCTACTTGATGGAATGTATCTCCTTTAATCCATCAGTTGTGCATTCCCCAACTTGTACTGTAGGCTTTGTATCTCTACAATATTATGTGGCTACTGCAAGGAAGTGATAGAAAATGCAACTGTATTCACTGCTGCTCTGACTCAAAACAGAGTACCACAGATCAAATGAAACAGAGTCAAGCCCCTGCCAAGTGAAATATTTGTGATTTTCTTAATGGGAAGCAAGTTTTTTACAATTTTTATCTTCCCTGGGAATAGTTTCATTTTAATGGATTTGGATTTTATATGAAAAACCACCCTGTAAATAGAGGTTTAATAGAGAATTTAATAACCGCAGAACTTTTTAACATTAAGCATGTGGTTGCACATCTTTGAATATAAAACAGTTTCCTAGAGTTACTTTGCACGGTTTCATGTCAGCAATCCTCTTTACTATGCACGCTGCCTGTGTGCAGATTTCACAAGGCCCTTTCCACATTTCTAGAGTGATGTTTACATTTGGGATGGGACGGTGCTTCCCAGTCCTGTGCTAAGAAGCAAGCCTCTTATGGACATGGTATGGCTGTCTGCCACGTAATCCACTGGGAAAATGTAGTGTTGTTGTGGCACTTCTTCAAGTGTCCAGCAATCTATATCCCTCCTCAGAAAAGCCAGTCCTGTGACGTGGAAAAAAAAAGAACAATTTTTTTATGCTAGATCATAATTTCTCTGTAGGGATCTTTCAAGAGAACAGTAAAGCCCCCTCCCTAACTCAACAACATTTACACCTTTTCCACTCAGATAACGTGTCTTTTACACACCTACAACATGGCACACACACAGCTCTTTGGGCATTTGTGAAGTTCGAAGTGGACTTTGCAGCGCTGAATGTAGATGTCTGTCACAGTCCAGTCAGCAGATTCCCAAGTCCGTGTACAGATTTCTTGGTGAAAATGATATGTTAGGGGATTCTGATTAGTTATTAGTTGTCCTTTAAAGCTGTAGCAGTGGTTTGAGACTGGTTGCCCAGATGCGGTGGCTTGCCATGAGACCAGACTAAGCATTCAGTTTTTGCTCCTGGCTCATCTCCACAGACAAGTTCTACACAAAAAGCCTCTTTCAGGTGGAAGAATTTGATCTCAGAAGCCTGTTCCATGGCTTGTTGTGTGGGTCAGACTGTAAGCATTTCAAGGAAAATACTTTGTCTTGCCTTAGGGAAAGATCAAGCCCTAAATTTTGTCTGATATTTTTCCTTTTTGTATCAAAATGAGCTTTTTCTTACCTGTGTGTTTTACATTTCAATTTATTATATTTTATAAGGAGTTTATGACTTTCTGATGTAGTGTTAATAAAGGGAAGATAATTGACTTTAGCACCGGAGATTGGATTTTATTTCTGTATCCTGTGTGGAATCCCTGACTGAGCCATCTCTGAGGTCAGCCTGCTGCTCTGTGAGCACAGGGGGCCTGTTGAAGTGGTCAGACTGCAGCTGAGCACTGGAGCAACTAAGGGCTGTAATTTGCTCTCTATACGTAAGAATTTATGATCACTTTGCTCCAGTTGCTCATAATGGGACTTAGATACAAAATTTCCCCTTTATGGAGATGCAACAGTACTACTAGAATTGGAAACATAGCTACAAAATAGGTTAGTGCTGCATCAACTCTGGGAAGTGGTTATTCATAAATACATAATTCATGTTGGGGTTGCACAAAATTTTTTTATTCTTGATTTTTTTCGTATGCTGAAAAAGGAGTTCAAAGTCAACACAAGTGAAAATTTGCATGATAAAACTCTACTGTAATGTGGAAGACAGAATCACATTCATTTATAAGTATGTGTTTTTTGCTGTTTGCCAGAACTGCATTAATGTACTCTAGCTACAGTACTTTGATACTGAAATTTGACTATAAAAACCAAACCCAATTGTCCTAATTAAAATCCATGTTTGTTGACTGAATATAAGAGAAAGTAAAGGGTGTGGCTGGAGGATTCAGCAGCATTTCTCTGTATTTTCACTCTGTGAATGTCATTCAGAAAGAAAGCTTTCATTCTGATTATAGCTACTTTACAATGTAATTGCACTGGAGTATTGCAACTGCACTGTTCCAGGGCTAAGTTCCCTCTCCAAACAAGTTTTCTCTTCTTTTGAAGAAACATAAATGTATTTTCTCTTCTTTTGAAGACTAAGGTTGGAGCAGCTTTGAAACAGGAATGTGACTAGATACCATCACAAATTCCAGTTACTATTACAAGAATTTTAGTCCAGTTCAGCAAATAAAATCCAGCATCTAGGCTGTGGGAAGACTCTGTGCTTGCTTTCTCTTACATATGGTGCATTCAACATCCTGTCATAACCATCAAGAAAAGAAGAGTGCATGTCATTGTAAGATGGTTGGAATATCTTCTGTGCTTCTATGCACATACCTGTCCATGTGTCCTATATGACTGTCTGGCTAATATATCACTTCTTCTTTTACAGCTAACACTGTAATTATGTCATGCATGGATACCTGTTCATCAAATAACATCACTTTTCCACTTTGTACTTTTAACATTTCTTACAAAAGATCAGTGCAACAAAGAAGAGGAAACCAGACTATTTTGCTGAAAGTAATTTTAAATAATTCCAATTTCCAAAATATTGCATGTATTTGCCAGTCATGCTGGAGGGAACAACAGTCCCATCCTAAACAGACAGAGTGTGAATCCAAGAGGGATGTGAATGTTGATCATCAAGGAACAGGGTCAATAGCTAAAAAAAGTAAGTAGGATAAGAGAAATACTTATTTTTTAAGTAGCTAATTACAAAATAAAAGACAAGTTTTTATTTGGTACTTAGAAGAAAATTATATGCTCCTGGTTCTCTGTGGTTCTTTACAAGTCTATGAACAATGGGAGGGTTTAGCTTTCCTTTGCATGGCTAGAAAATACAGATTTTGTGCCAGATTCTCAGTGGCCTTCATTCCTGGCTGTCAGTGAAACATGTCAGTAGCAAGTACTTTCTAAAGTACTAAGGAGTTGTACTTTCTGACAATTTTTCAGGCTGAATATGCTTTTAAATGTCATTGTGGCACTCTACATGTAGATTGCTGTGAGCAAGTATCTGAAGAACTAATTCAGTTGGTAACTATTCCAATGGCAACTATGTAAGAAATAACCATTTTTATGTTTGCAGTCTACATTATCCACAACTGTGTAGCATCAGAAATGGCCTTACATGTTTTATAGAAAGCACACTGACTAAGGAATGGCACAGCAATACAGAGGAGAGGTACCAACACCCACATCTTTTCAGAGCAGGAGCAGCACATTCCTTCTGTGCCATATACACTTGCAAATATCTGGAAATCTTCGGGGAAGGGGATGCCTTCTAACATTGTCAGCAACAGGGGTAATTGGCCAAGTCCTGAGTATAAAAAATTCAGTTCTTTTCCAGCTGTGTATTTTTCTTATTACAAAACAGCTGTCTTAACAAGTATGAAAAAATAAAAAGTTATATATAGAAAACCTCTGTTCTCAGTTATACCTGTAGAACTCTTAACACTTTTGACAATGTTTCTTGTAAACATACCACAAGTCTCACAGCTTGTGTGGTTTGAAATGAAGCAAGGACCTCCTGCAACTGATAGCAGACAAACAATGTGTGCACTTCGAATCTCTATCATCATGTGGCTTTTACTGGGGTTCTTTTTCTTTTTCATAGCCTGATTTTTGCCTGTAGCCTTTGGCAACTGACAAAAACAACAAGAACAAAAAAGGTGATACTGCAGCATAAAAGGGCTATAATTTGCAGGGAAAATGAATCTTGTAAAGTTAATGCTCTTCAGATCTGTTCAGAGTAACTTTACACAGTGTACATTTATCCATCTTTTTCATAGGCAACGATGTAGAAACCTGTATGTTTTTGCACATGAGGCAGAGAACTCTTGTGTATTGTCCCTTGTTCTGCCACTTGTATAACAGTTTTGTTTTAATTTTTATTTCCAAAAGCAAAAGGCTTGCTGGAAGTGAAAACAGAAGATGTTACTTATTTTTATAAATATTTTAATTTCACTACGGTTTCCAAGAAAGAAGTGGAGCATAATACGAACTACCTGATGGAAATCCACATCAACAATTCTATAGTCAGAGGAGGAAATGCAGCCAAAGAACAACTAAATCATTCTTGTCTAGTGGCAATGATGGAAGACCAAAATGACTGCATAAATATTTCATTGCAACTGAAGTCTTATATGGAATGTAAGTTACAAAGGAGAGTCAGAATGGAAATCAAACTAGA
Source organism: Notiomystis cincta (assembly GCA_013398075.1). Taxonomy (NCBI): domain Eukaryota; kingdom Metazoa; phylum Chordata; class Aves; order Passeriformes; family Notiomystidae; genus Notiomystis; species Notiomystis cincta. The sequence continues at coordinate 550,744 of VZRX01014577.1, forward strand.
AGCAATATAGTTTTGCAAAAAAAATCTCAAATAGGTAGTTCTCTACTTTCAGCAACCATTTGAAAATATTTAAATATTTCACAAGGAGAGAACACAATTTTGAACATCCCTTATTAAAATAAAATCCATAGTAGGCAAGCGATGATTTTTATACTGATTTAAAGCAGGTTTAGCTATGGCCTTTTTTTTTTTCCTAGAAGAAAGCAAAGTAAATATCTGTACATTGTCTTTTGCTTAGCAGCAAGAGACTCACACATTGCATGTGACAAAACCTGGGAATATAATTTTCCTTTTCCTGATAATGGCATAACCCTGCTGTCTTGGAGGTAAATTTAAAAATCCCTGTTAACTACTGTGGTAGAAAAAAACAGGAGACAGGTTTGACTGTTCTAATTTGTACTGCAAAATTTGGCCTCACTATAGTATGCTTAAAAGATAAACCTTCAGCTGAACTAAGCTTAGTTTTCCTAGAGGACAACCTTCAGAATTTTATGAAGGTTTATTTTTGTGCTGCAGGAGTCTGATTGCCTGACCATGGTCAGGGTTTCCAGTCTGTCTATTTGCAACACTTGTCATTTTGAAATTTCCAAATTATTACATTCATTTGGTTTTGCATGGCAAATGTATTTTATGCTGTACCTTTGTTGGAAAAAAATATGTTTTTAAGAGTTGGATTTATATATGTTAAGTAAGTCTAGGGAAAGTCCTAGAGAAGAAACGGAAGCTTAGGGTTGTTTTGTTTGTTTGTTTGTTTGTTTGTTTGTTTGTTTGTTTGTTTTAAATAAGTGTATCTAGCCATGAGAGGAGCATCATTTGTAACATGCCCTGCTAACTTGTGTCAACACTGTGAGCTAACCACCCTTTGCTAATAATACTGATTTAGCTAGGTAGTAGTTATCTCATATTAGCAACAAAAATAACAACATGCCTTTTTTTCTACCTTATTTCAAAACAAAGCTGAAGAGGTGCTCAGGGCTTTACTAAGCAAGGCTGATACTCAAGTCATTACAAGCCACTACAAGATGGGGTGGAGCCTAGATTACTTTATAAAAGATATTTTTAGTTCTAAATTAGGAGGGATGAGCCATGGGGTCATTGGCATTTACCTCATGACTTCTCAATGGAGAAGATGCAAGGGATGTTGCAGTAGGTCTAATTATACTGTTCTGAGTAAAGGAAAGGAAACAGTGGTTTGGCTACAGTATGTAATTTGGTTTTTTATGAAAACCAAACCATAGTAACACAGCTGGTTTTTAAAACAGTTATTTGACAGTGCTAAGGTATGCATTAACATGCAGCTGCCAAAGAAGTTTGAAAGGCCATTAAACAACCAGAGAGGAAAGTTCTCCACATAATTTCTTTGTTGTATATAGTCCTGACTTGTACTAGTTATTGAATTGATTCCCTATGGAATGTGAGTGCATTTCTGCAGCAGCTGTTGTCCAAAAGAGCAGCCTACCTCCTGCATGCAATCTCATGTAATTCTCCCTCCAGGCAACTTTAGTTAAAGGAATTCCCCAGAGGGCTCCTGTTGGTGTTATTTCCTCACTTTTTTATAAGAAAATTTCTGTATGTAGAATCTTGCCTTCTCTCATATATGAAGATGGAGCAGGAGGTTAAGTACAGGCCAGTGTTGGACAGTGGACCAATTCCTTCATGCTCTATCCAGACAGAGGGGACATGTGTTATCCTTGTTCTACCTTAAATACAAATGTTGATATTTGAAGCATTTTCATTGGCTGAGTTGAAAATTTTTCATTCAAAGAGTCACCTGTATCTATTTCAGCTGTGAGGAGATAAATAGAGGTAAAAATTAAGCTAAATTCTGACAGGAAACCTAACATCAAAAACCAGAGAAGGCTGAAAGAAAAAGGCATAGTTTGTTTTGTTTTGTTTTGTTTTTTTACCTGTGGGGACAGGTACAATCCAAAAACCTACCAAGACAGAATGTTCTGCTTTTCTCTGCTAGCGATTTGCCACTTAAATTTTTCTCTTGCACATTTTCTGGACAGATCCAATGTGTATGACGAAGATCACTTGGCTCACTATGATTCTAGGAGTTTTTGTATTTACTGTTTCAATCGTCATCTACAAAATAGTCCAAGAAAATAAACAAAACTGTAAGTAATGAAGTGTTAATCTGCATGAATTTAGATTTCTGTGCAAGTAAAAATATATTAGTTTATAATAACAAAATTGTTGATTATTACTGTAGCTCAGATACTGATATTTTGATTGTCAAATGGTAAAGGCTTCTTAGAGACTGACTGAAGTACTCAGATGATTGGTAGTATCACCTCTCACCTCTTTGGTGGATGCAAAAATTATGGATGCAAATCCAAGCTTGGTAAGGCAAACTAAATGTGGGATTTTGACAGGTGCTTGGTGGCTTAGTGATATGAAATTCTGGTTTCATGCTGATTTCAGTAGATCAAACTATTACTGTTAAACTTTGTGGAAAAATTTTAAGTAGAAATGCCAATGACCAGTATAAGTGAATTGAAATACCCTTTCCTTCTTGGAGATGATTTATTTTGGTGCCCGTCAGGAAAAATTACAGGATAGATATGGGGAGATATACACTCATCTGTGTGTCCTAAAAACTGGTTATTCCAATTCATTGGTGCTGTAATCCCATGCAGGGCAACCAAGTTGTGCCTTCTTAAGCCCACAGCTGAATTAAACCCAGATAACATTTCATCTCTTTGCTATTATTTCAGCAAAGAAAACATTGCTGGGATTTCTGAACCATCACTATTGACTATTCTAAGTGATTAGAACTTTGCTATGAGAGAATTTGCCATTAGTTCAGAGACCAAAACAATTGCTCCTCCAATATTCCTTCAGCCAAGACAAGCTCTTCCTATGCACTTCTCTTGGGATACAGGCTGAAATCAGATTTACAGTATTTTTTCTAGCAATATACAATGAATAAAATTGTAGGAGTACCCTGAGCTTGAGACCTTTGAGCAATCAAGATAAAGTCCTCTGCACAAAAGCAGTTCAGAAAATTGACTGCACGTCAGCTGCTGCTCCTTGTTTCTCTTCCCAAGTCATGCAATACCAGGAGCACACTCCCTTTCATCACTGTGAAAAGAATATTGCTTAAGCTGTTTCCTGAGGGAGTAACTCTTAGGTGCTTTTCACAGCAATTTCCAGAGATGTTCTGCATACATCAGCCCTGAGTGGGCAGAATGCCTCCAGACAAGCAGCATTTAGTTGCTATTCCCAGGCAGGTGCATTCCCCTGTAGTTCAGAGGTGCTGAAAGGAGACCCTGGTCACAGGGGAAGTCAAACAAATGATAAGCCATATCCATTCCCCTGATCATCATTACTGTATGCACAGGTATTTTTGTTATGAAGGAGCAATAGGAATCTAGCTTTAACCATAACTGAACAGAAGCATGAAGAGTGCCCACACACAAAATGTTTCTGTGATTTTTTTGCATAATGTAAATACTTTATGCATATATTTTTGATGAATAAGCAAAATAGTTGCTTGACATGTCACGTTTGTACCCCCCTGCCCCAACGAAAGGAACTCCTTACCAGATTATCTTGCTAAAAATATACAATAATTAGTGCTAGAACCAAATTCTGAGGCCTATTTTATGCATATAAAAATCCCACAAAGTGTAAATTAGAACTTTATAAGTGGGCTATTAAGTGCTCTAATTTAAAGGATTTTTACTTGTAATTTGAAAACTACTTATAAATGTCATGTCTCATTTTCTAAGCTTTGAGTCATAACATCCTATTTTTAATGCAGAACTATAAGTAGTGATGATTAATGATTTAGTACCTTTATTCTTATACATCACTTTTTTATTAAATTCAAGTTTTTCAGAGTCATCAGGTATACAAGCAGAGAGGAAAAGATGCCCTTTTGAGGCTTCTTATTACTTTATAGCTTCAAGGATACATTTCTGCTAATTGAGGAAAAGTGAATTTATGAGTTAAATTTATAACATCATAACCATCATCATTATGTTACCGATAAAAAAACAAGTGCATGAAAAATAAAACTTAAGATTTATATGTATATATTAAGATGCTGCCTTTAATTGCAAGTCCATACACTGATTTTTCTCAGTGGTGCTCAAGGAACAGAGCAGAACATTACTATGTTCCTAAAACAGCTGTTATGAATTTTTCCAGCCATAATTTGGTTAGTAGTTTTTCTCTTCATTTCTGAGCACCACTGAAAGCTGTTAAGGAATGTGGAATTATTCGTTTCCTCTTGAGACCTTGAAAGATATTCTGCTAGGTAGACTCTAAGACTCTCTGAATCATTAAGCTATTTTCATGAGTCCATAAAATAAAATATCCACATAAACTTGGTGGAGGTTGCAATTGATCCATGACAAAGGCCCTAATCTGGAAATTAATTATTTTGCCTTTTCCCTTCCATTCTCGTCTCATGAGCACTTCCAGAGCTTCCTTTGACATTAACTGTTACAGTGTGTGCTTGGGGCTTCAGTGTTTTAGATCTTCACTGGCTATTCATAAAAGAATCATGACCTAAGTAATTTTAACTTAATGAATTTCTTAGTGTTCCTAAAGGAAAAAGATAAATGCTGTTACATAGCATTGGAGCGAGCCGGTCACCAGAGGCTGGCTGAGCCCTGAGCTGCAGTCACTGCTGAACAGGGCTGACCACAACGGCTGCACAACTGTCTGCAGTAAATGCACTGAGAGCACGGTGTCTGGAGAGCACAGAAGGATGGGAAGACTGAGAGTTTATGAGCCAGGTGCTGAGGAACAGCCAGAGATGCCCAGTCCAGCTCTAGCTTTGTCAGTGGTGTGGAGCTTGCTCTCAAATTGTGCTTTCCAAGACGAACACCCCACACTAGCAAGGAATCTGTCAGCTTCCTAGGATGCCAGTACACTCCCTCCTTGGTACTCCACTGTCAGCAGTGGGAGTCCAAACCTGTACTGAAACATGTACTTTCTTGGATATCCCTCCAAAATTTGTTCAAGGTACACAGTCTAGAAAAAGGCAAGGAATAATTTGAAAGAGACAAATCTGAACGAAATTTCTAAAAATTTGATTAGAAAATACAAATCATCTGGCCCTTGGTTTTCCTCATCATCTTATTCCGACACCTTCCTGATTTTTTAAACACTTTTCAAGGTGTTCAACAGTTTAATAATAAGGGGTTTACAAGCTTTCCTTCTAATCAGAGCTGATGCTAACACATTGTGTTTAAAGCAGATAATAAACACAGAGTAGCAACATCAGTTTCTACTGGTCGAAGAAGAAAGGGTTCCATACAGGCAAGAAGAACAGCATCTGCTACTAAAATTCATCCTTTGAGTGGTAAGTAATATAAAAATAAAATAAAATTTAACAAATCTTAAGGCATGAGGTCAAGAAAGACATTTTAAGACATTCCTGTCAAGGTTTGTTTCAGAGTTACCTTGGTCCTACACAAATTTGATCTGGCTTATGCTCAGGAAACACTTTTTTATTATAAAGAAATAATCCAGACAACAAAACTATAAGAAGACTTACATATTTCATGTGTGAATGCTTGGTTCTCCCCCTCTTCCCAGTGTGTTGCATTAATGACTTTGAATTTTTAAATTTTTGGTCTTGTTGTGTGCCAGTTTTGAGCTTTTGCTGCTGAGTGCTTGCTTTGTGTGTGTATGAAAAGTATACAGAGATGTACACATGTTTATGTGTGCTCTATATGTTTGTGACTTGATGAAATTTGCTACCAAAGCATGGAAAGAATGACTGTAGCAGGACTCAAAAACTGGTTTTACTGGCACTTTATAACCAATTTCTAGGGTGAAATTCCCACAAAATGCAATTTTTGAGTTTCAGATAGGTAAAAAATTGTGGTCTTCTGAGAGTGTAGTATGTTTAGCATAGATAATTAAATGGCATGGCTAAACTCAAAGTTTGGATTCTAGAAAAATGCATTTAGCAACAATTCTCTATGTGAGTGCCAATCACCAGTTGTTGCTGTGAGTGTTAACTGACATTGCTCAAAGAGTGAAATGCTTTAATAAATTTCATGGATTCTGGTTTTGTGAAGGGAGCTATGTCTTTAAAAAGATTAACATGAACACATAGAATAATAGCTCTGAATGACAAACTAACCTCCCTTCAAAACAAGAAAAATACAAAGTCAGCAAATGAAAAAATGGTTTTAAATTTGACTAGGCTTAAGTACTTCACTTTTTGTCTTGTTAGTTCTTCGGGAGTAAGAGGAGACTCAATAATTTATGTCTACAACTCAGTATTTCATGGCATTTCAATTTTACCTAGAAAAGAGTGATTAGCTTCTTGTCTGTCTGAACTCTCCTGTGAGTACAATTTATGCTTCTTGCTCTTAAAGCACTGGCTACCTCTGAGATATATTTATGAGCTCGTTATTTTCATTCTGCAGGAAAGGAATTACTTTTCTGATATCTATTGTCTTGAGTAGCTTCACTAATATCATACCTGTTTTATCACAGGTTCACAATGGCATTTTTAATGTTGTATATCCAAGGCATTTTTGATGATGGAGTCTTATGGAAATTCAAATCTGGTTTTACTGGATTTTACTGAAGAGAATAGAAATCTCTTATTGGTCTGTCATTCTCACTTTTAAGTGCCTCCAATCTACAATTGATCCATGTAACCCAGAAAGACTCTTAGTTGCATGCACTGCTATAATGGGGTTTATTAATAGAAAAATCCCTGGTCTCACACACCGTAATTTCAGTCAATCCAATCAATTTCACAGTTTATACCAATATAATTTAAAGTGGAATCAAATCCATATGAAGAGTTTATTCCTTCCACTGTTGCTAAGCTTAGGATTTGCTACCATGATAATGGATTCTAAATAGCTACAGATGACTTTGTTGACAGTCCTTGACAATATTTTCACTATAAATAGAGCATAGCTTGCAATCTTCAAAAAAAACCATTGAGATCCACTGAAGACAATGTAATCACCCTGGAAACACAGTAATGAGTACTTGAGAGGATGTGACAGTACATCATATAGATGAAAAGATGTATAGGTACTACTAAAAGGTTATTTGAAGTTAAGAAATTATAAGGGGAAAAAAAGAGGGAAACCTATACTTTGAGAATGGGAGAGAATTCTTAGGAAGGTCAGTAAATTACTGGCTTAATATCACTGTGGTCCTACAAAAATGTAATTTACAGCATGGGTGTTAGTTGTGTGAAACTGTTAGTGGCTTTACCTCCATGAATCATTGTCATTAAATCCAGTGACCAGAGGAAAGGGGGGGAAATGTATAGAATGTTCTCTAGGGTTCTCTAGGGAAGGATTAAATTTACAACCTTCCAAATTCACAGTACTGCAAAGAATGAAGCACTTATAGTGAGGAGAGGGAAGCTTTATAGCATTGCGGTCATAAATGTTGACTAAACATTGTCTGGGCTGTTAAGCTAAAAAAGAACGCACTAGACTTTGTGTTGTGCAAAGCACATTTTCTAGACTTTGGAGCTGGTCCTACCACTGTATTTATGTATAATAACAGTCTCTTGAATGGTATGAACTGACAACAAAGAGTTACCCTTAAATGCATCCACAAGAGAAAGAAGAGAGGGTACTTTTTTTTAGTGGCTGACCTGTATTTCTAGACACAAAGCATTTTCATCAAATAGAACTTGATAGCATAACACATGGAAAATAGCCCATTGAAGCACTTCCTTGCTTTGAGTTTACTACAGAGAATCTAAGTGAAATTGCCACGTAAGAGAATTTTATTGCAAGAATTTCTGTGAAGAGCTTTCTTAAATTGAAGAGGCAGTAGAAGAGGTTTTAGAACAGCGTAATAAATTAATAATGGCAATTAGAAGGACTAGAATGTATTCCCCACAGAGTTTAAAAAGAACTCAGACAGAAACTGCTGAATTGTCATTTGCAGCATACTGCTTAAATCAGCCTCAGATGCAGATAAAGGGAAGAAAGTTATACTTATCCTGCTGTTATTCCTCTTCCTTAGCCCATTTCCCCTAAACCACTTTGGTACCTCTTCCATTAGGAGTAACTGACTAAGCATAGTTATTATCATATAGCTGTATCTTAAAAAAAATTAAGCTTGGTCACATGGCACAAAATTACTTGTTGGGAGCAGGCCAGTGTGTGTTGACTGTATGGTACATTATTTAAAAAAGAAATGGCTAGAAGAATCAGGTTGCATAAATCAGGTTTAATACCTAGCTCAATCTGCCTAGTAGGGTCTGGAAGATTCATTAGTAATATAGATGGATTATACTTCAGTGAGAATTTATATTACTAGAAACCTATCACTATAAATTCCCATTTAGATTTTCTTTTCCTAGAGTAAGAACTACATTCCTAGTTTAGTTTTATTCTATTTTGAAAGTGGCATAAGATGTGCTGGGAAAAAAGGGTTGCTCTCATTCCTGTGCTAGAACTGGACTACACAGACAGGGAATCATATAGTAAAAATCATTGTGTTATTACTCTACAGTCTGTGTGGGCAACCTTAGTTCAAGCATAATGCCTTGTTCTACATTCCTCATACAATATTCTCATTTTCAGTGATACTCCATTGGCTCATGGAGTCACAGTGTAGTTCATTACATTTTAGATACAAATACAAAATTCCTTGACTCGCTTGTCCGGCTCACAGTAATGCAAAGTTAATTCTGATGAATGGTAATTTTATAACTCATATACTGAAAGAACATTGCAGGGTCATAGTGACAACCAGGATTCAGAGAATAAAACCTCAGGTTTCCTGGCCTGTAGTTGTTTCCTCAACTGTTTAGGTTTTGTGACACTCATAGCATTTGATATAAGTGGGCTTGACAGCTGTAATTTACACAGAAGAAACAAGACAAATTCCCTCTGATTTGTATTCCTGTGTTGTTTTCTGTGCTATCCTATTAAAATAATAGTTCCTTTCCCACAAGATTAGAGGAAATAGGGGAAATTCTGCTGTCTCTCTGATGTGTTGCTACAGCTTCAGGTTAGTTGACGTGTTGGAAAGAGAAGCAAATGCTGGCTCAGTAGTCTCAGGGCTGGCATCCCAGCAAGTTCAGACTCACTCCTCCTTGTATTCTGCAAAACATTTTCTTTTTAGCAAAGGGCCAAACAGCCAAGACACATCTACAGCAGCAGATAGATGGAAAGCCAAGAAAAGAGAAATTTGTTTAATCTTGGCTAACTGAAACATCACCTGTTTGATTCTGGTCCCTCTCAGTTCCTGACCCAGCTGAATAGTTATCTTTCCCTCTGCAACTTACCTGAATAATGTTGGCAAAAGCAAAGCTTCTCATAGTATTCAATATTTAACATAAACTGAAATTTTGTTTCTGAAATGCAACATATCCAAGATAATTGTGAAACCTTATTACCACTTTGGCGCTTTTAACAATTTTTTTCAGATAAAAGAAGGATAAAATCTATAGGATGCAGGTAACTTTAGGGAGCTTTTTATAGCCCCTGTATGCTTTCCAGTGATGCACAAAGGACCTTTTCTCTGCTCAGTTTGCATGCATGCAGAACACTTTTACACCCAGGCACTGAAAGGGGTATCACCCTATGTTCCCATTCTCTCCAGATTCATCCTGAGGGTGAAGCAAGATCCATTGTTATTTTTTTAAAACTACCTGAGTCTTGTTTTGACTTTGCTTTTCATAGTCAGCTGCTTATGTGCCAGGATTCAAACTCAATTTTTTAATTGCATTTGCAAAGAGAGAAGCCCAGATGATGTAGTCAGTGGAGAAGGAACACAGCTAGATATAAGTGGCACAGTTTATCCTCTTGTTGGCAGCTCAGTAGAAACCTATTTGTAGTAATTGGTAGTCAGGGACAGGATAGACTTGGAATTAAAATATCATTTGTGTTCTACAGCAGCTCTTTGAAAAATGCATTGGATAAACAACTCTGTGTGCATTTGGCTGACAATGCTATCTCTGCATTTCCTTATCTGTATTGCACTAAGATACTGTATCAGGATCTGTGTGCTAAAGGCATCACCTCATCCCTTCCTGTTCCTGAGGTGTGTGCTGTCATCTTTGCTGGCAATGGGTGATGCCATTGAGAGTAGCTCTCCTTGTGTGTATGAAAAGTGAGCTGAAGCCACACTGTGTATGCCTGGGGTGCAATCTGTGCTGCCCTTATGTGAAAATGAGTCAGGAAGTTTCCACTCTAAATTTCTGTTGTTTCTGCTTAACTGGCCAAATGTAGGGGTTTGTATTTTGGGGGACTCTTACATAACCTCAAATTTTCATGATTTTTGATTTTTGCTATAATTTATTCACAAATTTATTTCACACAAATTTATTTGCTTACCTTCAAGCTGCTTCCCAGTTAGACTTAGAATCAGCACATTGTAGTCCTACTAGTATTAAGAGGAAGTTAAATACAAAACATGGTTAGCACTTTCAGGAGTTCCTGACATGTATCTGCATGTCTGGGCACTGAAATCCCACTGAAAATCTGTCTGTCCATCTCTGTCTTGTATTCAGATAGGTCTCAATTATTTTCAAACTTGCATATGCAAGTTCAACACTCTGCAGATATATTTGCTGTTAATAATATAGATAAAAATTATTTTAACTTTCAGTGGTGAAAACCAGCAACCAACAGATTCCACTTCCTGCACAGACCACAAAGATACTGCCTGTAATTCCTGAACAGGAGCATTGTCATGTAGATCAGTTGTAGAGGGTAAGTAAACATCTTACAACCCTGATTATTTTGGTTTGCCTCATATATTTAAAATTAATAGTATGAATATCTGCACAAAATAAATTATTACTTGTTCTAGCCAAGTATATGAGATGAAAAACTGGATAATGTGTTTTGTGAGAGCTAGGTGGCATGAAAAGAGAATCAGTTTTCCATCTGCTACCAAAAGTAATCTATAATCATATGTGTTAGCCTATTAAAACCTGTGTGTCCCTGCATACCCTGGTGCAAATTCTGACACTTTTTTCTTGTATAAAATATTGTGTCCTAGACTTCAGCATTGTGCTGACATTTACTTCTGACAAGGGCAGAGGAAAAAAGCAATTTGCAAATGATCTCTGAAGAAAATTCCATATTTGAAATAAATAGTTTCTTTATGAAATTCCTCAAGCAAAAAATTGATCACTCTCTTGTTCTTACACCAGTCAGAAAGAATAACAAGAAGCTGGTTTCTGATCAGAATGAAAACTGTTCTCCCACTCCTAACTTTCTGCAGCCGTCCTAGACTTCAGCATTGTGCTGACATTTACTTCTGACAAGGGCAGAGGAAAAAAGCAATTTGCAAATGATCTCTGAAGAAAATTCCATATTTGAAATAAATAGTTTCTTTATGAAATTCCTCAAGCAAAAAATTGATCACTCTCTTGTTCTTACACCAGTCAGAAAGAATAACAAGAAGCTGGTTTCTGATCAGAATGAAAACTGTTCTCCCACTCCTAACTTTCTGCAGCCACTGTGCTGCAGTAATTGTTTCAGGAAGTCCAGATGTAAGGAAACAAATCTTCATAGAGATGTGCAGTAAGATATCTCTTCCTGAAGGTATTTGTAATGTCTAGAAACAGAAAATATGCTACTTGAATAAATAATAGAGACTAATGTTTCAATTGCATAGACAAGGTGAGGGCTACTTGCACTCATATTATTGTGTATGGTGAATTTTTTAGGTTGAAAGCTTAAGGAGGTCCTTCTTTTATATTTCTATTTAAATTATATGGAGTTTTATTGGAAACTCGATATCATGTCATGCTATCTTTTGATTGTGTTAAAAAATTGATGTACTGAAGAGCAGTTTGATTTTTGTGCTTCATGTGAAACCATGAAGATGAAATAGTACACTGAGAACAGAGTTAAGAAAAAATTTTGAACAGCTTTGCTGGTGTTGAATGAGACTAGCATGTGTCTACATAGGGTAGTATATTATAGTTATTAAAAATACTGACCCCTGTTTAAGTGATTGTCATCCATAGATCTTGTGAAGACTTACAAAGATGAGAAGTTGTTATTAACATTATTTTTAAATGAGGATATCAGGAGACACAAAGAGATAGCACGAGTTGGGAACTCTGTGACATAACTGAGGGCAGCTCTCAGACCATCTGAGTTCAGCTCTTTGCCATCTGGACTCAGTTTCTGACTGAGCAGGTTCTTTCCAGGCCCCGTCAGCCTTTCTGTGGGGCAGCTTCTTCCTTTTCAGCAGGGGCTCCTCCCAGACTCTTCATATGACACCATTTATTTTTCTGATATCTGTCCACTGTCTCTCAGACAAACCTTTATCTTCCCACATCCATGCCTGCCAGGTACCTGCCCACCTTAATTTACTCTTGGGTTAAAAATAAGACATTGCTAAGGTTGTCATAAGATAAGCTAAGCAGGTGCTCACCTGTATTCAATACCTTCACTTATACAGTATTATGGCTGACCATTAGCATGCATTGTTAATTCTGTTCTTCTTCCAAGATGTTGCATTCAGCTAAAATTCATCTTTTAGAAGCAGGAAGAAAAAGTCATGGCTCATTCCTGTACAAATTTAACTTCTGTGTTGCTAGAGGTGGGAGTAACTATTGGGGTGACCTTTAGCTTTTCTTATCTTAACTATTATGAAAGGATAGAAAGAAGACATGGAACAGCTTTTCAGATTTTTGGTTGCTTTGTAAGAAAAAATATATATCCAGGACACTTTGGGACTAATTATTCTCTTTCCTTAATCTCTGTGTGAGTGACTGTAAGAAAAATATTAGATATCTCGAGGAACCTAAAAGCCTTGTTCAGTATTGTACAGAAGCAGGCTTGCTTTTCCAGATAGCCTGTCAGATGGACAGCTGGCAGTGAGGTGACATCCAGATGTGATGTGTGGGAATAATGCTGAATACATTGTAAATTGTAATGTTACATGACACTGAGTGGAAATATTATTAAAAGGAAGTGACTGCCGAGGCAGAAACTTAGATCTAGAGCTTGCCTTTCATCATGTTTTTTTGAATACATTTTTTAAAGGATTTTTGTCTCAGAGCTAAATACTCTGTGAAAATAATAAAAAGCACTTTCTGGTTTAGTTTTGCTTGACTTCCTGCAAAAAACCCCCTTCTTCTCCCTTCATCTGATAAGGTCAGATCCAGCTCAGTACTGCCTGTGTCTGTGGGTGGCTCAGTTCCAGGAAAGCTTGCTAGCTACAAGCTACAAGTGGCCGTGGTTTCTGAGGCTGGGGAAGGAGTCTGTGATCTGCTTTTTGCACAAGTGCTGGGTTTGTCTCTGTGAAGTCTCTAGAATGCTGCTAAAGACTCATTTGCTCAACAGGGAGAAGCTGTGTTACAAGAACTGCACATGAAGGCCGAGTACTGAGACTGGAAAAATGCAAAAATAATGAAATTCCCAGAACTGCTAAAGACAGTTCTAGACTACATCAGCTTGATAAAGCGTGGGTTTTTCTCTGAAGGAGGAGGTGGAGTAGAGATGAGAAGCATGTACCAGGAAGCTTCTTGATCAAAACCCCTCATATTTGTATCACTGACAGCTGCTCCCCTGAAGTGTGTGCATTTCAGACCACTGATACAAGAGCCTCAGATAAGGAAGGGTTCTAGGCAGAGCTAGAAACCTGAGAGAGCTCCACTGGGGATACTGCTCATGTCTGCCCTTCCCTCCTCAAACCTGGCTTCTGTTTGGGGGTAAGAGTTATCTCAATGCCTACCCTGAATCAGACAGGCAAGATGAGTTATACTTTTCCTCATCTTCAGCCAGCTGGAACTGCACTAAGAGATCATTTACCACAGCACAGAGTGTTTGATTTCTCTGTCAGGGACTACCTACACAGGAGCTGTGGTAGGTGTAACAGCAGTTGTGAGGAGGAGGAAATGTAAAAGCAAGGATCACTCTGATCACGATCATTATCTCTAATGTGCTGGAGAACCTGCTGATGGCCCCAGCAGTGGCACTTAACGCAACACAGTGAAAGATGAAAGGCTGAAAAACATTGGTTTTAGCCATGGGAATGATCAGGAGAGACCTATTTGCTTATTCTTTGCTTGTTGCTCCAATCTGCAACAGTGAAGTATTGCTCTTATTAGTAGATTGAGAGAGATATAAATAATCAATCACACATCGCAATTTTCTGCTGTTTTTCTTTTATATCAGAAAAAGAGATTTCTTTCTATAAATGTATTTTAAAAGTCTTTAGATTTAAGAAAATATGTTGATTATAAATAGTAAATACATTGATAAATATATGACTGTACATGTGTTGCCATGTTTACCAATATACTTAGTTCCCATTGTGTGGTATATCTATGTATCTATCTCTGTGTGCACACAGAAGTGCTTGGTTATTCACTATTGCACTGACAGCTAATTCAGCTGATTGAAAACACACCAACTTCTGCACTTGTGCCCTTGTCAAAGGTGAATCTTTCACCACAGATCACTTAATTTTCGCTGTATATTTTCATGGTAACTATTATGACTACACTTGAGTACCAAACATAAGAATCCTCATTAAACTACCATATTAGCAACTGCCCTGGAAAAAAATGAGCCATGTCCCTGAAGTGTTTAAAAACAGTCCTCTCTTAACATATGTCATGGTTTAGGAATGGTATTTTGCAATTCAGTTCTATTTGGGGAAATTAGAGACAGATACAGACCTGACAGTTCCTGGATGAAGTGCTGCCATTTTATGAGGAAAGAAAGAAAGAAGAAAAACTCAATGTCTTAGAGCCAATTGTCGTGGACTTTTTTTTCCCTTAAAAGTGCCCAGTGTTATGCTCTGAGCTGATGCTAGATAATTCACAAACTGGTCACTATTACCCAAACATTTTATTTACTGCAACAATCTCTTCAACAATCAGTGCCCCAAGGACAAGATAAAAGAATCTTGGTATCCTACGTCCTATTAATTTTTTTAATAAAACTGGTAGACATGTCAAAGGCTGCATAAAAGCTAATGAAAGTTCCACATCAGCAACTGCCATTAATTTTTAATACAATGCCTTTTGCCATCTGTCTTTGTAAAGAGCTTTGAGATCATGGAACTCATAAGCTGCTTCACATCTCTGTATTTCTTTCTGAGTGACAGTATAGCTGTACAGTTAAATAAGACAAGTTGGTCTCCAGTGAATAGAGAATTTAAGGCACGGTCTTCTCTTCAGGTGAAATGGATTATAAAACTGGAACATAAGGGAGATGACAGGTAACTGGCAGAAACAAAACACAGGGTGTATGGCTAAAAAGATGGAAACCTCTGTCAAAGAAATTGTAAAATAGAAGAATTTGATGGGTCCATTTCCTCTCTTACAATCTGAGAAGCATGTGGGCATGAAACCCCCCTGTGGGTGCAAGGGTTGGCTAAAGAGACCAGTAAGGGTATGAGAGAGGCTGACTCTTACCCAGCAACACTCAGATTATCATCTCTGTCATTATTTTCTAATGAAACATTCCCCTAGGAAATTAAAATTTTGACTGTGCATATTCCAGTCTAATGCCAGGAAATTTCAGTGCAGGTATACCTAGGCTATTTCCTGGGCTTTGGCTCATGCCCCTGCTTGAGCCCTGAAGAGGTCTTTAAATGCCAGCGTTGCTGAACCTAGTAGCACAAGCAGAAACTGCAACTAAAAATATTCTTTGCCTGTTTTCCTTTTGTGATTGTGGCTTTACAAAAATGTTTTCATATTTAAAAGAATCTCTCTCTCATCTGTCTTCAAGCAAAGCACCCACACAAACAACAGAAGATAGAAATTATGCAGAGAAAACAGTGAAACTCATAAAACATTCTAGCAAAGGCACATAACAAGTAAGCTCAGGAGTGAGAGGAAGATTACAGTTAAGCTGTTTTTGTGCAGGTATTTGTGAAGAACAGTATGTGTGATTTTAAATTGCTGGGATCCTTCCAATTATCCTTTTGACAGTTTTTCTGAAAAGCATAATTTCAGTGCTCTGAAATGATAGTACTGTCATTAAAGTTCTCATAAAATTTGGTGTGAAGCTGCTGAAGGGAGAAGTTCCTACTAGTACTGACCTTCTGGCTTTGTGGGTTGGCCATTTTTGTAAAACTTCATGTTTTAATCCCATAATTCCTGTTGACAACTATGATTCTATGATTATGCCCTTATGCAGCTTTAAATTGTTTTCAGAACTGCATGCACTCAATTACTGTATGCACTAAATTTATTTTTTAAATATCATGAAAGGTAATTCCTCCTGTTTCTGCTTCTGTAAGAGACTGTAGTCTTTTTCATACATTAAAATGACAACTCCTCTCAGCACAGAAGAGCTCACAGAATCAGATTGCTGAGCACATTCCAGGGTACTTGGCACAATTACTGGGTCCTGCACTAAATGCATGCCAGGATGTGTTTCTCTCCAGAAGAGACACTAAGGATTTCTAAGGGAAGCACTCCTGCTTGCTGGCAGAACTGGACTATGAGGGGCACTGTGCAGGCTGTTTAAACCTACTGCTCCATTAGCTGGCATCAATTTTTGATGCAGTGTATCCTGCCTACACTTGTCATTTTCTAGCTCACTTTGGCAGCTGCTGCCTCCAGTACGATTTCACAGCCAAGGAACACTTCTGAACCCAGTTCCTATCATGTAAAAGAAAATGTAGACAGATGTTGTAATCAGGCCTGCAGCTATGGGAGCTACCAGAATGGGTGACAAGCTATATTTGCTTTTTCACTCAGTGTGCAAGTTAGAAGTACAGAAATCCTGTACTTCCACTCCACCTCCCTCTTCCCCTCCCTCAGCATTGTATAATTCCCTAAAAAGTAAGATAAGCTTGACTGGAATCTGTGAGCTCTGGGAGCTGCAATCCAAATTCAAAAGTGTCATTGATGGTTAGTGAGAATCTTTTCACATGGGAATGTGGTAAAAGCTGCTTTCATTTCATTATTTCCAAATTTGTCCTGCTGTACAGCAGTATGGAATGGGAAATGCAGTTGGCCACAGAAGAGCAATTCAGCCAGGTGGATGTGGTGAAGGCTCTGCCCACCCCTTCATTGCCAGCTTCCCTGGAAGTGGATAAGGCTTGCTGTGCCTCGCTCAAGTTCCTGTATCACACTCTCATGGGGCAGGTGCCTGAGCCACTACTCAGCTGTCAGGTCCCAGTCTTTTGCTCCAATCTGATGTGCAATCATCTATTTTGTCTGCCTTTTAGTTGCAATGTTGTTTTCTTTTGTAATAAAGAGGCAAACTCATTACCATGAAAGTAAAAATGATGATATTTGACATAAATTAGAGAATTCTTAATTAACCACTTTTTTTTTTTCTGATACTATTTTCTTTAGTTTCAGGTATCACCCTATGAAATACCAGCACTTCTGGATGAAAGAAGACACATCATACACCACAGAAGAAAGCAGCCCCATTTCCAGCTTTGGAGCTATGTTGCCCATCTTTGCATGGAAATGCCAATTATGCATTTTAGTTGACAAGCTCCATTTTTTCCATCTTAACTACTTGGTATTAAGAAAATATGAATTATGGACAAACATGTTTTGCTGCATAAACAACTTTGCTAGGAGAGTATAGATTTCACATGTATATTCTGTTCATTCAGGATTCATACTTAGTTATATGGTTGTGAGATAATCCTTGTGATAATTACATATTTTTATCAGGGCAGAAATTTATTTTATATATTCCATAGGATAAGAAGTCTGTATAATGCTAGGAATTATCCTCTACTTTCATGAAATGAGCACAATTTTCAACCTACCTAATGCTCTAGATGACTAAGATGCCTAGAAGAAACAGCTTCTAGCTGTTAAGAAGAGTGGCCAAAGTACTACAGAAGGAAAGAATTCTGCAGCAAGCATGTTCGTTTCTGCAGTAAACCAGGAAGACCATCATAAGTTGTGCAGTATCTTAGTGGATAAAGAAAAAAATGTGGAGAAATACTAATTTGACTTCAAATCACAAAATCGTTATTATTGATTTTTAATAACTCATTAAGACATTAAATGGGTTTGAGAAATTGCATTTCCATCTTTTGTACTAGCTTGGGTCATTAATATTCAGATTCATTATCTCTTGGAACTTTTCCTTCCTTTCCATTTACTACTGCTCCTCTGAGTGCAGTGGAGCTGTTTGGGCTGAGCAGGGTCCCCAGCTCCTTTGGTGCTAACACATGATTTGTGGGTACAGCTTAGCCATCAGTTACAGGCAGAGACAGAAATTGCCAGGACTGCAGGCTCCCTTGTGCTAAATCCATCAGGACGAACAGCTTGTAAACTGCCCGTTTCAAACATGATAGGCAGCAATTTAGCATCCAGTAATACTTCATTACCTCCATTCCTACATTTATACAGCCTTTCCCTCCTGAAGCTTTCTGAAATTGCATTTTCCAGTCTACACCGAGCAGTTCAGATTTAACAGGAATAGTTGTGAGCATTAGCTTCTGAATGATTTGAGGGCATACAGAATTTTTTGTATTTCATTGCATAAGTCTGAAGCATTTGTTTCTATTGTTTGTTACTATATTATTTTACAAATAAGAGAAAAATACTTTCTTGATTTAGGGGCTTTTTATTGTTTGCCTGTGGTAATAACTTAAAGCTTTTCAGAAGCAGAGTTTTTAATACGGCTTATAAGGTAAACCTCTCACAATTTGCTTCTTGGTTGTTTTTTCTTATTATAGAGAGCAACTTACAGATGAAGAGACATATTTGTCACAATTCACCACAGAGTTTCTAAGGCCATTTTGGTCGGTGTTTAAATGCTTCAAGTGATTCAAGCTATCTTACTATAAGCTATATTACTTTTCTCCTTCAGTAATCCAGAGATCTTGACAGGAACAGTCCTGCTTCTTGTAATCCCAACTTAATTTTATTTCCCCTATAATTTAATTATATTATTCTCCTTGCTGCCTATAACCTGCCTCTTTTATTTTCCTTAGACAAATAAACTGTGATTTGCTATTTTATTATCCACAGTTATCCCTCAGCTCTCCAAGTGTTTGATTTTACTACCCTGGAAAGTTCCATCTTCCAAGTTACCTTTAAGAACACCATAAACAAGAAAACTCAAAAGGCTCTTAGAAGCTTTTAATGTCTGCTGAGTTGAGTTTCCTTGTCTTCTAAGTATGATCCAAACTACAGGAAATAATGGAAGAATGGGAGGACATTGGTAAGGATGGTAAGAAAAAATGTGATCCTGAAGTAATTCTGGTTGAAAAGGATTTCAGGCAGTCTCTAGGCCAACCTCCTTACACTGGAGGAGGGACTGAAAACAATTGGTGTCTTGCCATTTTCTCATGAGGTTGTGTTTCTCTCCTCCCACATCCTTGTAAGTCCTTGTCTTCATCTCTGGCTTTGTCAGAACCGAGTGTGTGAGGAGAGAAAGGATGTCCTGGTGCAGCCTCCCACGCACGAGATGATGGGCAGGAGGGAAGAGCCTCAGAAACCAGCAAGGGGAAGGAGACATGAAGGTGGAAGGGGGGGTGTGTGAACAAAACTGGTGGGGAAGGTGGAACTGATGGTGCAGTGAACGGGCAAAATGGACATGGGGCTGAACTGGCAAAGGGAGCTGGAGGAAAGGCAGAGACCACCTTAAACACCAGCATCAGATAAGCTGCTGATGCAGCCTCTGAGATCACAAAGGACAAGAAGAGCAGGGCTGCATTTTCTCAAATCTACTAAATGGGTTGAGAGGCTTAAGGTGTTTCAAAATTATTTGAATTACCTGGTGTTCTGGATACATCCTCAAAAGGCTGTAAAGGGAGGCTGTGAAGAGGAGATCAAAGTGGGGAGACTGCTAAGGTGTTCTTAGCAAATGTGTGCTCAGGGACTTTTGTAGGGCAGGCAATAGAGGGAGAATGAGCACTGCAGATTCACAGTGATCAAATTAACTGTCTTCTTTCCTTTGAGCTCTTCCTCTTTTAATGTTCTCACCTCTGACTACCTTTAAGTTAATGCAGATTTTCATTTTACTTCAGAAGTGCATTATTCCTGTTCTGCTGAGCTAACCAGATGTCATCTCTTGTTTATTCTGAGAAATGCTGAAAAAAAATTTTACAGAGGCTTTTCTCTAATCCAACCTTGAAAATTGTTCCTATTTCCAGAGAGCACATTCTTTTGGTTTTTTCTGTTGAAAATAATTTCCGTCTCTCATCTTTTTAATACAGCTGAATTTTTGACATATTATTTTCAATTTTTAATTCCAAAACTGAACACTGTCATCAATATGAATGCTGAAGTAGGAGACAGCATGGAAAATGCACAAATTGCAGAATAAAAGCAGCTTCAGCAACAAAAGTTGACCTGAGACAGAATAGAGTGTTTAAAGTCCAGAGGGCTTTCCAGTCCAACTGTAAGAACTTCAAAGTAGGTCAGACTGGCTGATGGCGTCACGTTAAGCCTTGCTCTGAGATGGTTTTAAAAAGAACTCAGGAAAGTCTTTTTCCACGCTCTACATTCTTCTGAGACTAACAGAAAGGACAGGGCTGTCATCTGAAATAGAACTGGAATGTCTCAAAGATAATCCTATGAGCTGGCTGAATAGTTGTATGATAAAAACACTTCAGTGAATCAGAAGAAAAAGGGGAAAATCTGTATTTGTCATTCAAAACACTGCGGTGTTTCAGGCTCCTTGAAATTATGAATCCTGACTGATCAGTGACACTGGACATTACTGGTGACACACATCATTAGAAAGCATCCCAGCTGGTAATGACTGTGATTTTGTATGATATGACTGAGGCACATTTTGGAGGAAGATATTAAGGGCTTCAGTGGGTGATTCAAGCAGCATGATAAAAAGTGGAAGAGACAGTTCTTTTGTTCAGCTGTCTCTAGCAATGGAAGCTGGAGTGTAGGAGGAACTCATGGGGAAGAGATGTTTACACACGAACAGACTATACCCTAAAAAGCAGTAAACAGCTTACAGCTTGCTTTGGTTTGTTTACCTAAAAAAACAACCAAACCTAAGAAAAAAAAAGAAATCAATATCCTTAATATACAATAATTACTTCTTTAACACTCCAGCTCATTCTTCAGGGATGACCTGTAACTGTGGACCATCTGCAAGGCTGTAGGTATGCAGACATTGTTTTAAGTTTCATCTTGATATATTTCTAACTTAGTGAACAAGCCTGCCTCCTTTGTCACTGCATAACAGGGTGGGTGTGGTCAAAAGTGAATGGAATGCCATGGTCAACATATCTGCTCAATAAAACATGTAATTTTCACAAGTACTTAAAACCTGGTAGTTGCCAAGTGCCAAGGCACACTCAGTGTACCTGGAAAAGAGTGGTGGTGAAAGAAAGAACACTGTCCATTACAAGTTTCAGGCAACATCTGTTTTTGTCAGTCTCCCAGTAAAATCACACTCATCAAGGTAAAACAAAAAATCAGAAAGTAAATTACTTCACTGAGAATCTACTCCCATCACATTGTTCTTCAAAGCACTCCCTTTTAGTGTACTGTCTCAGTTCAGTATCTCAAATTATTTATTTGGTGGAAAAATACAAATCAGTGTAAACAAAATATTCTGGCTATGTCCATATAGTACTCTTCTACTGAAATATTATTTACCTAAAATTGATCTAAAGATAAAACATTCAGTTTCTCTAGGACAAGATGATTGAATCTAAGATCAGATGGGAGTATCCCTATGCTTATATCCTGTCCTTTTTCCCTTCCTACCTTCTATGGATGTAAGTACTTTAAGCCTCTATGTTACTTTTTATAGCTTCTTTTACTTCAGGGTAAGGTACTTTATTCATAAATGCAAAATTTAAGCAAGATAGTGAAACCTCTAGTAAGGAGTATCTCAGACAAACAATCTTTGTCTTAAGACTGCCCCTCAATGATTTCAAACATTATTCCCTGAGGCTTCTGATATTATATTCAGCCTGTACAAATTAATTTGAAGACTGTACATCCTCTACTTACCCAGAAAGATATCTCATGTCTGTTAAATTACGGGGTGCCAGAAAACAGACTTTGCGTAATAAAACCTTATTTCAGGGATAGGGAAAATTTCATCTCTAAACAACAAAAAATGGAAAAGTCACTGTGAGTGTGAGAGCAGAACAGGGACCTCAATAGTGTAAAGCACAAGAAAACCTTTCTGTCCTCTTACTTGGACTCAAAGAAGTTACCATGTGCAAAGCAGATACATGGTTTCTCTTTTCTATCAAACACAGAAACTGCCTTGCTCTATTTAATTATTTTTATGATGTTTGAAGTATGCTTAAACATAATAAAATGTTAACTGTAAAATTAACATTTAAATACAATTCATGAGTATACCAAGAGAAAAAAATACAAAATAACGGAAAGAAACATAACAAATGACAAAAATAAAAAAAAATCAGGCTATGTAAAATATTGGTAGGTTCTTCCTTTCTAAGAGGTCATCTAGTCTAAACAAATTCTTAGGTCCAAAGCTCAGGATTTTAAACTAAAGATATGGACAAATTAGCATGGTTGCTAGTTGTTATTAAATGTATTAAATTCCTATTGCTTGTTTATGCCATAACTACTGTCTCAGAAAAAAGGTGATTGCTACGACAAATGACCTCCACACCCAAAGCAAATCTCTCATACCTTCTTACTTCAACTTGTATTTCTGAACTGTAGGTATCAGTAAACTGCAAAGTGCTCACCCAGTAACATATCTGAGAGAAGGTTGTTTAGCCGGTGTTTCAATTGCCAAACAAAAGGAAAATTTTCTATCCCTTGTATATTATAAAGATTACTTTTGTCTCCTGTCTTGTTCAACCACTGAAATGAAAAATAGACCTAAATTAATATAAACTTCTGGGTCAGCAGATATAGAGCTATACCCGTAATCTTAACTGGCTCAGAAAATTTCAGTATAATTCTTTATGTATAACCTCCATAATTTTCATTTAGTAAAGGAATACCCATTGCTGTGCAACTCCTTCAATACCAAGTGTTATGTTAAAGGTACATATTAATATGATGTTATTATTTGCTACTGGAAATATTATTTAACAAACTCAACACTATGATAATTTGTTCACATTGGCAAAAATTAAATACTGAAACCAGCTTCTGAAATATACTTTTTAAACTGCAGTTATAATACAAAAACTAGAAATGGTAATTTGAAGTGAAATGTTTTAAGAAACTTTACATTCCAATTTGTTTCATACATTGTTTACAACTGAAAGGGTCAACATTTAGAATCTGTATTTAAGTCAATGCTAATATCAATAAACTTCCATTTAAATTAATGCAAAGCATGAACTGTACTGGAGAAGAAATGACTCACTTTACTAACTACTTCTAAAGTTTGAAATCAGAGTTTTAAAATGTTGTTGAGTATCGTGTGTGCAAAACCGCATTTAGTGTCTTCAAAGAACTCTAGTGGCCAGACATCTCTTGTACCAGCTCTTCTCTTGGCACAGCTCAGACTTTGGGTCTGTGGTTGCTGTCAAGCTGACAGCTCCTGGGGAACTGTCACTCCTGGGCTTTCAAAGAACTGGTCTGGATGTGGGAAATTTGCAGAACTGGAAGCAGTAACTGGAAAGCATCCTGAATGTAAGTAGTACTGTTGCAGCCCTGATGGGGAGAGAAAACACGTGGTTCGTCAGTACAGCTGCCATGTACTTCAGGAATTACACTGTCCTTTTTTTTTACATCTGCATCATGCTATATTATCATATGTCTTCACACAAGATTTTACAATCTGTAGATAAGAAAAATTATAAATTAAAGCAGTTTACAACTAACAAGCATAGCCTGAATCAGTACAGAAAAATCTGACTTTCCTTAAGTTTGAACTCTTGGACAGTTTTGTTGGTAATGTGAGTAAAAAAAGATGCCACAGTGTTCAGAAGTAGATATGACTTTTTAAACACAAACCAGATAGTCTTTCCATCAACTGAACTAATTTTGAATTTGCTGTAGGTGGAAGAGGTGTCACTGAAATTAACAGTTTGTATTATAATGGTTTTAACGTGTAGTACTATTTTTGGAATTTCTAATACTGAACAGTATAGTGGTTTGTAATTCTCCATGATCCTAGGCTGTATTAATATGTATTTGTATACAACTATGGGATTTATGAAGTACAAAACATTGTATTACACAATTCTAAATATTCCCAGATTTTGCAGTTCCTGGAACGTAGGAAGGTAAGTCAGCAGCAACAGCAAATTTACCCTATAACAAAAGGAACTGCATGGTAGTCTGCATTACAGCTCTATTCAACTTCCCATAATTTTCCTTAAGGGTATTGTTATTCAGTGCAAAACTGCTTATTGTAAAGCAATCTTCTCCTTATTTTTAAGGGAATGCAGCTATTAAATACAGAACAACAATTTATGGTCACTGCTGTATGTTTATTTATGTTTTAAGGGAAGTGTGATCTAACAGAGTTAAAAACTTGTGCTGCAGATACTATGAGTTTTAGGGCTTTATGAGGATATTACTTCATCTCAAGCTCTTCTTGGTAAAATTGAGGTATTTACTCATCGTGCTTTTCTGAAGAAAAACAGATCATGGTGTCAAATAAAAGAAATAATTCATGAACATTTTGGTGGTCTGACACATGGTTATCCATGTGCTGACCAAGGCTGTTGCTAGGCTGTGAATCTTTGTAGAAATCTAAATGCCTGAAGATGGCATTTAGATGACTGTAGCATACCTACAATCGAAATTTTGAAGGAAAGAATAGTCTGAAAGTGCAACTTGCTGCTGTGCTCTGACCAGTACAGCTGCAGAGTTTCAGAGCTGGCCAGCCTCCCTTCAGTCACACAGCTCTTAAGAATGCTCAGTAAATGCAACCTCACTACTACTGCGTTTATGGGAAAGGCTGAACACAAAATTGGGACATTTATGTGCTGGCACTGAACAGCTAGAATGATATTGTCATTACTTTTTTTAATAGTTTTTCCTTTAGAAATAAATGTGCCTGCCTCATTTCAAATAATTTTATTGGAACATTTGCTCATGTGAAGAGGTAGAGCTTACCTCTAATAGCACACTGTTGATGATGGGGTTAAGAACCTCTGCCTTCATATTGCTCTGTAAACCAGAAAACAGAATGAAATGCCAGGTCAAGAAATACATTTAACAGAAATATACTGATATCTGGGATGTGGTTTTATGAATTCTATAAAGGTCTTCTTTCACCTTGATTCTTACTCAGACTGTTTATCTCAGTATTGCTAGTAACTGTGTCTGCATTTTAAACACACCTCAGTACACCCTATGTATTTCTATCGCAGAGCACAATGAATTAAGAGGGGCCCAGGGTTTTACTTCTTCATTAATTCATGTACCACGGAGTTTCAAGTTGCCTACTTTCCTACAGTTGCTAGGTTTATGTAATGACATTGTTCATCCATTGTTCATCTATCTATCAGTGATGTCTATCTTTTCACATCCCACAAAATTTTTAACCCCTTGTTCATTTTCAAGGACAAAAGAAGGAAAAAGACATGTCAGAAGAAAAATTAATTTCTTAGAAGTTACACAAATATCTGTGGTTAGGACAAAATGAAAGGCCCAGAGTAGCTCCCCTACAGAAGGAAAACCAGGTGTAACTCAGATCTCCAAACTGCAGGCAGCACATGTTGTGCTGGACAGTGCAGGTTGGCTGGTGAAGCAGCTCAGCATGCATGACATTTTACTTAGCCACCAGACAAGGAGAGAGATGGATACAATGAGTAGTGACACTACTAGAGGCTAGAAAATCAAGATTCATTAGCTCCTCTACTTTTTAAAATGGCAAAAGTTCTTCCCTTTTTTATTCTCACTGCTCTTTGCATTGTGGTTCTTTAGAACAACAGTAACCTCCAGCAAGAGTCGTCTTCTTTCAACACTGAACATAATACTGATTAATTCAACTGAAGGATTTCCACTTACAACCTTTAGCTCTCATATTACAGATTTACAGAAACATGAAACTTCTTAATTTCAGCGTGGAGAAAGATGGCAGAACCATCATTAGAGAGAAGTACATTTTTACTCTCAGTTACTAAAGATCCATTACAAAATGCACTGTTTAGTGGGCCAGTTTAATATTTTCTATGCAATTTATTTTTATATTTTTGTGCATGTATTTATTTCAGGTGTCCCACATATATATGCTAAAATACAATCCCAAAATGCAAAGTAAGCATTTTTCCTTGCAGTAATTGGAGGTTATGTAAATTATTCATAGTAAAATCAAAGAAATAAATCATGTCCTTTACAATAACTATGAAAATACATGCTCAAAAATGTGCTGGAAGAGCTAATGGTAGAAATGGTAAAGTTTCCTTTGAAGTACACTCCTGTTCATGGAGCAATCAGGAGAACCGGGATTTGTTCTTCTCTGATGTTTACAGAACAATTTCAGCAACAGCACAATTTTTACCTCCAAATCTTGCTATAATACTGAGATGTCAGTCATCCTTGAAGGATCTTGAAAGACAGGAAAGACATTTCTAGCAAAGATGTTCACAGATAAATGGATGTTCTTAAACAGAGTATAATGTGGTAGAAGACAGAGTGATTTTTTTTAAGATGGACCAAAGAGATTTTCTAATCTCTTAAACCTTTTAAAAACACTGCAGTGCTAAGCCAGGGGATCTAGTAAAGGCTAAGAAGACAACTCATGAAACCATCTTAAGGTACTGCAAGTACAATCTGTTAATGACTTCTACACAAATGTGTTCAAAAGGGATAGGCTGAGTTGGACAAGAAACTATCATCAGGCTGTGTAACTTCAAATGCGGGGCCCTTCGATGTGAGAAGATAAGAAGTGTTGAGCAATGATCAGGAAAAATAGGAAATGGTTTCTAGAGAGATTTTACAAGGCAGGGGACACAGTACCATCTATCAAGGTTTATAAACTTTCCCTGCTGTAAAAATGCTCTGTGTTCTTGATCTGAGGAAAGAAGCGGCCTCTTTGCTGATAAAAAGCCTCAGGACTCATGGAAGAATTTCTGTTTCAAGAGGTGAACTATGTTAAAGAAAGCCCAAATGCTACAGAAAATGTTGTCATCTTACCCCAGCTGCTGTTACAGAATCAGAAAACTTCTTTGATAAAGATGAAACTTCATTGCACATGGCACTTGTTAAACTGGTTTAAAAAAACAAGAGAGACAAATATAAATATACATCCTTTACCTATCAAAAGACAAAAACCCTATGACAAACTTTATCTTGGAAGCAAAGATGTTCTTAAAGCAATTTTGCTTCTAAATATTTTTAAAATATTTAGGCATAAACTGTTGATGATAACGTTTTTATATTCCTTCACTGAAAAATCCACTGCTGACAACAGCAGTAAAATGTTGTTGCACACACCAGTCTTTTTTGATAGTGCAATGTTTCACTTGTTTGAATTCTAAACTTCTAGTTTAACAATGGTTTTTCTGATGATTGCAGCAACTTCTGGGAATACTGCTGGAAATGAATCAAACTTGAATGAGAACAGTGAGAAGTTTTCTATGAGACCAGTAAAATATCTACTGTGTGCTAAATGGGAAAGCACACTTGTGGTTAAAATATGAGAGAACAAGATCTAGTTCTATTCTGAGATCTTTAATTGTTTTCCTAGATATTCACAAGTGTATCCCATAGGACCTCATCCTGCAAGGTGCACCATACCTTAGCTCTCATTCTGAAAAATACTTAATAAGTGCTTTTAGACTGAAGTGTTCCCATGGACTTTGCTATTCTTAGTATCATCTTAAGTGCTTTTTAAAATATTTTACTTACTTAGGAGTCAACTGTTTAAAATACCTTAACATCAAAACTTACTGAAATAAGTAGACTTAATAACCACAGAGAGATTTGAATTTGGAGTCCCACTAGACAGACTGGCTTCTTGAATTTCTGGATGTTTCACTACAGTTTATTATGAAGTTGCTAACAAATGTGGGCTATTGTTTAGAACTACAGATCGAGTTTTGTATATTTTTGGCAGGTAAACACTAGCTCTTGGCAGATAATAAGACTGCATTATACACTCTAAAAACAAATTCCATATATGCAGTATCTTCTGCAGAGGGAAAAGGAAATACAACCCAAGTTGGCATGTACATTTGCTTGCTGGAGCAGAAACAACTTTTAGCCTGTGTATAGGTCATGTTTTCGTAAACAAACATATGTCAGCCATGTCAAAAAATGACAGGTAGCCTATAGAACATGATTGCATGAGAAAATATAGCACCAGGACCCCTAAAGCCAACGCTGTTTGTTGATCCATGAACTTACTGTGCCTTCAAGCTGAATGGAACTTCATGAGTTCTATGCAAATGTCAATTGTTCATATATGAAGTACATAATACTCACTTTGTCAGTACTTTTGCTTGATCTTGAGCTGTTTTTTCTTCTTCCTGCCCATGTAGAATTAATTCTGCTACTTTATGAAGCTGTTCAATACAACGGGCAGTTACCTCAGCCAGACTTTCAATGGACAGCATGTAGATTTCCTTAAATTAAAAATGGGAATAATATAATCAGTAATAACAACATTGATTAATATATTTATAGCTGTATACATGTAAAAGAATTTTAAACATGGAACCCTTCCTACACCAACTGGAAATACCAACACATAAATAGTGAAGTAATATCAGCCATAATGTCATCCTCACAAACAATACTGGAAAATGAAATATCCACAGACTATAAAATACAGACATTCTACTTGTTCTGAAAAATTAGTAAGACCAAGTCTGCTTAGCTGGGAACTAGGTCAGACTCTTGGATTTTCTAACATACCACTTTTAAACCTAGTCCTAACAAACAGAAAGACACCTAAACTCTAGAATAATTCATAATCATAGTTATTTTCTTATGGAGACAAAAGTACTGAGTCATCTCTTAGCTGAATCTCCAGAACAGAAATGGATAATGTGCCCAATAAAAAAGTGTCTTTTATCAGCAATGACAGAAATCTCTATGTAGTATGGTGGGTTTACAGCTTTCACAAGCTGATGCCAGCTGGAAATCTGCAATCACATAAAAATCTGTAATATATACAGGGTATATATTCTGTCTGCTCCTTTAGACTTTTTTGTAAAGAAACATGACAGATAATTTCTTATTAGAAATAATAATCTTGACAAAGATAGCAACCACATATTGCCATTAACTTGAGAGAAAATATTCAATCACAATTAACCTTATCAGAACTGTCTAAATGAACACAATGCTTTCAGCCTTAAGAGTTCTCTTTCATAAAGAGAATGAACGGTTGTTAGTTGCCTAAATAACATTTCTGTTTTGTCTGTTTGTCTACTGTCACTGAGAGAAGGAGATACTAATGAACACTGAGATACAACTTTCAGTGTGCATGCAATGTTTGACATTGCAGCACAGAATCCCTCAGCTCACTGTATGTTGAGTATACACATGTATACACACAAACCTACAGACAAAAACCAATAAAAACAATGTGGTAGAGAACCTGTTACATTGATATTTATTTATGGAAACAGAATAACAAATATTTATGTAATGTAGTCTTCAACTGGGTCTATAGTGAATAGTTGTGTATTTCTTACTACTTACTACTTTGGTGAATTTCAAAATTAAGGATGATATACAAAGCCAACACACAAAGAAACAATCTTATCAACAAAGTATGACCATTCACTTCATGAAACTTATCCTCCAAAAGTGATTTTACCTCCACAGTTTTGCTTTTGTCTGCTTCTGTTTTATCACTGTCAATGTTATTGTCTTTTTGAGTCTTTTCTTCACCAGGTTCTCCAGGTTTCTCATTTAGCTCCTCTTCTATGTTTACTGGGGTGGACAAACTGGCTTCCTCCAGCCATTCATGAGCTTTTTTCCTAGCCTGCCAAACAAAGAACCCAACCCCAAATTCAGTTTGAAAAGAGAGCATCAGATGACATTCCTGGACATCAATTAACAATACATTTAATTACTTCCTTTTTATACTCAGAAATTTGAATATATCAAGCCTCTGAGTAGCATTTAGTTAAGTGTATATTTAAGAAACTGTAGGGAGGAACATTTGGGACTGCATAAAGATGGATCATCCAGGGATAATTCCTCTAAAGGTATAATATTCCTAACCAAAACATAGAGCTGGCATTAATTCCAAAGTTAATATTTCAGCTTTAGTAGGTATCATTCAAATGAATTTACACAGCATTTTTTCTTCCACAGTTTCCCAAATAAGAAAATAGGAAGTGTTTATAAAAAAGAACAAAAAAATGGAGAGGTAAGAGAGATGTACTAAATTCTTAAGGGAAAAATAAATATAAAATCAGTGTATCTTGAGCTGCTTTCCTTGGCATAAAAATAGATCAAAGCTGAAGAGTCTTGAAGCTTTATACAACTTCAGACTACTGTTATTCTTAGTAGGAAATTTATGATGTCTCTTTTTTAACATGAAGTCAAATTAAAATACATTAAGACCTAAGCCTAAGCCTTCCATGGTCTATCTCTGTAGCTAGAGAGATAAACATTCATTGGAGCCTAAGATCAGCAGATGAACCAGCTTTAAAGGCACCTGATAGTACAAATATGACTAGTTATGTGACTAGCTCCTAGACATCTAACTTTTAGAGCAAGAAAAATTATTCTGAACCTGACTTCTGCTCCCAGTATGTAAGAACAAATCTACTGTGCTCATGAGCCCTGTTCTGCTCAGACACCCCTGGTTCAAGCTTTCTAACACTGGAAAGGGCTCCTCCAACTGCACTGCCTTACTCATGTCACTTCTGTGAAAGCTTTTCTATATTCAGCATTTTATTCTCAGTCTCCTGTACTTCACCTTCTGAGCTATCTGAAGTGAACTGGGTACTGTTCTGTGTCAGATTTCAGAACAAAGCCCTCCTTCTTGGCCCAAAGAACTGAAGGCAGCTCACTAACAGGTGCTAACCTTATTTAGTTTGTCAGGAGTAGCAGCAACGTGCAATTCAAACAGCAATTCTGTGAGCATGCTGACAAACTCTTCTCCTGTATCTGCTGCAAGAAAAAACAAGACAGTTTTTGTTAGTGTGTTACTGCTATAGTATTTTATATGATCAAATACATCCAGTGGAAGAGTTTCACCAAGTATTCCAGCATTTGAAAAACAGTGACAGTGACACAGGAAAGGAATCTGTGGGGGTGTGCATGTATATGCTCAAATAAAGAAGAGAACAAGCAACAGGGATCCCTGCACAGCCTGATACACCAGCTTGACACTTTTAAATGCTTTTTATACCCCATCCTAAATTCCATTAAGTTTCACAAAAACAGGAAAGAGGGCAAGAAACTGCACAACCCCATGTTATCTGACAAAAAATACATGACCCAAAAAATAACCAAAGAAATGATACCACCTATTCTCTGAAACCAAGGAATAAAAACTGCAGCATGGCCAGACACAAACAAGTTTCAGAAGCAACATACTGGTCTCTCATACTGTTCATATGTGTTCCCTACTGCTCTGCCTGCAAACCACAGGTAAGAGGTGCATTTCCTTTCTATTTTAAGGTCGAAGTTTGCTTAAATGAAGAATGTTTTCTGGTTTGCCTTGAAATAATGAGCCTCAAAGAATCTGCCCTCTTATTTCACAAAATTTTTGAGCAAATTCATACTTGAATGTCACCTTTGTACATAGAATCCTTTGACAACTTGCAGGTGACATATTCTAACATGTTTCAAGTTCCTAAAAATCAGTATTTTTGTTGGTTTAGCTCATCTGCATTTACTGAGTTTGGAAAAGATTTCTTGATGGAATACACAAAATCCAATTCATTAGCCTGATGCCACTAAAAGTTCAGAATCCACATACTGAGCTTGATAAAAGTCTGGCTACTTCAAAAATTAATTTTGTGTCTTGCTATATTCTCACTTTTTTTGTTCATTCATTAGGTAGAGTCCGATTTTCAAATTTTATTAAAATCTTCGGTACTGGGCTTAAAAGCAGAGGGCCATCACTCTCCAATGAGTTTGGGGACCTTGGTAGAGCTGTTTACAGTACCATGCAACATGTGGAAAGGTGGTAAAATTTGACATTCAGATTATACTCTCCTAGGGAGATGGACATCTCACCCTTGCTTGTAAAGAGTGCCCATCTTTGGTGCTATAAATAAGTTATTGTGTAGCACAAAGAATTCTTTGCCTGGAACAAACAAGAGACTGAGCTTTTGTCTTAACAGCAAGGGAACAGGTCAAAGAATTTGTATTCTGGCAGGCCAAAGAGATGCATGGAGTTCACTTCATTGCTGTCCTTCTGAGTAAATTTTGACAATAGGATTTTCAGGCTTTGCAATACAGTACACTGGATACAGTACACTCAGTTGCTCTTAAATCAATGCTAAATTGTTTTATGAATGGCAGCTGGCTGAAAAGTGATCAGCAGTTTACCACATAATGCAAAAATACCAAAACTGGGATATTTGATTGAATATTCACCTTGGTTACTGTCTTGCTTAACACCATGTATGAAATTTTTGGTGTTAATGGTTTTCAAAGTGTAGGTAAAGACACTTTTTCATATATTCTCCTCTTATTATTTCTATTTCATAAATAACTTAAATGAAGCTGCAGCGAAAAATACATGAAAGGGCTGCATAATCAAAGTGAGAGGAAACATTAGAGAGAAGGATATGCATGTGGCTTTCTGCTACTTGTGCCAGAAAACATATGTTCTTTTACTTCTTTTTTATATCAGTTTTGCACCTATCTGCCTGTTAAGCCAAGACACAAAAAATACTACAGTTCCAGTTTCAAAGCTGCCAAGAACAAAGCCTAGCCCAAATCCTTTCCTGAAACAGTCCTCCAAAGATCACTGCAGTAATATCTCCTTCTGTAGGACTGAAAGCATTTACAGTAGAAAACAGAGCAGCACTAACATCAGAAACTCGTTCAGGTTCTGAGAATCTAGGACAAGAAGGGATCCTGAGAATTTACAGAAAACAAATCGTCACCCTTTTCAAACACTTGAATGCAAAGTACTGGGTTTTTCCCCCATCTGTTTTTTTTTCTGAATATATACAGTAATGACAAATGACACTATATGAACAACATGACTCATATGCTGAAGAAATGATAACAAATTATCAATACATCGTAAACAACTTGTTTTCAAGTACTGCTTAGTGAATAGATAATATTTTCAAACACCATTATTTAATCTCTGTCTTTTTTAGGGGGCAATCTTCCTTACATAAAGGAAAAAAACATGTTTTATTGAGTTAGGAAGCACAAATCAAAATCTTATGGAAAGCAACTAGCTGTAATTTTAAACTGTTCAGCAAGCAGGATTAAATCAAAATTCCTCCACAGAATTTAAGATACCCTGCTGTCTCTTGCTATATAAGTTAAAGCAAAAAGATATAATTATGTGTAAAAGATACACTATTAAAAGACCATATGGCTTACTGACTTGATTTTGTAAGTGTAGAAGTGATTAATGTATGTACCGAATTGTAGGCTCAGCCCTAACAGAAAGCTACTTCAAGAACCTTTCTCTTCTTTTGGTTCCTCTAGTGGAACTAAAATTTATC
Organism: Notiomystis cincta; assembly: GCA_013398075.1. NCBI lineage: Eukaryota > Metazoa > Chordata > Aves > Passeriformes > Notiomystidae > Notiomystis > Notiomystis cincta. Next base: position 584,143 of record VZRX01014577.1, read on the forward strand.
CAACTTAACACTAATAAATGAAATATATCTGTAGTTCAAACACTAATAAATTTTGAGCCTGATCACACCAAAGGATGTGAGTAATTTTGTACTGCTGCTTGAAGTAACACCCACTGAACTGTAGGTTGGAGAGAACGTGTGTGTGGTTATAATTTCCACAGTCAGAGGAGAAAGTAATGTGTTTCACTGATGAGTGGTTTGCTTTTGCAGGGACAAACCTACAGCACATTTTGATTTGGCCTTTTGTTTTTTTGAGGTGCTCATTGCCTTGGTTGCAGTCCATTCAAAACACCTGTAAATGTTTCAAGGAGCAGGATAAGCAGTTGTGCTTTACTGAAAAAACCCAGAACTTCTGAGCTTGGAGAAAACATCATTTTGTGCAAGAAACAGAGCTTCTCCTGGGAGCTGGTTTCAAAGCAAGGAACTACTTTCCACAGAAATTAAGGAACAGACACCTCATGAATCCTCACTCCTAAGCAGGTAATACACTTTCTTGACTTCTATTTCTCATGACCCCATAGAGGATTTTGAAGAGTAACTAACAGGGGAAAAAACCAGCACAAAACTTTACCATACTAAGACTTTATGCTGAGCACTTGCTGTCCCCCACAATGAGAGAGATCAGGCAAGCTGAGTAAGCACTGCCAGCACTGAGCAGAAATTACTCTCCTGTTAGAATATGTGGATGTTAACACAGTTTTGCTAACTTTTCTGAAGGCTAAAGAAATCGTATCTCATCATCTTGCAAAATGTAGGTTTTATGGGCAAAATACCCCTAAGAAGATCAAGAGGAAGTTGAAGAAATATTCTTTTACATTTCTTTGTCTCTGAAACACAACAATATGGTGTTCAATGGCATAAGCCAGTCTTCAGTCAGGTTAAGGAGATTGTTGCTGGTAGCTCTAAGAGGTTTGGTACGGATCTCACAGGCCTGGAGACATGAACCATGCTGGCTTTAAGCTGACTTCTTATCCTTCTGTTCTAACCTGTTTGGGGGAATGCTAACATTTCTGACCTGTTTAAGATACGTATTTTGCCCCTAACCAAAGCACTCACCCATTTTATTTTAAGTTTTGTGAGCTTGGCCAATTCTCTTCAATGCTGTGCCGTGTCACAGTTGCAGAATGCTTATGCTGCTCTAACTTCCTTCTCACACTCCACATGCTGCATCTTGCCAGGCAATACCTACAAAGCACCTTTGCTACTATGTTTCATAGTGACTTTCATTCAAAAAAATTCAGTGTTCTTTAATTTCTTTATTACACTCTAATCTTTTCCCCCATCTAGCAAGGGACAGTGCAGAGTGAGGATGAAGTTGCTGAACAGAAAACCATTTCTAAGTACTTCAAAATTTTCAGATTATACAGTTGCATAAACAGATTCTGTAAGAAAAGCTCAGTTATTCAAAAGGTTATTATTTCCCTTTTTTTGCTTTCATTGATGATATAGCAAAGCTATTTATGTTTGATTTTCCATATCTTGCACTTCAGTTACAATATAAATTCAAAATTAAGCACTGATCAGCTTTCAGAACTTTTAGAGTATTATTTTTAGTAACTACCTTATGAAGACTATTAGGATATCAGAAATCACAGTTTGGACTAGAACTTTTTTAATTACTAGATAAAAAAGTAGCAGTTATTCATATGGTTAAGTCTCTGTATTTCTAATTACCTTTTTGCACCTGCACCACTTCATCATCTAATTCCTTTGGAACAAAGATCTCTTTTATAGCAGTTAACTCATTTTTCATAGTCTCCAACTGTTCTCCATCAAGTGTTGCTAAATGTGACTGAATCTGTAAAAGAAAGGACAGTAAGTATTATTAAATGCTAATTTAGAGCCTGAATCCAAAATAGACTGAGAAATGGAAACTTCCATTATGTTCAAATCTTGTCTCTAACCTACCAGCTTAGATGTATTTTTAAATCTTGTCAACAGAATTTGTTGAGTATCACAAAAATTACACCAGCCTTGCCAGATCATCAGGTCCCTTCCTTCCTCCAGAACATGAGTTTGATCAATAAATCTGTGGTTTAACTGCAAACTGGAATAGGCATTTTGGGATTGCCTGGATGAAGACAGCAGGCAAAAAGAGCACAGGCAGAACGGTTAGTCTGAGCACTCATGGGAAGAGCTGGAAGAAGTTGCCTTCAAAATGCAGCCAAAATTATCAACAGTCTACTTATTCTGAAGAATGTATTGGCAGGCCTTTCCATGTCTCAGTCTCTGCACATCTAACAAGATGGCACATCTAAGAGGGATGGAAACAGATTCTTTGAATCACTTTTGTACTACAGCTACATGGTGTTAATCCCATGAGCAGATGCTCCCATCGCTCATGGAAGCCAAGAGAAATGCCCTTACTCCCCTTGATACAAAATTTTACCTTTATGTTTGGTTCAAGGGGCTTTTTTAAGGCTTGCTTAACAGAGGTACAGACTATTTCAGTGCCAGGCTGGAGACAGCTTTTACTTTCTTACCGGTGTGTCCTTGTGTCCAGCTCCTGTCCAGCTCAGGTTAAACACAAGACAAAGCCGTGAGACTCGAGTCAGGTTGTGAAGGACTACATAGGGCTTTTTCCCTCCCTTTCTATAGCACTATCCATTTCAAGGGCTAACTGGGAACTTCTTTAAATGGAAGCTTTTAAAATAAAAGCTTAAACATACATGTCTTCAGTACCTCTTGCACTCCTCCGGTGGCTTTTGGGCTGTTAGAAGAGGTTTCAAGTTTACAGTACTCTGTGCCTGTGTGCACCTGGGCGTGGTAACTGGAACATTTATCTGGGTATTGGACTTGTTGCCATCAATCCTGTTGGACTGAGTGGGACTATGTACATGTCTAGGACATAAATTAAGTGCATCAGAAACCAGATAGGCCTTATTGACATTACCATCTTCAGAGAGACATTTGTATACTTCCAGTTATAGTATTCTTGGTGTAGTTCTGTGTACCTTAAAAACTAACACAATAAGAAGTGAATAAGTAATCTGGAACTAATTTTAGTTCACCAGCCTCCACATGTAGTAGGTATGGAATTCCTGAATGTAAGTATCTGTACCTGATTTCAACCAAAAGATTTCACCCTCCTTGCAAATTCTGCAAGGAATTTGCAAGACACTGGCAGTGTCACAAGCTGTGTATGACACAGCAGCCCTAACAGAAGTACCTGTCAGTTATGAATTTTGTTTTGAGTTAATCTTGTAGTTACATTTTAGATGTATTGAGACTGAGTTCCTAAAACCCAGGACTAGCCCATAGCATCAATTCAGCTTTCTCTGAACTTGATGAAAAACTCACTGTTCATTTGACACGCATCTGCAGAATAAAATTAATGTAAAGATAATTTTTTTTACCAACCATATTGATTTATGCTGTCTGCATACTGTACCTGAACTTCACTTTCATTTGACAGGATTTCCAGAGCTTCAAGATGAGATAAACCTTGGAATTCATCAAAAAGTAGTCCATAATGTGCTGTTCTTTCAACTGTAACTTGCTGGGCCCGCCTCTGTTTCTCTTTTTCTTTAGCTTCTCGCAACAGCTGTAAAAATATACATAATTCCATGTTTTATTGATAATGCTGTGACAGATTTTATTACTATCTGCTTATGTGTGTCTAGAAGTAGTAATAAAATTCGGGACTATATCACACCTGCAGAGCTAAACTTCTAGAGATGAAATAGCTAACTTCTTTTTTGATAATTTTCTCTGATAAAATATTTATAGAATATTATAAGCAGGGTTTTCCTGATGGTAATTGCTAACCATCTCTCTTTAAAACACAATAAACAAAAAAAAAATCTTGCTTATATTTTCAAAAGCAATGTCAGCTACAGATTCCATATAATAAATTTCACGGCCAATTATAATGAAAGAAAAAGGACTATTTCATGTGCAGCCCTAAAGAGCCATCCAATCCATTCTACAGACCACAAAATGGAAAGACTATTATTTTCAGGACCTATCCACCAACTTGCATAAATAATGCACCGATATGAATATTTCCAATAAAATATTCTTAGCAAATACTAAAGTCAGTTTCATGTGACAGCAGGACTGACAAAAGAGATTGATGATTTATAAAGGTGGAGCAGAACTATCCTCTATATACTTAAGTATGTTTTGGAGTGCTTTTAATACACTTCTATCAGTGTATAAGAAAGATAGAATAGTGTATCCAACAGGATCTTCTACTCCTTCCTTCTATTCCTGGATGAAATGGCCTGTCATGAATTTGCTACAGTAAAGATGGTAAATACATCTGAATCCATGTTAGGTCACGTACAACTCTCTGAATACAGGTGAACTCCCATCACTTACGTTACTCCATTGTTCAAAATTCCTACAATATTGTCTTCAGTGATTCATTTAGTACAAAAGACTTAAAATGGTACATTTTTCCTCTGAAGTCTCCATCTTAAAAAGTTAACTCACAAAGTTTTATGAACAAATCACTGAAAAGTGATAGTGCAACCCATGAGAACTGATTTATGTTGTATTCTGCCTCAGATTCTATGTGCAAATCCATGCATGTTGTTAAAGGAGACATTCTCAAAACCTCATTTTAACCCTGTGGGCCTTAACAAGAGTTAATTGGTTTTGATCTACTATAACAGTGTAAGTCTTTTAACCCTTCCATTGATGAATACTAAAGATGAAATATCTCAGAAGAAAAATACCTTACTCTTCTCTACAAGGAAGTAATCATGCAGTAAACATAGTTTCTTTTCAATGTCTATTGTTTTCCTTCCTCTCAGTGTCTAAAAAACTGAAATAATTTTGTATTGACAGGACTTCTGTTTTTATCACATCTCTGAGCTTTAAAATATATGAGTCACAACTGTGTGAGGGTACCATTAAGTTCGATGAATACTGAGATACAACTTTTTACAGGTTTAATTCCTAATGAAACATGAATCATATTCCAGTATTACTGATTTCCAAGGAAAACAGTACAGTAGTGTTTATACTGGAAGACATCTATCTACAGCTGTTACCAAAACACCAACAATCTGATTCTGCCTCCAGAGTGTAATGATTTATCACCACATATACTATCTTATTTAAATCAGCTATTGCATATGTGATTATGCAGAGAAGATTATTTTACATTATCTTTTGTGGTTCTGTGAAGAAAAATTAAGTAGAGCAGATATAAAGCATAGTATTTATTTCCATAACCCCAGCCAGTATCAACTGCAATAAATAAAGCCTCTCCCTGAGGCACGTGAAATTCTGGAAAAATAATCTGAAATGCACTGACAGAGCAGTATTTAAATAAATCCAACCTGAGATAGTGAGACCGTTCTTGCCATCAGTGTTTTGGTTCTCTTAAATCCAGGATCGCTTTCTGCAAGCACATTCATGGTTGTCTTCCCAATAAATTCCAAAGCATCTAAGCCTCCAGATAACACACTTTTCCCCTGTATAAAATAATGCAATGTGGTTATTTTCTTCCCAGTTTAGGCTAATATGAAGTGTAAAGAGGAGTTCTTTTGTAGACATTGCCTTTGAACATGCAGGTCCCTAAACTTCTTGTACTTTAACAAGAGGACTGATGCATTTCCTTTGTTCTGAACACATTTTCCAAAAGAAAAAAAAATAACTATACAAACATTTCCAGAAAAGACTTACACTGGAGGAAATGTAACAATTGTTGTATATTAAAAAAAAAAAATTGTGAAAGAGCTGGAGCACATCTCCCATGAAGATTGTCTGAGAATGTGCAAGGGCAAGCAGTGTTAGACAAAAGGGAATGGCTTTACTTTGAAAGAGGGTAGATTTAGATTGAATATCAGGAAGAAATTCTTCACTATGAGGATGGTGAAGCACTGCAACAGGTTGTCCAGAGAGGTGGTGGATGCCCACCCCTGAAAGTGTTAAAAGCCAGGCTGGATCAGGCTTTGAGCAACCAGGTTTAGTGGAAGCTGTCCATACCCAAGCCAGGGACATAGGAACTAGATGATCTTTAAGTTCCCTTCCAATCCTAACTATTCTGTGGCTCTGTCATTCTGTGAATACCACTTTAATTTCATCCAATGGCATTTGGTTTGTAGGAACATGTTTTAGAGATTAATAATATGGAGCCAAGTCCATAATGAACAGAAGACTCTGCCTTACCTGATTTTTAAAATTTTTACACTTGTGATGACTCTGGAACTGTCTGTTGAAATAAGTATGTTTTTCCTGTGTCTTCATATTTTTCATGTACACTGAAGAAGAAGTTTCACTGGCTAAAGATTTCCATTTCAATCTGGATTATGTGTGTGTCAGATGTTCAAATGCTGATGTAACCTGATATATAATGGAAAACCCTACCAAAGTTGGGTTAATGGCAGATGCATTACAGGTGACTTACTGAGACCTTATGTGATTCTTTTTGTACCACATTGCTCACTGTGCTATAGCAGCCTCTCCAGGCTGTCTACAAGCACATTTCTCTTATTTGCTAATTTTATGTAATATTCAAGTAATCTTACTGGTGGCCAGCTCTCACAAGCCATATGATGTTCCAAGTTCTGTAGAAACAGTCTTAAGAATAATCTATAGGAATCTCCTTCTGTTCCCCAAAGCTTTGATATTAGAGTGATGAGGCAGTCAGAGTGAACTGGATATACAATAAAAAAGAACTGCCACTTCATAAAACTTGCTCAGTGAGAAATTAATCTTCTGTTTTTACAGCCAATGTTTAAAGTATCTTTTAATTTTAAGTGAAACACCATACTCAAAGGTGTAAAAAGAGTTGGGGAAGGAGATGACAAAAAAATTGATTTTGAAATTGTATGGTACAGGATTTTGCAAATCTGAAACCTCCCAAAAAAAGAGAAAAGGATGAAGTTCAACACACAAAATATAAGTACAGTGTAAGAGGAAAGAACTGTGAATAAAAGATTTTGCCTGAGTCTGCAATCAGAACCCCTTCTGGGAAGGCTAATACAAAATGAGAGACTAGATAAAGATGTGAAGGTAAAGGCTGGGAACTAAAAATAGAGAGATTAGTAAAAGCCTTAAAATAAAGAAATGGAATATTTTCTTATTTTATCTGCCTTCAAAAATGGTAACAAATCCTATCACTTTCTCTGGAAGGATTTAACTGTAAAAATAAAAAATCAGACGATGGTACAATTATAAAAAAGATTTTCCAAGAATTTGCAGAATTCTACATAGTTTAGGAGAAGACTGTATTTTTTCACTGAAACTGATGACAACATAGACTTTTTATTTTTTAATTTGACAGTTTAATTTAAAACTTATTTTGTCAAGGAAAAGACTCAAAACAGACTTACAAAGAACTCTGTTTACAAAGACCTATAACTTAAAAAATGTTACCTACAGTGAAGTTGAACCTAAAAATAATGAAAAATAACTAGAACAGAGAGACCAGCTAAAATGACTCACTGTGTTTTGAACAGCACTAGTGATAGCTGACAGCATGCCACGAGATCCAGATGAAGGAGAAGAAGGAATTTTCTCAGAAGAACTTTGCTCCAGAGAATCTTCTTCTTCTAACAAAAGAAAAAAAGCAGGTTACAGCATAATTTCAACCCTGCAAGTCACAAATTACAGTAAACTGGTTTCTGTGACCAAAATCTTAAAATTTTGTAAATTGAACCAATTTGGCAGAGTCAGAGAGTTTTGTCCAATTTCAGTGGACTTGAACTTACGTGTAAGTGGTGTTTCAGCTGCAGGAGGCTCTGCTGTTTCCAGAGATGCTGAACTTCCACTATGAATTCTTAGGGTAGTTCCTGCTTTTTCCTTTACTGCTGTTATTCCATGACCTGTAGCAGGGGCATATTTTAGACTATATGATCTGAAAACTTATTACTAATAGTGCATAGTATTCTTAAACTTCATGAATTATGAGAAACAAAATATCTGTTAACTTATCTCAATTGCTTAATTTTTTCTAGATTAACAATTCACTTCTTTTACTATATTTATATTAACTGAATAGAAATAATAAAGCTGAAATATATCACAAATTATGCTGTATCTGAAAAGCAAAAGTTATTTTAGTGGCACATATAAGTTTAGTTCCCTGTTTTTCCAAATGCTAAATATTCTATTGCAATCAGTTTAAATGGAAACTGACAGTCCTCCTAAGGCCATAGGGTTGGAGCTCACATAGTTTTCAGAATTCTAGAACAATTAACCCAAAGTTAATGGATTGTGTATGACTGCAGGACTGAGGTAAGGAATTTGTTCTTCAATCCTCTGCATAGGTGCTGTGTTTTTAGGAATACTGACTCCAGTCCTCAAAGTTATTTCCAGATTTAAGCTCCTTAGTTGCTCATTTGAACTAAAATTCTGAAGTGTCTCTCTCCAAAGCTACTATTTAAATATACTTTGTAAAGTCTGCTGATGTCAAGTGACACAGGAAGAACTATTGCTCCAGTGGCAGCTGATCTACAGAGATTTTACCACTTTTATGTGATTCATATGCAGTGATTCCCTAACCCTCTGTTAAAATGGTCTAGTTTAAAATAAAGTATAAATGTTGCTACCATTTTTATCAGAGTATTTTTGACAGAACAGGATTGCCTTGCTGGTTTTCTACACAGGGTTTATTTACACTGGCAGATCACAGGGACTGGTAATATCCCGCTACAGGATAGGGTAGAATGACTGGTAGTCAGCAAGGGGAGGCAATAATTTACTAACCTGCATCAACTGTAGTTGAAAAATGCTACCCTTAAAGACGACTACACTAAAATTGTCTGCCTATTTTGCTTCTTGATATGTGCACAAGTATGTCCATGATATACTTTTCTCATTACAGGCTATGTGTGTGTGTGGCCATATAAATATGCTTTTGAACATCTGATTCAAGAAAGATACAGCAAATCCATTTGAAATGGAGTGGGGAAAAGGAAAGCTTAGATTTATGATTCTGTGACTTCCAGATGGAGTACACATCAGGTGTTCTGTGACTTCAGTAATAAATACATTCTAGAAAACATATGTGAAGCAGCACTACTGAGAGATTACATACAAGAAAACTGGAGTATCTGAAGGTAAACACAAAGAACAGATATCCCCTAAGGAACAGACCTGCAGAGACAATGAATTTCATAAGCTGCACAAGGCCCTAATGTTTTACACTGTAACAGCCCAGGCAGATAAGTGCTTTTACCTGTCTAAAGAAAATATGACCTTTATCTGTTTTATCTCCTGTCCTACAAAAAACAGTAGTGTGTTCAGCTGTGTAGGTCATACCAGCTTATGCACCACAATGTTTAACTGGATAATTTCTTGACTTTTGCAAAGTCTGTTCCAATGCAGATACTGGAGAGCAATTTACTCCCCACGTATTTTAATGAGTTCAATGAAAACATTAGCGTGGATAGATTCTGGAGTCATTTATTTAATCCTCAAATTCCTGGGACTCACTGAAATCACTACGAATTGTGCTTTTACACTAATATAATAGACACTGCATATCACATTCCTTTCCATTGCTTCTGCTCACAACTTTTTAAATGAGCCAGAGTTTTATTCTTTCCACTGACTTAATCCACTTGACTTGATAACAAAATATTATGGTCCTCTGGTCACATGAAAAATCCTATATATACTGAGCAAAAATTTCAATTGTCTGCAAAAATTACGCATTTTCAGATTAATTTCCCGCTTTTTTTTCTGTGATTTTTTTAGCCTTGAATTGGTTCCCATAGTTTTGTAGACAAGCTAATACATTTAAGAAGAGAAAGCACGCTGCTGCTGTATTGGTCTTTACTGACCTAGAAAAGAGCATTTTCAGGGCTATTGTTACATGCACTAGAATAATAAGAAAATACTCTAGGTTAGCTAAGGCATGGCTTTGCTGAACTAAGCTATATGGCATGTATGTTTGCAGCAGCAAAACCAGATGAGGGCAGAAGACCACAACTGAAGCAACCATTAGATACATTTACGTGCACAAACAGGGCAGAAACACAGGCTGCCTTGGAAGTGAAAATGATTATTTGTAATTTCAAAAGGCACAGAAATAAAAGAGGTCATGGGACAGAAGCCTAAATTTAAAGATGCACTCATTTTGTTACACTGAGTGTGCTAATGCAACTGAGCTGACACCTCTGACATCTCCATTTACTCTTCTGTAACAGCAGACAGAAGAGCTGTGATATGGGTATTGTTAACTGTGAGCTTTTGGAAGAAAGTACACTTTTCTCCCTGTGTTGTTGCTTTTGTTTCTCTTGCCTCCATGATTCCTTGCTTTTCTATTGGCTGGCAATTTCCACACAGTATTACTGTTCATGTTCAAGGCTGGGATCTTTCATTTGAAAAGGAGTTTGCTAATGCTGCCAGCAACATGACCTGTCTTTTGGTTTGCCTGATCTGCCCACGGCCAGATTACAGCACTCACAAATGCTTTAGTCAGACACATCCAATTCACTGTAGGTCTTCTGATCTTCCACCTCCCAGCTTAGTAGCTTTGGATTCCCCACAGAGCTGAGAGAGGCAAACAGACACCTCTGGAGGGCAGTTCACAATGTCTGAAACCTAAAGCACTCGTATAGGAATCACTGGTCCCTTGTCCATCTAGTACTCACAGGCAATTGGACTCCCTGATTCAGTGGTACAGATGGGGAGGAGGTTGAGATTTTGTCCCTGGCTACTACACAGCCTTTGTAACCTGTGTCCTACCATGGGAGCACTTCTAATGAACAACTGATCAAAATTTAGTCTAGTTAAATGAGTGAAGTCTCTTCTAGACTGTAAGCCCATGTTAAGACATAAAGACAGCAAAATGGACTGTCAACCCCAAAAGCATCCACATTTCCTCCCATCTGTTATTTGCATTCAGCATTCTTAAAAAGGAATAACTGTAAAAAAGGGCTTTGCTGCTACAGAAGCCATAAAGTGTTGTTTACAAAACAGTTATGAGCACCATGTGATTTCAACCCAAAGTAGTTTTCCCTTAATCAGCTGAATTTATGAGACAAAAAGAAATCTGAAGAGATTAACTATCCTTTCTTTGATCACATAAAGTACAAGCATAACTAAAGTACAAGCATAACACTCAGCCTTCTTTAATATTGTACTTTATTTTGCAAAAGGGGAATAGTATCTATAGAGAATAGAAAAGACATTTGCAATGTTTGAATACTTTACTTCCACATTATCTGCAGCACTGGCATTTCTGTTCCACAAAGAAGTCAACTTAAGCTATGCAATGCTTGACTATTACACATAGCCATGTGTAATAATAGCCAAGCTCATGAACACGGTGGCATCTCAAGCGACATTTCATTCTGTCATACTGAGTGACAAAAAGTGCTTTCCAGCATACCAGGGAGAACTATAGGTCTCTTGATATTTTCATGTGCCATTCTGAGAGTTGAGGAAAGAGATGAGAATATACACAAGAATAAATCAAGATAGAAGACCATTAATTACAAATGATACATTGGAAAGATGTATTATGCAGCCTTATAGTATTTCAGGGTTCATGTGAATCAAACAGCTGGGTTATTTTTTTTATTACTTTTACTGTGTGAAGGTATTGACAGGTGCTTGTCTTAGCAATGGCCCTAAAGGTAAAACTCCTTAAACTTACACAGAGTGAAGCACTCGTATACAGCACGACAGAGAACAGACTTTGCTTGGAAATGCATCTCGTTGAGCACTGTAAATTCAGCACCTTTTGAATGCCATATGTCATTCAAAACACCACAGCATATGGAAGGCAAGGCTTGCAGAAGGTAGTCACTTTCATTAGGCTAGCAGATAGATTAGTTGGAAGAAAAACCAAAGAGCCAAGCATTCAAGCATAGAAGCTGTTTTAAAAATGCAAGTCATGAGCTGCCAGTACAAACTGAAAATATGTTTTGCCTCACATAAGCCCTGGGGATAGAGAGTTTGCTGTTACAGCTAAGCTAACCTAATGGCTTCTTGGTGCAGTTATGGGAGGTTCTACTCCTCCCCATGTTCCATACTTGTCCCTTCTGCTTGCCCTGAAACTGGTCTCAAAGTTGGTTCAAAGAACTGAAGAGGCAGAAAATGGATTTTTCTTTCCCCTATAGTAACTGTTTTGTTTAGCTTCCTGAACTGGATTAGAGGGAACTCAGAGGAACATGACTGCTGATACAGGGAGAAGGAAGAAACATGCAAGGAAAAGCCAGGTGAGGGACTACACATTTCAGTGGCTACTACCCATTAATTGATTTAGCTGCAATAGTCACCCCTCTAGCAGGATACCTTTATCAACACTGTTAAAAGACTGGATTGTGTACTGGTTGATTTCCTAAAAAACACAACTGAAAAGAAAGAGACTAAAATGGTGATAATTACTACAAGCTGTTCCTCCATATCACAGTGAACCTTCTTCTCACATCTCATCATTCCAGCAACTATTTCAGTGATTCTGCTCCACTGTGGTTCCACAAGGAGGAACCAACTTTCTTGCACCTTTTAAAAACAAATCTCTTCACCTCATTGATGAAGCTGATTCAATAGTTTGCTTAGTGTGACATCTAGTGTCAAGACCCCAAACATGGTCAGGCAGTGACTGAAACTAATCCAAAGGCATTACTGATTCTGTTGTGTAGAGGAGTATAACATCTGTCCTGTCGTGGGGACCTTGATCCAAATAATGTCAAAATCAGTTCAAAGACAGTTCAAAGACAACAGATATTTTCTTTGGAATACAAAACTACTGCCAAAACAATCCCTGGCTGTATGTGCAGAGTTACTTAAAGGGGGATGAGATACAAATTCTATGAAAACCCTGTTATGATCAGTAACTAAAATCAGCTGTTCTAAACAAATTATAGCCATGCATTAAAAATGCCCATGTGTTTGTGAATTCTCTATCAATGTTTGAAGGATAATGAAACTGGGATCATTGGAACAGTATTTTAACTCAGTCTTAAATAGGTAGGAATGCAAGAATTATTCACTGGAAAAACCTACCCAGGGATATGGTAGAGTCTCCACTGCTGGAGGTTTTCAAGATGTGACTGGACAATATGCTAGATAATCTCATCTGATGCATAAAACCTTTCCCACAAAACCCTCGACTAGATGACTTTCCAAGGTACTGTCTCACTTGGGCTGGTCTATGACACTCTTTGTTAAAAGCAGAATGTATTTGGTTAAGCTTTTAAGATGTTATTTAGTCCACCTCAAACAGTTTCTGCTATTTTTACAAAGTACAATTTTGAAGAAGAATATCAGGAATAGTAAATATTTGTCATATTTCCCCAGACAAGCAGCTGTATTGTACAATATGGCAACAGAGCCACAGAAAAATCACAGACTGAAGGTGCTGCTGCTAAGTCTTAACTCCAAGAAAGTAGTTTTACTTACAGCATTTGCTACACTGAAGGGATAACAACTTTACAATGGACTGGACCATAGCAAATTTATTTTCTTACGTGGAATAAGAGATAGTGTGTTGGTTAAATTGCTCAGGTATTAGATGGAGTAACTTGAAGGGGAATAATAAATACTTAAGAAGAAGAAAGCTTATAGAAATTCCCAATAGCTTTAACTTTTTTCCATATATCTCACTAGGAATTATCATACTGAAGCAGATATGTGATCTACATAGTACCATATCCTGTCCATGACAGTGAGAGACAGTAAATATTTCACAGGATCAAGCATGAGCTTTCCTAATAAACAACTAGGAAATAAGACCTCTATATCAGGAATATAATATATTACCTGTGCATTGATCTCCTGGAACAAATCTAAGATTATGTATGTGGTCTTCCAAGTTATCCTGGGTTCAGAAAACATGGAAGAACGTGCATGTGATTTCTGCTTAATTCAAAGCCTATTTTGTTTAATAAATTCAAGATTCAAAATTATTAGATAGGAACATGGAAACTCAACCTACCCTGATCCCAGGGTCAGTAATTCTATGCTGCAGATTCCAGGAAATAGGAAAACAGGGGAAACTGCTGCTTTATATACATCTGGTTTTAGATGCTTTCCTGATTGTTCTTGGTCACTGCCAGAACCTAAATAGCAGATGGGTCTACAGTGTGAAATAAGGGCAACCATTCTGACATTGATTTAAAATTATTTTTAAGTTTTCTTTTTCCTTTTCTACATGTGGATGCTCCTTTTCCAAGGCAACTTGACTTGTTCCAACGTGTTCATTTTTAGACAATAATAATGCTAAAAATATATATTCATGATGATGATATGACTATTCAAAACAGACATCACATGACCTTATCAAGTCAGGCTGCCTACACAACAAATTTGTTCACGTATTTACACTCTGTGAAGATAGTTATGATGCTGATATAGTCAGATGGTATGCTGAGAAGCTGGTTATCAATTACACATCAATTTTTAATATACATGAACCCAGATGTTATAAGACCTATATAAAAAGGACATCACATCATTAAACAGTCCATGGAAATCCACAGAGATACAATGCTGGCAGCAGGTTTTATAGACAAAAGCGACATACAGCTGTAAAAAGTTATGTCTTGTTTAATTATTAAAAAATAAGGGCTACAATATACATTCTTGTTTGTCTCCCTAACTTTTTCCAAAGGCATTCCTCATTTTCATGTAAGCTCATGTCACTTGGGCAAGGAAATGGCCATACTGTCCTAGAGAAAACACATGGTGACACTAAACTGATTGCTCAAAGAGTCTAAGACCTCTAAGCAAAAGGAGACTGGAAGTGAGATTGCCACTGCAAGCCTATGACAACAGTAACTGTTTGGTAACAAATAATCTTATTACTCACAAACAGCTGTCTAATGGCTATTGGACAGAATTCTATTTATTGCAAAAGCTAAACAGAATGTAAATATGGTTATCTCACAGGCAAAAACTGAATGGCCTGAGAGAGCTCTGTTCCAAGCAACCCACTGCTGCAACCATAAAAATGAATTGCAAAATCCAGCAGCATTACAATTCCAATTGATCAACAGCTAGTTATTACAGGAATCAAAATTCTTCAGAATGCTGATGTTAGGATAGTTCTGAGAATGTAGGAGGCAAAGCTTTTTGAAGCCTGTGAAAGCAGTACCCTTTATTAGACCTAATGGTGTTGGGAAAACACTGGGCAAAAGTTTTGACACAGAGACCCTTCTTTCAGTCCGAAAGAGAAGCACTAAACTTTGAGGTTAACTACAAGTTCAGAAGGCTTAGGCAGTTCCACAGATGGCTAAGTGCCCTTGCCCACACTGGCTTGTTCTGTGCATTCCCATCCTCTCCCACTTGGCAGCATTCGAGTGATCAAATGATGACCAGATTAGGGATTTTACAACTAATCCAGCTGAAGATGTAGCTCTTACTTCAGCTGCACTTTCCAAAATCAGTCCCATAAAGCAGCTCCCCCATCACTACATCAGGGCTACTGTGAGCATAAGAGAAGGAAGAAATATGTTGCTGAGGCAAGGCAGGCCTGGTCCTTTCAGCAACAACCTTCATTTATGTATATTTAAACACACCTCAGAAACCCATTGCAAACATAAGTAGAAATGTTAATTGGTTGGACTGTCTGAAAGAAATTGTAGTTATTGTACTCCTGACTGTGGATGTTATTGAAGAAAAAGAGGACAAGGAAATTTCCCTTCCCTGAGAAATAGACAGAACTAATTTACTGTCCATGGAACAGATATTAGGAGAATTATGTAGCCTTACATGGGGTCATAAAACCAGGATCTCTGTTGAACTGATTTTAGTAACTAGCAATTAATTTTAATTCCTAGGCTCATCTTTTGAAGGTGTTCTGTTGATCCTTTATGAGAACTGACTAACTATCAACTTTTTTGTTACAAAACACTTCTGGTTTGTGAGAAATTATTTCCCATTGTTAAGTACATATTTCTATGCTTCACTTTTTGTCTGTGAGTTTTTGATGAGCAATAATTAAACAATTAACAATAAATTTACCTAAAGTCTTCACAAGGACATTTTGTACTGACAGACTATTGGAAATGAGAGCATAGGGAGAGGGAGTATAGGGCCCACATCTCAATATGTTGTTCTGCTGTCTGAAATCTAGTGTGACAGTTTCACTGAGTGGCAATGAAAGCTGGAATGATTTACTAGAAGTAAATTCATGTTGTGTAGGTAGGAGTCATGGCATACAAACCACTAACATGCATGAGCATGATTCTGGCTGGCTTTGACTTGAGATACCATAAGCCTTTGGCTGCTATAAATTGTACTGGATTATGGATCTTTCTGTGAAGAAGCCAGAATCAGGTAATTCATTAACTTTACAAACAAGCCTAGGATCTTGTCCAAAATTTAAATAATTAGGAAGGTCCATCTTCCTCTTTAAAAAAATAATGCTTCCCAAGCTCATCAGGACAAAACTCTCTACAAATCCTTAAGATGCAACACTAATCTGCCTAAAAACACATGAAAATGATGAACACATTTTACTGACTGAACACTTACCCACTGTGGCAGAAGCTGATGACAGGAGAGACTTTCCCCAGGTACCCCAAGCTCCCCATCTACTTGCTTTAGATGAGGAGTCTGTAGCCTATAAGAACAAAAATGTTACTCCATTATCTACAAATCTTGTCCTCAAAAGGTAGGAGGAAACACAAAGAACCTATCAGGCAACAAAGTCTGACATTTAACAGATGATGATATATTGGGTATTACATGGAGTTCAATCTTCTGTGCACAAGAAAGCAGAACGTGAAGCGTAATTCACATCACCTATTCCTGGAAGAGCCTTAAACTCCAGAGATGTCTTTACAGACATCTCAGTATTTCTTCAGGCACCCAATCTTATAAAGCCATACAAGTTTATTAAGGCTAATATTAGGGAGAGGCAGGAAGCTGTCTCCTTCCTGGTAGGTACCAGGAGCCAGAGTTGGAGGCTTCTGTTGCAAAGTGTCCTCACATGTGTAATTCAGTAGATGTGGAACTCCTAACAACTGAGTTCAATAAAAACACAGCCAAAGGAAGTGCTGCACACCTTTTACAGTACTACAGCGGTAGTGTTAAGCAATTATCAGTATTCCATATTTAAATCATATTAAGAAATTGTTGTCTCAAGAAAGTATCCAGTAATATATCACCTCTACATAATGCAAATTTTATTGCAATCATATTGAAAGACCAAATTACTATCATACTGGCAAAGCAGAATTAAACTGCTCCTAGTTTTCAAAAGCTTAGTGTTGCAATTTAATTTATCCCTATGCAGGTTTTCTGCATAACTCCCTGGGTTTTTGTGAAAAACAGTATATACATTACACAAAATTCTGGCCTTACAATGCAGAGATGGGAGGGCTTTTACAGAAAAGGAAGTATTGCTTACTGGACTGCTTTGCTCATGCAGTGCTTCTTCCAACTCAGGTTCTGTATCAAGGCTTACAGTTTCAATGCACTCGGTGGGCATGTCTTCAGTTGTCTCTTCACTGGAAGGGAAGCTTTCCACTAGTTTTTCAGTCAAAGGGTTTTCATTAATGAGTATGTCTCCTTCCTTCCTACTACTGATGTTCTGAGTGACTTGTCCATGTTGATCTTGTGCAGACTCATGCAAGACCTCATTTTCTGTGAGATGTGGTACTGATTCCTGAGGCAATACGTCATTTCTGGGCGTTTCCATCACTTCAGGTTCTCCTTCAGATGGGGGGCCATCAGATAAGTCTTCAGACATTTTCAGTTCTGAATACAGAAAGTAAAGTCTTTTAGGTGCCATAAACATTTGAGTGACTATAAAATACACAATGCTTACCATATGATACTGCTGAAAAACAATACAGCCTCGATGTAAGACCTCCTAAAGCATGGAGCCCTGTGACACACGCATTGTGCTTGCACTGGTATCAGGATAATACTGTAAATACCCTACTCACTCTGCAGGATCCCACTCAGATACAAAGAGCAGCATTACTGTTTTCCAAAATACAGTTTAGTGAGGATGAAAGGATAGTCATTTGTCTGGAGAGGTCAACTGTAAGAGTTTCCACATGGTTAATTTCTATATTCACTATCAGGTGTGTATGAAAGACCACTGCAGAAAAGAATAATCTGAGCTGCAATAACCAAGCAGCTCTCATTCTCCCTTTCAGCACCACAGCATACACATACTCCTACAGCCTGCTGACTGATGGAGGGGAGGATAACCCTCTGTGACTAAAACTGTGGTGATATTCATGTGTTTGAGAAGGAGTATAATTTGTGAACATCACCAGCCATGAACCCTAGAGCCATTTCAAAGACAGCCACAGCATAGAGTCCTTGCTCACGCTGTTTCTGTATCACTTGTCTCAAAGTCTTTCTCTTTGGAGAGTGCAACACTTCTCACCATCTCTTAAATTCCAGCTGTGTGATTAAATTTCTGTTTTGAAGCTAAGGTAAGCTTGTATGAGGTAGTTATTGATTTATTTTTTGTAAGTTATTAATAAGTTTTCTCTTATTTATTCCTTATCTTCCAATGTCGTTATGGAGGTATTTGCCACCATTGTGCAGTCAGGCTGGGAATCCACAAAGGCAAAGACAAAGCCATGGAGTAAGCTCTGCAGCTGAGGAAGGAGTGGCACTGCCAGAGTCCAAAAGGACTGCTGTCTTGTGATTACTAACACTTATTTATTGATAACAACAGTATACTTGGCACTCAGAAGACAATCCTTGACAGACAGCTTGCAATATGTTGAGTTGTGTGGCATAAAAAGAACTTGTACAGTCCTCTCTGTAGATGCTGTCTTTTCATTTACTCTCATACTAATTAAATATGGCTCAAAGGTTTGCATCTGTCAGGAAGAATGGAGGTTCTTTGAGAAACTGAAGAACAGGGGGAAAAAAAGGCAGAAAGCAAAATGTAAGTGGGCTTTAGGAGAAATTTGCCTGATAAGCATGTATTTAAATGCGTATATTTTATTAAAGTCTATAGACCTCTATAGCTTTAGCAGCCTGTTTATCTAATGTAAAAGTAGATCACTTATTTAAACAGTTCCAAGAGTACCATTTGGGATCAGGGAACAAGAAATATAAATAAAATGGAAGCACTTGCTACAACTTGTATTAGTTCAGCTTACACTGTACCTTAATTATCTTCAGAAAACATGCATTCTCAAGTCAGAATCTTTGCATTTGCCAGTTTTCCATTAAAAATACAGCAAATATTGTAAAATTCTTTAGTGTAGTGTATTGTTCTAACAGCACTCACTGGATAATGGGCAGCAATACCTAAAGAAAATTTTTATATCTGTAAACCAAATTTCATCATGAGATACGAGAATCCTCTACTAAAACCTGTAAAACCTTTATACACATACTTCATATTTTTGAAGGGGCTTTAGCTCTGAATAAACTCAGCACTTTTTGAGGGATCACACAGACATGTGCACATGGATTTTTTGCAGTACTGGGTCATCTTTGGGTACCACTCGGGCCACGGTCCCTGCAGCTGCCTGCTGAACCTTCCTTACAGTTAACACCAAATTACCGCGTCTGTCAGAGTACGCGAGCCCTGCTGCACCCGCGGTCAGCCTCATTCCGCCTCTCACCCGTGAGACTGTCCTGACCCAAATCAATTCGGACAGCTCCGCCCAAAGACAATCACTCTACGGGGAGTTCGTGAGGGAGATGCTAAGGCCAGCCCCGGACCGGCGGCAGGGCAGTGTCCGGCCCGCACCGAACCGACCGAGGGGGGCCGGCGGTGGCGGCACCTGCCGAGCGTCCGCCTGACGAGTTTCATCTGTCCTACAAAGCAAAGCCCAGCCGCCGCCGGGCGCCTTCGGGCAGGAATCTCCGTCGCCGTGCGGGCGGGAGGAATAACTTTTTTGGCGACGGCACCTCACTCCCCTCGACGCCCGCTGTCGCTCCTCCTGCGCGGGACGCTGCGGTCACGGCGAGTGCAGGCGAAGTTCTCCCGGCGCCCGCCGCCGGCAGCTCCCCCTGCCCCGCTGCCCTCTGCCCGCTGCCCCAGGCGGGGCAGGAGCAGACGAGGCGCCGCTCCCGCAAGCCCGCCAGGGCCACAACTTCCCCCTTCTCTTTTTTTTTTTTTTCCTTTTCGAAATTCCCCTCTGGGACAGAGCTGTGTGGCGCAACCAGTGTCAAAAGCGGCAGAAAAAGCAGAAATCGCCGTGCTCCTTACCGCTCAGCAGTGCCCCGACCGGCGCGCCCACGGCTCCTTCCCTTCCCCGCCCCGCCACGTCGGCAGCAGCGGGGGGAGGAGGCAGAGCGGGCCAGGCAGCCCGGGCCGGCCCCAGGGAGGAGGGAGGGCTGGCTTTTGTCCCTCATTCTCCTTCCGGCTGTTTGAGNAGCCTGAGAGCGTTTGTGTCCAAACGCTTCTTGGACTCGGACAAGCTTGGTGCTGAGGCTACCTTCGCTGGGAAGCCGGTTCAGTACTCAACCATCTCCTGAGAGAAAAAGTTCAAATTAGTCTAGTTGCGGAGCTGACATAAAAAATTATTACTTTATTTTTAGAAAGTCTAATCCTTCCTCAAAGTGGGCACTTAATGACCCGTGGGGTTGCGGAATTAAACCGAGATGCAGCTTTTCAGATAGCGCCTGGCACCTTCGTTATTGCTGTGTTTGCAGGAAATGCCCCTGGCTGTGTGTGCACACATTTCCAGTCAGTTGGTGAAACTCTTGGTTCCCGGCAGCCTGTGGTTCTTGTTTCTGTGTAATTCCTCATACCCATTCCTCTTTTTGCCACCTCGTTTTAAGGCGAAGCATGCCCTTTACAATGATAAAAGGCCATTCCACGGTTCATCATAGCATAATTTCTATCACTAGTTTGGCCAACGAGAGAAATTATTTTTGGCACGAGAGGCAAACCAACACATTGTGAGCTACTGAGGAGAGCTACTCCAAGAGGTCGTCACACAAAGCTCCAGTTCTCAAAAGTGTGCTTCACAAATACCCAATCATGCTGTGTGACTTACATATTTACCAGGCATAAATCTCTGAAGTTTCTCATTAAGGTAGTTGGTAGCAGGTAAAATGTTTGTAGCCCTACATAATAAGTTTCTTTTGAAGGTGTTTCAGTGAGAATTTAAGTGTCAGGGAATGCTGTGTAATTTATTAATGTTAGATGTATTTATTGTAAATGAAATCTAGAGTGGCCCCTAGGGATTTCCCGCTGCTTTTCAGTGGATCGTGTGGAAGAGTAGGAGCAGTGTCATAGGAGGAATCACGGTAGCTGGAGACTGTTTACACATGACAGATAATAATGTTGACTGTAACGTGGATCTTGCACTGTCAGTTTTGCAGATTCTTTACATAACCATGCATATTATAGAACTGCAAGACATTATTAATGCAATACATTGTTAATCACTGTTGTAACACAAAGTTATCACCTAGGGGTGAAATTAACATTATATGTACATGAATGTGGATGTCTGTCTGTTTGGATATAAGGATAGATACATTTTGTAAGTTCCTAAACTATTTTTTTTTTACTTAAGACTTTTACACTTAGCATTTTCTCATTTTTTTTTCTCTTTCAGTTTTCAGTAATTAATTTCACTTGTATTGTTTCACTGTGATAATACTGCAAATGGTTTTGGAATAAATAAGCATTAGAGATTNACTTAAGACTTTTACACTTAGCATTTTCTCATTTTTTTTTCTCTTTCAGTTTTCAGTAATTAATTTCACTTGTATTGTTTCACTGTGATAATACTGCAAATGGTTTTGGAATAAATAAGCATTAGAGATTGAACACTTTATATCAGATTTCACTGACATTTGTTATTACTCTGTCCTCATCTTTCTAATGTGTTTCAGAAAAGATACCTGCCTTTTAATAAATAGATAAATATAAATAAAGGTGAAAAGACATTTGGCTACTTTTAACAGAACATGGAAGTATGCATGGCATTCATGGACTGTATTAATTTACTTCCACTGATTACACTGGTAAATATGAGTGGTAAATCTGAAGGGTTAAAGGCATGGAATTAATGGTAATATGCTTATTTTGCTGTTTAGCATATTGTTCATCTGTCTTTATAGTATGTAGGCATACAGACAATGCCAGTGGCAGCTCATACTGTCACTGAATTGAAGAGATCCTCTGGAATTTGAGTCTCTACCTTACAGCAGTTTATAAACAGTACCTGGTTCTGTATTCAGCAGAGTAATATGTAGGCTATATTCAAGCAGTTCAGCTGGTCCATTACAAACAGGAATGAGTGTTTGGTAGAAGCAAGGTATTAGGATTACTTTAGGATTTTATCTCATCCTAAGGATGGATAGCAAAATCATTCCAGCTAAGAGTAGGCAATGGTGACAGTTGTATGTAACATCATTATAAGGTGTCATTTGGAAATCAGTTGTGAATAGTCTTGTCTGAATTGACAGAAATGGAGAATGAATCATAAAATCATAGAGTACTACTATGAGAATCATCAGCATTATAACAGAGAATTTTTATATTCTGTTGCTTACTACCTGTCCAATCATTCCATTTCATTTTTGGATGACCTCTTTTCACTTGAGGCTGAGAAATTAAATAAGCCTCAAAGGGAAAAAGGAATTTTTAGATTATTTCCTCTGTTTCCTGAATCATTGAAATCTTAAATCATGAATGTGTTAGGCTAACCCAGAAAGGTAGGTTGTGATGTGGCAGTTCTGTATTTAGATCTCATCTATGGTGGAATTTCTAACCAACATTATACAGAAATAAAGAGAGACTGATTTCACCAGGACAATAACCCTGTGTTTGGGCATTCAGTACCAAAGTCACTGCTCTCTGTTTTAATTTTTAAAAAAAAACAAACCCCACTCAGTGTTTCCATGTTCACTGTTTAACCCAATCACAATACTGCTGGAGCAAGAGAGAGATTATTTTTCCATTCCCATTAAATGGGAATTCAACTAAGACAAATGGTGCTTTTATAAACCAGCCTTGATAAGAGCCTGACAACTAAATTGGTATAACAAAATGGACAAAAAATTACAATAAGGCGTGTAGACTTAGATTGTTATTAAGCTCAGATAGGAAGGTGTTTGAATTTCTTGTTCAAAAGAAGTACTTATTTTCATATTAATTTAATGAAGATAAAAAGTTGTGGAAAAGATTCATTTTTCTCCTGTTTAATATATTTCAAAGCATAAAACCACAACGTTGAATAATAATAGAATAGTGGAGATATTACGGTAACGTTGTATGTGGGAAATACATCTGGAGAAAAACAAATGCCATTTCACAAGTTGTCAGTAGATGGCACAAACACTTACATCAAAATTTGGGCGTTCCTAGGTATTGTTACTCAGTAGTAACTGGAGTTCCAGGAAGTTTTCTTTTTTCTTGAGAACATTCTCTGCTTTTTCGGGCGGCAGGGATTTCTGGTGAGAAAGTTGTAATTTTGTTGACTTTATTCTTTTGCTAGTTCGTTGGAATTGTTTTATATGCTGTACCTTAATTGAAAATGAGCCTTGTTTTCCATAGCAAGTGTACGATGTTCTTTCAAGTGTATGGGTAAGCAACAGTGGAAAAGTTGCTTGTATTCGGAATATTTATCCAGAGAAACTGTTCAAGTAGCAGTCTCTTTTTATTAGCACTGCACCCATAGTTCAGGGGGGCAGAGTGGTGGCAATAGTTTTTCTACAGTTCAGGAATGGGTCTAACTTAATCCTGTGTTTCATCCTTGTGAAAGGCATGTTTGTAACACTAGAGTTTTTTCCTATGCTGATAACTTGTGAAGTGCATGCCTTAATACTGAACTGTCTTAGCTAAATGTATTCTGTATATTTCTTATATGGAATTTTAGTCAGTTTATACCAATTTTATATTAGAAAAACTCTTAAAACCTCAATTTTTATCTCTCCCCTCACTCTTTAAACAACAGGACACTTTCTTGCTATGCTCTTGGCTTGCCTAACCTCCTAGATTGCTTTTCTTGATTAAGCTTTTTTTATCAAGTTTGAAGACATGAGGATACCTCTGAATTAAAAGTGATATTACTATAAAAGATAATTTCTACAGTATTAGCCCTCAAATCACAGGTTATATGTTACAGAAGTTTTTATTTGTGTTGCTTCGTAGGATTTTCCAAAGCAAGTTTGAAGGTACTAATAAATAATTTGACTGAATGCTGGGATATATGAATGAGAAAGAAAATAAAACACATGTAGAAGGATCATATCCTTTTTTTTACCTAGTCCATGGATATTGCAGAAATTTTATCCCAAGAAAGAATAAAGATTTAAAGGTAGATTTTTTTTTTCACATTTCTCTTGAAGATACATATTTTGTTTTATAAACACATTACTGGAATTTCCCAAACAATCATAAGAGCAGGACTGAAGATGCTCAAATGTCTTTTAAGGGCTGTCATGCCTATAATTTTTCCAAATGAAACTTTGAAAAAAGGCTGGAAAGGTTTTGCCATATTACCCTACTATTTCTAGATGTTTTCCAAGCTTAGTTTCATGGATTCTTTACAAAAGAACTCAGTGGATGTTTCTGGGTTTTTTTGTTTGTTTTGTTTTGGTTTTGGTTTTTTGTTTTGTTTTGTTTTGGGTTTTTTTGTTTGTTTGTTTTGTGTTTTTTGGTTTGGTTTGGGTTTTTTGGTTGGTTTTTTTTTGTATTGTTAGATTAAGTGGAACATGAATTTTGCACCCAGTAATTCTGAGAAAGCTTGTGGAATGCACAGATGGTGCAGCAAATACAGTCCTTGAAGTTGTAAATCACTCCATCAGGTGATAGCTACTGTCTCATTGTAGAGTCATTAGAAATATAAACTCACAATTTAGCCACTTCAATATCAAGGGAAAGTTGAAGGCCAGTGCAGTCATTAATAAGTACTGTGGGAAGCATCAGGCAACACTATGATTTAAAATTAATGGGAGGGAAGGGAAAGAGGAGGAAATAAAAAGATATTAAAAATCTGGAAAACAACTTTAAATAAGATTTACACATGTAAAAGTTAACCAAGTGTTCTTACCAGTACCTCTTTTAGAGGGCAATCTTATGGATTTATGCAACATCTAAAAGGAGATTTAAGACAGTATTCTCAATGGCTGACTTAAACAAAGACTGGCTACCCTAAACTCCCACACTCAGAAAGAAAAAGTGACCTCTAATAGGGAAAACCAAAGCAAAGACATAGTTATGATTTTTTTTTCCTCTAAAGTCTGTTTAAATAAACCTCTCTTTCACAACAGAGATGGTTGAGGTCAGTGTCCTTAGATCAGGGCTGGATTTTGTGTACAGAGATTCTACAACTGATATATTTTTGCACAGCCTGCAAATATTCCCTCTGTGTGTCAGGTGTTCTCTGTGTACACCTGACAAACCAGACATGTGAGTACCCTACTTTCAGAGCCTAAATTCAGGAAATGCTCAAATTCAGACAAAAAGTGAACTCTTCTGTGGATTTTTCCGAGGAATAAATATAGATTATTCTACCCTGGCCCCAGTTTTCCCAGTTAAAAGAATCACTGATGATCCAATCTCAGCTACCTAAGGATATTCAGCTTTTGATTCAGGCTCTTGAACCTCTGTCGTATATTTCAGTTCAAGTGTTACAGTCAAAAGCCCAGTTCACATCCCTTGAGTGAGAATCTGAGCAGAGGATGACTGTGCTGACCCCAGATATTGTACTTTCTAATCAAAGTGTATTACACAGTTTAGGAAGCCTTCATGATAACACTGAATCTCAGCAGTAATTCTGTAATTAGGCAGCAAATTTTAGACACCTATAAAATCAGACATTTTTGTAAAAAACAAACATGTTATTTGTTAAATACACCATGTTTACCAAATAAAATTTTCAGTGGTGTTCTGTTAATAATGTCTCTCCTGAATGATTGTAGGTACATTCATTGCTTTTTGAATTAAAAGGGGAAATGAGAAATTGGAACCTTAAAAAAATCTCTCTCTCAGATGATTGCTGCACAGCTACTTAATGATACAATCTGGTTTTTGCTTGTGTTTCTTTGTTTTCCAGCAGGATTAGAACAAAGATGGACAGTGAAGAAAAGTAGAGTCTCTCCAAGGAAACAGAAAGCAATATGACACAAAATATGAGCTTTCTCAGAAATTTTTTTCTTTACAAGTGTCTGTTTGCATTGGCTTTCTGGAGCCATGTCAGCCTGTCTGTGGAAGATGAACTCTTTCCATCTGTTTCTAACAATTTTCCAGAAGATGGTTCTAACCAAAAAATCAAGAGCCTGCCACTCCTGGATACAAATAGTCATAAGTCCGAAGATAATAATGATTGGGTTGTGATACAAAATACTACAGAAAGCCTGTCATTGTCGGGAATCACAAATGACAATGTAAAAAATTTGGTAGCTTTATTATCTAATTTCAGACGAGGATCCGGGTTACAAAATCTGACATTGACAAATGTTTCAGTGGATTGGAATGCTCTTATGGAAGTTTTTCAGACTGTATGGCACTCATCCATTGAATACTTCGATGTTAACAGTGTAAAACAACTGTCAAACATTACAAGGTTCTACTTTGACTATTCACGTACCTCTATGAAAGCACTGACACTGAAGAAAATTCAAATCACAGACTTGTACTTCACACAGGATGACCTATACAGAATATTTGCAGACATGAATATTAGAGACATGACAATAACTAATTCAGAGATGATTCATATGCTTTGTCCTTCATATAAGAGTCCCTTTAGATACCTAAATTTTTTTAATAATGATTTAACGGATTTTCTTTTTCAAAAATGCCACAACCTACTTCAGCTGGAGACCTTAATCTTGCACAAGAATAAATTTGAGAGCCTTTC
>VZRX01014578.1:0-32035 GCA_013398075.1 Notiomystis cincta
GGGGGCTCCGGCGCGGCTCCGAGGCAGCTGCTTGGTGAGCGCGAGTCGCGGGGCGGCAGCAGCCGACCGAGGGACGCGCTGGCGCGGCCGCGCAGCGGAGCGGCTTCCCCGCACCTGTTGAGAGCCGCCGCTCGCCCTTGGGGGTGGGGTAAGGAAAAAACGCTGGGCGCGTAGGGCAAAAGCTGGGATGAAGCACCAGAAACAGCCCAAGAAACACGGAAGAAATGAGCTTTGCAAAACTGGCTGTTTCTCCTTCTTCCCATTGTCAGGGCCTAAGCTCCCCCGGTGTCGACCCTGGCAGTTTTCATAGACTTCCTTTGGACTGGGGCGGTTCTCCCAGAAACTGCCGACCCCGGAGGGGAGATTTTACATTCTGGATGCGGGTTCCTTTAGGCAGCCAAGCTTCACAGAGCTGGCTTGCACTCACTGCAGCACTGCATCTATTCTGGGCGTTTGTATTAATTCTCTCTCCACTCCCGTGAATGAGGGCATTTTACTTCGGTTTACATTCCCATTGTGTCAACACAGTTCCTGCCCCCAGAAAGCAGAGGCAAACGATGAATGAATACCTGCCCACGTAAAACATTCCAGATGTTGGGAGCAAGATGACTCTCCAGATCCTACATCTGCTCTACCACTGCCTGGCCTTTTTACCACACCCCATCTCTGCAAGCTCTAGCCCATACCCTTCCTTGCTTAACCACTTCTACAGAACAGTGCAGCTCCACATCATAACACCCAAACTGTTGCTGTCATTCCTATCATCCAGACCACTTCCACAGCTTTGCTTGACATCTGCCTCTCAGGCTCTTCCTATTTTTGTCATTGTCTTGTCACCGTTTCCCCAGTTTTGATCCACAGCTCTCCTGTCATTACAGGTGTCAAACTATCCCAGGATGTTTAAGGAACCATGTTCCTATCTGAATAATTAGGCTTTCCTTGGATGTATTAGTATAGACAAAACAAATTCTTTGTGTTTATCTATAAATTCATGCCTCTTTGGAATCTTCAGCAATACTCAAAAGGGGTTAGAAAAGGGAGAAGAAAACAGGAAAAGGTGGAAGAAAGGAAACTGTCAGAACTGCTAAGGAAGGGGTGATAGGAAGAGCTAAGTAAAAGAGGAATTGTTCCTTTTTCAATGAAAATCTTTTTTACACAATATCAAATTATGCCATGGAACAATCTCCAAAAAATCTTCCTTCAATAGTCATGGAGTAAAAGAGCAAAGAAATGACACCACTGAAAACTGAGAGGCACAAAAGGCATTAAAACAAACAAATGCATCTACGATGCAGCCTTTAGAAAAGGCCAAGCAGAGTGATTCCTGGTCAGCTACAGGGAGTGATGAATTCTGTGCTCTTCCCTTTAGATGAATGAGACGCTCAGGAAAGCTCCCTCCCCTTGCACCATGAGAGAAATGAGAAGCACCGTTAAGGCAAGGGAGATACAAATCAAGTTTGGAGGAGTAGGGAGTGGAAAACTCCACTGTCCAACTCCCTTACAGAAAAGGGGGAAGAGGGAGGAAAAAAACTAGGCAGCATCAGTGAGCTTTGCCTCCTGGGATTTAGGAGAGAAATCATAGATACTTGCATGCCTTCGGTTTGGCACCTCCCTCCACCAAAAAAAAAAAAAAAAAAAAAAAAAAAAAAAAAAAAAAAAAAAAAAAGCTTATGATCTGTTAGTGGAGGCAAATCGGAGAGGAAATCAAGCAAAATGACCAGATTCCACAAGATTTCTCCATCTCTTCTATTTGGCTGTCGCTCCAAGAGAGAGAGCACCAAGGTCGACTTTTGTCTGTCTGGCTAAAATGAAGCTTTGCCGCTGCTGTTCCCCTCTTGCAGTTGTGACAAGCGGAACAAGGGCAGCTTTCAAAATGAAAGGGAGATGAAGCACTGAGATTTTAAACGGCTCATTGACAGAAGAAGTGATGAGAAAATGAAAAGCATTTCC
This sequence comes from Notiomystis cincta, assembly GCA_013398075.1. NCBI lineage: Eukaryota > Metazoa > Chordata > Aves > Passeriformes > Notiomystidae > Notiomystis > Notiomystis cincta. The sequence goes on from VZRX01014578.1 coordinate 1,951, forward strand.
ATTTCCAGTGATGGGTACCTGGCATGTGGCAGTATTTAGCAGGGACAAAGCGTGCCCTGCTTCTTTTAGCCACCTCTGCAATCCCCCTTTTCTCCCATTTCAACCTCAATCCCGCTCCCTTCATGCTCTGCCAGCCCCTCCCCACCGCTTCCTTCCCAGTCACTTGATTTATGGCATTACTGACGATGAGTATGGGATTACTGGAGGGTGGCTTTCCTCAGTGGGGCACGGGTGGGCTCAGCGAGGTGCTGGCTCTGTCCCCGCAGCGGGAATGGTCGGGAGAGTAACAGCAGGTTCAGGTTTCCTCATTTCCAGATGGTCGATGCCGGTGCTGCATCTTTGTGTGCATGTGTGCGTGTGTTGTGTTAGTTCGTGTGTTTGTGAGTATGTACTCATGCAGGGGGGCAGGGATACACTGACTGGAGCAGGGACAGCGTCGTCCTTCCTTTCCAACTCCCCACACAGGCTCCCCTCCTCTGGGGTGCTCTTTGCCGTAAGCCCCCGCAGGCGACACAGGGCTGGCTGTGCTCAGCGGGCTGCGCACCGCCGCTCGCCGTTTTTACAGCTACGCAGTTCTTCAGGGTTGCAGGCAAAGTTACCTTCTCTCACCCCCGCCTTTCTCAGGGCTAAAACAAGGCACGGCTGTGTCCCCGCTTAGCGCTCGGCTCCTCCGCCTCCTCTCCTGCAGGGCAGCACTGAAGAAGCACACGACCCCTCCCAGCAGCACCAGCAGGGACCGTTTCTCCTTTCCCTGCCGGTGCCACTCGGGACTCGCAAAGGGCACAGGAGAGCCTCTCCTTCGCTTTCCTCTTTTTCATTGTGAGAGGCAGCAGCCTCAAGGCGGAGCCGGCTCGGAGCGGCCGCTGCCCTCCGGCAGCCTCCACCCGCGCTCGGCCCCGGCCCCGGCCCCCGCAGCCGCCTGAGGTGAGCGCACCTCCGGGCAGTCCTTCTGACTCAGTCTTCCACCCTTTGGCTTTGCTTACTTTATCTCGGTCAGTCCTGCTCGTCTTTGGCTGACAAGTCAGCGCTAGGGTGGCCGGTTGGTTGCTTTGGTTGGCAGACACACAGAAATAGCCCCTCACTCTCTAAGCACAACCAGCCCGTTTCTCTACGAGAGGTCAGGCACTTCAGAAAGCCATACAGGATGGAGAGAGACAGGTTGTGGCTTCAACTCCATTATCAGCATCTCAATTTGCAAGCACCAGTGCATGAGACCTAAAGAATTCTGTGGATGTGCTTTAAAATTCCTCATTTTCCAAGATTCCTGTGCAGAAACATAGCAGAAACTCATCTTCTAACTGTAGGGGTTTGCTTGGTTTTTTGTATTGGGGGGTGGAGGGGGGGTATTTTGGAGCAACAAGTCTAGCAGGATCAGTTGCCCATCTAGCTGAGTGCCCTTTATCTCCAACCTTGACAACTAGCAGCTGGAGTGACTAGCACATCCTGGATTTCAGCAGCCAACAGCTTTGGGTCTCCTAAGACAGAGACAGCATTTGAAACATCCCATTTGGAAAGGCATGGACTAACTCGTGATTTCCTTCCACTAATTTTGTCTGTTCTCTTTCATTCTGCTGCCCTTTTCCCTTGCCTTGCCTTGCCTTCCCTCCCTGTTCTATACCATGGCATCCATATATATCTTCCATTCTTCATGCTCTTCATCTGGCTGAAAGCACTGGTTTGTATGAACACCTGTAATAAAATTGGTTGTTGTTGTCGTGGTGTGAAGGTCAACCCAAAAAAATTGAGATTTGAAACCAATGAATGCACATGTATCTAGTAACGAGAAAGAAAAGCACATACTTTTTCAGAAAAATTTTTAAAAGTTTTGATATATCCTGTGGAGATGACTCAATTTGCCTGATTGTAACAACTATTCAGAGAAAATGTTGTGAAGAAAAAGCCTTGTATCCCTCCTTTTTAAAGAAAATAGTGTCTTAGACACTGATTTTCAGAGGTGTTGAGCATTTACAATTTCAAGGGGCTCTAGTAAGAGTCTGGGGAACACGTTAGCACCTCTGAAGCAAGGCCAAGTGAGTCCATCATTATTATACTGAGACAGAAAGTATGAGGAAAGCATTTATAAAATAAACTAAAATTATATGTAAAATGTTAATTCTGCAGAATCTGATGAAGTGGAATGGTAGGAATAAGAAATGCTTTATGATCTACTGCAAAATTGGTTTTTTTTTTAATTTTTTTCCCTGTTCCACTAATAGGAAACTTCAATTATAATCTGATGGGGTTGTGACATCTCAGCTTCAACTTCTTGCTGCTGTGTATCATTCAGCTTGTGTGTCTGATCATAATGGTCAAAGTTGAAAGGATAGAACAAAGCCTTTGTGGGAAATTAGCTCACTACAAAGCAATTTCCAGGAAAGAATAGTTAAAGAACAGACAACTTGGTCTAAGCTGTTGTTTTTTTCCTTAGACGCCTGTAATTTTAAGACAGCTCTTATGGTGCAAGATATTTGAAGAAGCAATATTTAAGTCACAAATCAGAGATGCATCTGATAAAAGTAATTATTCCAAAGCTATAAACCTTACCTTATAATGTTGTTTATGTAATTTCCATGCTAGAGTTTATTGCAAAAAACTCAGAACTCTTACAAGTTTTAGACACATGCCTTTCAAAAAACTTTACAGAAGAATGTTTTCTTGTCAATTAAATTGTAACATTTATCCTAAAAAAAAAAAAATAATATTTGTCTTTATCTAAAATTCAAGGGACTATATTTGGCAATTATCTTAGACCTAAATAGAATAGGGTCTGATATGTAATGTACCAGTTTTCACCTTCCCTTCTTAAAAAAAATAGCCTAATAGTATTAGAAAATGTTGAAGATCTTCTTCCCTATATCCATCTTTTCCTCTGGGAAGTAGAAAGGAGAAGGATATTGGATTATAAGGAAGGTTATTTAAAATACACATATATGCACAGACACACCATTTGCATTTGTACTTGTTTACATTCAGTTGTTTACCTTTCCTGGGCAGATTTATATTCATTGTTGCATTGCTTTGTTCTCCTAGAACATGTAAGATTTACTATGGCTTCATAATTTCAGCATTACAGATGCTGAGTACTGTTGTAAATGTCAAAGAAGGAAATGGTGGGAATTCATCATGTCCTTCCCAGGGTCTGAAATCTTATTTGGGTAAGTTTATAGATTTAGGAACAGTGTTACTCATAAAGAGTGAGCCCTGAGGTACAGGAAAATGGCAAACAAGGGATTCTATCAGGGCTGGTCCTTTCATAGAACTCTGTGGTAGAACAACAGGATGGGATGCAGCCAGCACAGAGAGAGAGATGGACTGCCCATTTTCCCTTGGATTCTACAAAATGCATCATTGTGTCATGTGTCATGTTTGCATTGCATCATAGAAGTAAGGAAAATAATTGTAAATAACTTAACCACATTCCTGAGATGATTTATTCTTACCCACCAAAGCCTGTAAATAGCACAGACTGTCTTTGCAATACAACTGAAAGAATCTGGAGGCTTGAGGCAGAAATGACTGAATTGATTACTTGGATTATACAACTGTTTCTGACCTCGAATTCTATCTTGTCTGTTTCCCATATTTATGTATCTTATTAGCCTTATATATCTTTATGCATGTAACTTATTTGATTTAATTCTCATGGAAATATGTATACATATATGTCTACACATGCAAATATATTATACACATGTAGAAATTATATCCACCTATTTGGTTATGTTATGAAGAAATCCAACAGAATGCATTGTTAGCTTAGAGAGGCACAGGTAACAACTTGAAACTTATGTGCTTCCTAAATTATCTATTACCTCTTAATTTATTGTATATTCCCAATCTCAGAAGGAAGTTGTACTATAACACACAATTGATTTCATTAACAAAAGAAGAGTGATAGTAGTGATAGCTAGGAGTACATGTTAGGAGCAAAGCTTGATAAGAAGAAAAAACACTAGTTACTAAAACCAGTAATTAAAAACTGATCCTAGCACATTAGGAATTGGCTGACATATTTATCCCTACTGATTTAGGGATTTTTTTACCAAATATAGTTTCTATAAACTGTTTTTAGTAGATTGAAAACCTCTAATCACCTTCCAAGTATAGAAAAAAATGAACATTTCTGTGCTATTTTCTGGTTTATTTTAATACTGGTATTATCATTTGAAGAGGCTGACAGATCATATCTCAGAGGTGTCTGTATTTCAGTGGCAGTTAAAAGGAACCTTCTGCCATCATTATCTCCTCACAGAGCTGTTTTCAAACCCAGCAAGTGGATACCTGCAAGTGTAGCTTGGAGTCCTCAGTGAAAATGAACCCCATAAATGCAAAGTACAGATATTCTCATTGAACATAGCATTGAGATGGACCTACTTGAATTACAAAACCTTTCCTCCACTATTTAATCTGACCCAGAAGGAAAACTTCACAGTCTACTATAGTTAGCTCTCTTGATTGCTGTGCAGTTTTATTTGGGAGCTGAAGCCTCATCTAATTAAAAGTATTCTTTTAAAAGCCTATACTGAAAGTTGCAGTTTTGCTTCTATGTATCAGCTTTGATACCTTTGAAAGGTAAATAGAAGTTATAAAACAGGATATAAAAAGAGCCTCTAAATTGCCTGTAGTTTAAACCCATTGGAGGCAATAAGAGAGTCCAGAATAGGATCTCTGAGGGTAGATTTTCCTGTTTCTTTTCATGCTGAGTTTTGAATTATATTTTTCTGTACATATATTTTGTTTGACTCATAAATATTAATTATAACAGAAGCCATGTATTTCATAATATTCGCTAGATATTTTCATTAGAAGTGGTCCTTGGAAAATTCTTATTGCCTAAGATTACACAAGTAAATAGTTTATGATTAAGTTAAAATAAATTATATCTGGATACAGTCAGAAAATACTCTTCCCACATTTCATTGATGGCCACATCAGCAGTTCTCAGGATGAGTCCACTGTATTCAGTGTAATGACAGTGTGCTAATACAGTGTCAGGTATAGTCCTTAGAACCTCAGAATAGTCCTGTTTTTATCAGGACATATGGTGAATAACAGCAATTTTTTAACCTAGTTTTGAGATTTCATATTAATTTTTTGTTTTTCAGTAAAACATTTTGCAATTTCCACAATGCTGTTAATGGCTGCAGAGGAACTAGAAGGACTTAAGAAAACAGATTGCAGTTTAAAATGCTTCAAATTTAAGTGTAAATGCTATTTGGTTTTCTTATATCAGGTTATCTTATATTCCAGTATGTAGTTATATTTGAAAATGCTGAATTAGCTAGTAAAACCAAAGCACAGAAATCAGAATGTTTCCATGTTAGTTTTATTGTATTTATTTTGTAACACAGTCTTTGTTTTTGCCACTGCCTTAGTTTAAAGACATCTCATGCTGAGTCAAAATCACAAGAACTGAAATATAGTGGAAAACAAAAGTCCAAAGCCTGATTTTTGGAAAGCCTTCATGGTCAAACAAAGGTTGGGGGAAGAAAAGAATAGGTCTTTGGCCATCTCACATAATTCTGTCCATTGGCTTTGTGGTAATAGATGCTTTTTTATTGCATCTCCAGGGGATGCAGGAACACAGACACAGAGCACACTCCTGTAACTCTGTCCTCTATCAAGAAGAATTATGCCTAATTCATGGCTGTGCTCATCTTCAGTGATTTCCCTTGAATATGTCCGTGCTGACACTTCAGTTATATGTCTCCTACTGACTTGACCAATATTTGTTGCATAGAATGGCAGAATTGGGTGGGTTGGCAAAGACCTCAAAGCCCATCAAGTCCAGCTGTTAACTCAGCAGTGCTGAGTGCTGAGTGCCACGCATGACAGGGTAGTTTTAATGACCGCAAGACAAGAAATGCGTATACTTAATAATTCATAATAAAAGGGTAATCTTTGCATCAATAGAGTGCTCACAAAAGTTCTCACCTGATTAGAGAGTTTTTATCAGTGTAATTTATTGAAGTATATTGGCATTTGCACTGTCAGCAATGGAAAGTTGCACCAATCAACCGTGTAAGACAGAGTCTTTTTGAAAATGTACTGACAAACTTATGATTCACAAAGCTATTTGTCTAATAGAGAAATGAGCAACAGAATCAATGTTTAATACAGAATAAATTCAATGCCATTGCTGACTCCTGCATGCCTACCTCCATAACTTTCCTAAGGGTATGCTTCAAAATTCCTAAATCTTTCTAGTACTACAATTGCAGTCCACTGAAATTTGTATGAATTTCTACACTATTTTCAGCTACTTTTAAATTAAGCTACCCATAAAAAACCCCACCATTCTCCTAAGCTCTATCTATATATTTTTACTACACTCAAATCTAGCTCATCAACTAGCTCCTGTAATTTTTCCGAATTTATTCAGCCTCCTCTGCACTTCTGGGCTCCCTTCCCAAATTCTCTTCCCACTCCACAAGTACCACTGGAGAAGTCCCAATAACATAAAGCCTGCAGTAAAATATAGAAAGTTCTCTTCAGTTTCCGTGTCATTTGTAAAGTCCTTTTTTGGCCCAAAGTAATAATCATGTAAGGGTAATATGCTAGGAAATAAAATATCCTCCCAGTCTTACAGTCATAGATTAGACATACTGACTTCTTCAGGAAGTTCTTTGGATTTTATATCATGTCCAAGAAAGCAAGGTTGGAAGATTGTTTTTTCAGTTACATTTCTTTTTATTCTTCAGTATATTGTGCCTGTTTACATGATTATTGTTTGGTAACCAAAATAATACCCATTCACCCCAAACAAGAAAAGTTTAAAACACGTTATTAAAAAAATTTCGAAATTTAATAGTGAGATATTCTTATACTTACCTGTGTATAAATGAAGAATATCAAATCATATAGCTCACATTTCAATACTTGATATCTTTTGAAAATCCAAGATATATCTTCTTGGGGGTTTTCAAGCTCTAATGTATAGAGTTAAACTGTTTGTGGGACCTGGTAAGAGAAATTTTACAGATCTTATATTACTCCTTTATCCTTTACTAGTATCATCATTCTGGGGTGACCACAACTGACTTGTTGGGACTCTGGATTCTACATAATATTGTAGAATAATAAAATAATTAAATAGAAAAGGAAAAAAATCTCATACTGTAAAACAGGGCTAGATTTGTAGAGATATTGTTACTCTCTTGTTCCCATTGACTTTGTGTATTCCAATGACATCAGGAGAGTTTGCTGTGTATCTGACTTGTGAAAGGTGCTGTTCCAAATTGCTCCCTTTGGGGCCTCCTGTACTCGTCACCTCTTTGAAATCCATTGACAGCTGAGTTAACACAAATCTGAGAGTCAGAGTGTGCCACAGATATCCACTAAGCAGAGAATCTGCTCATCAGAACCACTGTAATTATTAAAAAAGACATGAATTACCTCCTGGAATTTACAATAAATCTGAGGTAACTATATGGAAAATGAATAGTTTATTTGAGAATATTGCATGCAATACAATGAGCATTGAATCATCACTTCTGAAAACATAAATGTGCTGCAATGTTGAAGTGTTTTTTGAAGAATGTTTTCTTCATTCTTACAAGTTTTAATATTTTGCTTTATTAAGCTAGTACACAGTGTCTTGTAGGTAAACATCCTCTGGCCAAATTGATATGGATATATTTATTTGATCAACTGTTTCTCCTCATCTGCTTCCTCCATGCTTCATGTGCACAAAATTTATTTGCACTCTCTTTTGTACCATGCATTTTTTGTGCTTTTAATTCACAGATTGCTCTGGGCAAGGTTCCTGTTCTTTGTCTGACACACTTGGATGGTTGTGCACTTTTTAGAAGTTGCGTCGTTGATTTTTCCTATTTCCCATCTCCTATCAGTATTATAAATATGCCCATTATCTGCTTGAATATCCTATTTTACAATCTTAGTGTCTTTTTTTTCCTACCTAATAATACTATTTTTTAATTTAATTTCTATTGATGGCTCAGTTAATGTTCCTAACAGTGTTTCTATTTCACACTACTTGGTGGCTCTAAGTCTTCCCATTCAAAACTTCTTACTTCTCAAGTGAGGTGTGCTTCTGAAAAAGAGTGATCATCCATTCAATTAAAACCTTACTTAAATATTTACCAGTAGATTATTTTAGAGCTTGTCCCTACTGAACTGAAGATTTGTCTTTTGCTTTTAGCAGAACAGAGAAGATTGATACTAAAAAACAAAATACTCATTTAAATACAGAGGAGTTTATTTAGGATGTCACATCTCTACCAAATTGTTTATACCTTGCATGGGACTGAGCTGATGAAACTGAAAAGCTTTAACAGTTGAACTCCACCTTTTTGCCAGTACTCTAAAATGAGCTAGGTGGCTGTTACTGACACACTCAAAAACCTTGCAGGCTTTGGTCCATTTCTGTTCACTGTCTTATTAGGGTAGTTTTCACACTATAAGATTAATATCAGGTTTTATTATAGTTTCCAAATACTATTCTAATTCATCATTCATTTCTAAAGATGGCAGAAGGAAGACTACAGTTGCTGACCAAAAATCTAAAATCCTTTTTAAAGCTTAAAGTAAATAATATCAAAATTTTAGAAGACAATGAGTCAACAGTTTATTAACTGATCACCTTTCTTTTTCTTAACCAATTTGGTCTAGAATTTGGCACAAATGCACTAGAAGCCCTGAGAGTTTAAAGTTTCTGGCTGATCTCTAAATCTAAAACAGCTGAGCAGATTTAAATATTTTGTGTAAACAAATTTGCATCCAGGCTGCTAATCTGCATGCCAGCTTTCAGCTTGACATTTTCTGAAATGATGGAAAAATGCTAAGCCCTTAATACTAAATGGAGTTCATAATGGAAATGCTGACAGACCCTTAATTACCTGTATTGTGATTCTGCTGAAAGCTTCTTTATCTGTCTAATCTTTCACAATGCAGTTAAATATATAAATTCTTGAAAGGAGGAAAGAAGGGAATTTGTGTTGGAAATGCTGAACTGTAGTAATGCAATATTTTCTTCCAGACATCCACTTATGGAAGCAACAGACAAAAAAACTATTTGAAGAAAAATGTAGCATTTTTATCTGTGCAAATGTAAAGACAGACAGTGATGCTTAGAAGTTTAACTTAACCTCCATTTTTCAATCTTTTTGAGTCACCTTTACTTTTCGTAAAGTACGACTAAACAGATACAATCAACCATTTTTAATATGATAAGTATTGAGGTTTTATCATAGAAGAAATTTCTTGACAATTGACTTGACATGGCAAAAAATCACAACCAACAAAAAATACTCAAATTATTGTTCTACTGCCCTAATACTGTGTACTTGTGCTTAACTCTTCTGCACTGAATGGAGGAGGAAGTAGAGGCTAATATGAGATAAAGGTCATTGTCTGGACTCTAATTTACAAATTCCGTGATGTAGAAACTCCACTATCTGCCAACTTTAGAGTCTTTAAGATTCTCTGGAAGAGCTTTGTTTCAAAGTCTTTTTCATTCCCTCCATGAAAATCTTCCCCTGTTTGTCCAGGCTCTAACCAGCTGAAAAACTAGACAGTATTTGCTCTGCAGAGATTGCTTAGGATGGATGATTCAGGCATACCAGCCTTGCTCTGGCTCCACACAATCTCTGTGCACCAGCCAGGGCACACAGCTGTGCCTGTAGAACAGCTTTCACACATGACAGTAGTCCTTCAAGGAAACAGAATATCCTCTATAAGTTTTGTCTTTGTGGTTTGCTGGAAAAATGAAATCTATTTCTCCAAGGTTCCCACAGCAGTGACTGACAAAGCTCAAAGAAAATATCCTGAATGAAAATGAGAAACATGTTACCCTGATACCTTCTTTCCAGACTGCCACCTTCATTCTCAAAGAGACCTGGAATTTTAATTTTTACTTATGAAGAAATTACTTCAGTTCCAAAATCAGCTATTTGCCCATGTCTGTATCTTCTTTAATATAATTCTACCTTTCTTGACATAAGGACATTAGAACTCCAGGCAGTGCTCAAGATAGGGGTACATTGGTGTTTGCTGTAGGGGATGGTTTCACTCTTTGTCTTACTCTTCCTGATTGTGGAAGTGCCATGGAACATGAAGTCAATAATTGAAAGAAATTTCAGTGATGTGTCTGAGGTCAAAACTCTGAGTTCCAAGTTCAGCATCATGCAGGTATCATTTAGTTGTATTTTCCTATATGCATATTAATGTCTAAAACTTGCTTACTTCTGCTTTTGCACACCTATTGATTTTGTGAGGACATTTTGGAGTACCTTGACATTGGTGTATAATTTGATTACCCAAATGATCTTAACATCTCCAGTCTTGCAAATTTCCCTGCATACTCTTTATTCTGTTGAGGATAGAGATGTGAGGAAAACTGATCTCATCACTAATCCAAACCCCATTTTTGATTCACCATCTAAGCAAGTGATCATCACCTATTCTGTGTCTTGTATTTTAACGTCTTTAAGTTCATAAAAGGATCTTTCCATCTGTGTCCTGTGTTAAATTATTTTTAATAGCTTTTGGTAGTGAGCCTTGTCAAAAGATTTTTGCTTGTTGACAATGACTAAACTTAAAAAGACTAGTTTTTCTGATTCATGGATCTATACCCAGAATTCCCATCTCTGGTGTGACAGCTTTAACCAAAAACCATGGGAGAAGAGCTGCCCATATATGTTGCCTTCTCTGTTAACAGAAAAACCATAAATGTTTTCTAAATCAGAGCACTTTTCATAGTACTTTTGAGGTACAATAAGACTGTTTAGCACTTTAATAGCTGACTTAAAAATATATTACTGGAGTTGCAGGAAATTATGCTGTTTCTGTTGGAAGCACTTTCTAGAATTTGAACTAAACTACTATTCCAAGCAAAATTTTAGACACTGAGCTCTTGCAGTTGTCATGTTTCAGAGGAGATGTTGCTGGCATGTCTGGTCCTGAAAGATTGCATGGTATTTTTCACAGAAAATTGTTATTAGCCTTCATCTGCTGGCTGAATTCCAACTTGGATAATTACAGTCTGCTATCTAAATTCTCTAAGCAGAGTGTGTTAAATAACCTTCCACACTTCCTTTTCTAATCTTCTGAGGGGCATTTCTGAGAATTATTAAATAATAGATCTATTTAATCTAAAAGGCAGCTGCTTCTAAATGCGAGGGGAAAGTAACTGTTCTAGAAGGTGTGTTGACTACTCAGTACCCAGTGATAAATTACACAGTGGCATTGGTGTAAGAAAGGCTCCTTAGCACTGTGTAAAAAAAATAAGGAAACTACCTCCTTAACAAGATTGCTGCAATTTAATTAAGAGTTCATGAAAACATTTTAGATAAACAATGCAATATGCTCTTCCAAGATGAGGAGTACAAGACTGGAGAAATCTACATAGAAAGTTTTGGAAAAGTTACAAGTTTTTGAAGGTTGAAATAAAGATTTCTTATTCAAGATGAAGGATTAGTACGCACAACTGTAGTACACAGGAGAATATAGAAAAGTGCAAAGCTGTGCAAAGCTTTGAACTTCCTCAGATATGAAAAAAATCAAAGGGAAAAAATGGGTCAGTTGGACCAGTCATGAAGTCAAGTCCCAGATTTGAAATAAATGGATGAAAAGGAAACATTTCAAGTGTAGTTGAGTACAACATTTTGCTAAGTACATACTGGTTTGATTGTTTGTTTCAATGTTAGAAGAGAAAAGAAGGGAAGGGAATTCAATATTAATAACAATTTCTTGACATGTTTTTGAACATTTGTAGTTGTTGGACTAGTTTAAGGACAATTTAAGCTTCAGCTCATTGGTCCATCAAAAGTGGTGTTTTCTTCTCTCTCTTGGCCCCATGATAAGTAGCAGCATTCATCAAGATAAGAGACAGGAAGCAAAGAGATGCCACAGAAATGTCTTGACTCAAAAGATGTTTTTGTATTCACTACCTCCATCTTTTCTCAGGGTCTGTTGACATAGATGTGTTAAACTAGAAGAAACCCCCTCCTGCACTATTTCTTCCAACCTTATTTACTTCCAACAGCATGCCCTCTATCAAGCCCAAAGATTTTTGCTTCCCATGAAGTAAAGACGACAGTGTCAACATTTTTGCTCATGTTTGTTCCACCTGCATTTTGAAAACTCTGTAGAGTTTCATGGTAAAACATTTTTTGGAGGGGTTACAGAAAACCATGCAGCACAGTTAATGCAACCACATAATAATTCTGTGACTCCTGGTACTGCTTGGCATTATTTTAGTTCAAGGAAAAAACCATCATACCCACTCATGTGTGCTTAAACTATGTCTAAGCTCAGTCCAATCTGTTTAAAAAAGCACAATAACAAGATCATTTTACATAATGTTATGTGCAAATTAGGTATTCACAGGGTTGATGCATGTCTGGATTGAATGGAAGCAGAGGTTGTTTATAGCCTTTTGAGAAACTGTTTAAATCTGGTTCTAAGAAAACTCTGTTATTACAGTGCAGATGGTTGAGTTGATTGAGATCTTGAAGATTGAGGATATCTCCATTTCTCTGATGTTAAAGAAACACAGAGAACTTTTTGGCCTGATTATCACTATGACTTACTGTTGCCAAAAACTGCATTAACTGCTATTTTGGAGCCTCCTCAGTACAGAATTTTCATTAGCTTAGTTTCTTGTATGAATACAAAATTACTAAATATGAGTGTAATACAATATGCACAGTTCCAAACCAAGTAGCAGCATTCTAATGATCAGGAGAAAAACAAAATGAGCTAATTTCCCTGTTAAACAGCTTCATTATCTGTTGAGTAGTGAAACTTCAGGTACTTTGGTGTGCAATTTAACACTACGTTGCCAAAAGGTTCAGTACATATATATATTTATATGTATATATATATTGCAGTTTGAAATGCACTTTGAAGTCTTCAGTTCTTTATAGTTGTGTAAGAAATTGGCTTCAAGGGAATTGCTACTATCCTTTGCTAGAGAAAAAAAACAAAAATAAAATCTTGAAGTTAGTGGGTCAAATATCATCTGCTTTAATTACTTTAAACAGATGGAAATCATGAATAATTATTCATAAAAGCCTATTTATATGCTGTTTCAAGGGCTATTATTGCAAGATTTTCAGTTATATGAATAGCAAAGTGAAAAAGAGCAAGTAACACCACCTCATATCTGCACATTAAGAAACAGCAATAAATGGTTTGTTTTATAACTGCTCTGAGAAGTTGCATGGGTCCAAATCCAGTGTAGACAGCACAAAAATACCTAATGTTTGGGATCAAACTTGATTGAAGGATTTATTTCCAAGCTTCTAATTATTTCTTCATTTTTATCATTGTGTTTCACTAATGCATGCTGTTAAGAGGGCAATTGGGAATTAGTTTCTGGGAATTAGATTTTTCACTAGGAGAAGAAAACATACTTCTTTTCAGATAAACTTTCAGATAATGCTTGATTTCTACCAGCTCCAGTGAGATTTAAGTGTACATTTACTACTAATGGTTCAGTATTTGGGCTGTATCTGTTACTGTACAGTCTGAGAATGAAACTGTGCAACATTTTCAAAATTGACAGTATAAGAGTTCATTCATACATGAAAGAGATTTTTTTCCTGATGATTACCCCACTTTCATAATTGTATTACATTACGTTTTGCTTTTATATATGGGTTATTTCTGATTTTGAGCTCACTAACATACTGTTTTGGCATCTGAAATTAAACATTTTCCTCCTGACTAGTGGAGTGAATAATATTGTATAAAATACTAAAATACATAAAAAATTAAAACCGTGGCCAAACAACTGTATCACCATGGCTACTTGGACCCATGCATCTGCTCAGTGTCCTGTTTTTCTGAGCTTCCTGACTGTCTATATCAGCTTCTGAAATTTCTCCATGTCCATCCTTCCAATTCAAAGTATGCCAAGGTAAAACAAACTTACACAGTTACAAGTGCTGAAATTATTTACTTCCTACAGTCCATCAGCACATTTCAGCTAAGAGGCAGCAGCTTCTTGAATTGCTCTTTCACAACTACAAAATAGACATATGAGAATATCTGTTTCCTCTTTCACTCATGGTTGTGAACCCAGTCCTCTGTAATAGCATACCTTTCTCTTTTGTTTTTTTTTACATTTATTTCTGACAATTCCTAAAAATAAATTTGAATTTTTCAGAAAATGGAAGAAAAAAGGGAGGATTCCTCAAGTGTCTCTCATTCTACAGATTTCAAAGACTAAAATAAAAATTTGAGAAAATAAGTTCTATATTTGCAAAAATAATAAACAAAAGTAATTGTTGCTTGTTTCTGCACTTTAATAAGAATGCACTGTATGTTGCTAGTTAACTGCAACTAAATTAAGAGTCATAATTTTGCCTTTGATATATTACTTTTCCTTTCCAAGACAATTCAACACCTGTTTATCAAAACTGCTTAGGCAACCTCACCAAAATCAATTTTTGTTGCTCTTTGCATTATAGACCTTGTGGCAGTTTTTTGGTTGGTTGGTTGATTGGTGGGTTGGTTGTTCTACTCTTATTTGAGAAGTGGCCTGGGAGTACCTTTTTGTCTCCTCATAACTACAAGATTTCACAAACAATGGATGACTTTCCCTGTTGGGAGTGAGAAAGAAGTAAAAAAGAGCCAAAGAACCTTGTATGAGCATTTAGGGCAGCATGTTCTGGCCTGATGCCAGAGATGCTGCTCTACAGAGACAGATAAAGGGCAGTTTGAATTTCAGTTTGTTGTACACTTTGTGGTCCTTTGGGTTAAAAGTCGCTGCTTCCATGTAAGCTTTACTTCAATAGGAAGCCATACAATTCTTTTCGGTATCTTCCTATGTTTTCTCAGCTCAGCTGGGAGGTTTATCTGACACTGAGCCAGCCTAGCTGCTCACCTGTACAGAGCAAGCAGACCTGCAGGGAGCACTGGATGCCCTTCCACAGAGCACAAAGCAGCCATGCAGGGTGGAGCATCCTCTGTGCTAACTAGGCCGTTTCCCAACGTATTATAATAATTTCACACCATATTATATTGTGAGTCTTAAATGATTGAATGTCTCCTTTGAACATTCAAAGGTTCCCTACTCTACTAGCTCGCTGTTATCGCTCTTTGCATTGCCTCATGGCAAATTAGTTGAATATACTGTAAGAAAAGGGAGATCATCAGCATCTTATTTGCATACAAACATCATATTATTTTCAAATTATCTTCCTTAAGTTTCTCATTTTCCTAGGATGTTTTCTTCTGCCTGTATGAAGTTTGCCCATTCTATATGCATTCTCCTATTAGTGTTTTGTTGCATAACATAACAGATTTTCCTTTCCACCTTTATTCTCTCCCTGGATATAAGAGCTAAATTACTCAATGGTTAGAACACCAGCAATACTTCACAATTAAGTTTTACTGACTTATACCAAGCTAGTCAGAAAAGTTAAGACAAAAGTGATACAAAATTTAAAAAAAAATCAACTCTTTTCTTTCTCACTGCATAGGAAATGCTTGGATGTCTTGAATATTCCTATCATTGTCACTTTGCTTAAAACTTACAGAAAATTTCTCAGACTCATAATGCCTTAGGCAGCATCCCCTATGCTTTCCCCTCCCACAGAAAAGAAGACGAAAAGGCTTCCTTACCCTACAGTCTTCATGGATGTCTTTGGCTCATGCCAATAATTGTATTGTTTTGGGGTTGTATGAAAAATTTGTATTTTGAAGGACATGGACTTTGAGGGATAAAGGAATGGGAAGTGATTTTTCTAAGAGGAACATAATGAAAGCAAGTTAATCTATGTACAGTTACAAGTGCTTTCACTGCTGACAATGTCTGAACTGCAGACATGCTGAGATGTAATGGGGAATCACAGCTTCAGGGAGCCATCTGTAGATCTCAATGCAAAATCATTCAACCCAGCAAAGTTAAAGCAGAAGGAGATCTATTTGAATTTTTTTTCTTCAGCTGGGAAAAGACTTTCTAAGGAAGATTACAAGAGAATTAATAGATTTCAACTCTACCTTGTTTCTGCTTTGTCGTGACCAAACTCCTTTAGGCAGTGATCTGGTTTTCATGCAGTACATAATATTAACATTATACTTCTCATAGAGAAAATGTTAAAGTTATTCCTAAAAGGACATTTTCATTGCAGCTTTTGAAACATGGGGAAACATGTAATTATGGCATTCCTTAACTTATATATTCTGGAGTTCACTACCTCAAAAATAACTCAGATGTTATTAGTGTTTCTAAAGGGAAGTGTTGGAACCTTACTGTGTTAGGACTGAGAAAAAGTTAAAATGCTCTTTGAAGCAGAATTCTGTCCATTGTTTCCTATCTCTACATGACAAATTAGGAAGGACCTCAAGTATGTACACAATGAAATTAAATAGTTATTTAATGAAATTGTCATTTGCCTCATATATTCTATATATGGTAAGAACTTTAAAGTGAGAAAAAATATAATTAAATAAAAGATTCCATGGCAAGTCTTTAAAACAATGTGTCTCACAAAGATTGCCATACATACCACACCATTTCTGGGTTTCATATAGTTCCTTTTGCTGTCAAGTACTGACCCAAACATCACTACATTTAACATTGCAAAGTTCATTGGGCCTATTGCTGACTTCACAGGGTTTCTGGTCCATGGCAAACCAGACATCACAGATATGAGCAGTGAAACATATGTAAATCCAGCCCTAATTGCTTAGAACTATAAAAGACAAAGATAATTCCTTTTCATTGCTAAAAAGGAATTACAGTGTATGATCGTATAATCATGGTTTGACATTCAAAATGAGCCACAAACATTCTGTGTTTGAAGTCATGGAAAGGAAAATAAATGTATGGGAGAAGGTGGCACCCAGGCAGACTATCTGCCCAGAGATTTGGTTATTTTTATTCTAAAATACAAGTTCTCTCAGTACCACTGATTAGGAACAGCATGTTTAAAAGCTGCAGTTCATGTGGTGTCAGCTAAATATTGTCACTGTTTTGAGATGTGACTAAAGAAACATCTTTCACAAAATAGTGGTTTTCTAATAATCTCTGGCAGTTAATTTTTTCTTAAAGAATTTTAATAATGTGCTTAGATATAAAAAAATGTGATAATCATTTCTAGTTAGTGAATGTTGAAGTATGTTTTAAAAACTTTCAAGCTGGTTATGAGGGCTTTAATTGCTCTTGTTTTTTCCAGTCTCTGTCAATACATTAACTGTCACATAAATTTATACTATTAGTGGGATGTGACATGCTTGGTGATAATTAAGATTTGGGACCAATTTTCTTAGTGGTCTGTCTTCACTGTATTCTGTGTTCAAAGTGATTTATTAAAACTGAGATTATTTGTTAGATTCTCTCCCTTTCCTCTTAAGATTTGCCTTACCTTACCCATTTTTAACAGAATTGTTTTACTCACATGCCAAAAGCAGATTTCTCCATTTCAGGATTATAGCCTTACTTTTGAATACTGACAAAGCAACAGTGACACAAAGATGCTGTTGGAAGAAGTCCTGATCCAAAAGACCTCTAAAATAATATGAAGTGTTAATAAAATACAAAATCAGTATATGTGAAGCAGAAATGGTAAGAAGAAAAAAAAGAATAGGAAAAATATTTCCAGAAAATATTCTAAAAGGCAGCTGATCCAGAACAGATTGGTTAGACATAGTCTGTCATGTTGTAAGAGTATTTATGACTTTTTTAACTCTATCATGCACTGCATTTTCTATTATCCTCTATCATACAGTTTATTAACTGTTGTTATTTCACCAGTACAATAAGTCCATACAAAATCTTCAGTCATTAGCAGTGCCATGCATTAAATTCACACCTGTTTCAATGGACATTTGAAGTGTTCTTGTGATCTGATCAGTAGTTATAGAGAAAAGAGGATGTCCAGCTCAGGACAAACAAACAAACAAACCAGCAGAGAGAAAGATATGCTTTGAAATTAAGCCCATACATATATTGTCTTTAAATATAAGATTTCTTTGTTACTACAGAATATCTGATAGATAAATAGTGCATCAAAACAAAAGGAGAAAAGGAAAATATCTAGAGCTAAAACATGTTAGTTTAATGTGTGAATGCAAGTACAGGTGATCTAGAACAGCGAGTGTACCAGATTATTTAACTTAAAATCTTGATTGAAAGCTTGGTTTCCTTTTGGTTTTTCAGTCTCTGAGATTCTTTCAATTCTTCTCAAGTTCTGTTCACACCTTTTTTCCAATGTGCCTATTCCTTTTTGTCTTTAAAGCACCTTTAATTCTGCAATGTCACCTCTGGTACAGCCTGGGCACTACTGTGTGCAGTTTTCTAGATAGTACTGCACCATTAATATTATGTAATGACATTTTTTCATGATCTGTCTTACATATTGATATACCACCCCATGCTTTAATACCTAGCAGTGCTGTAATCTTTAATGTGTGTTTCCTTATACAAATGTCATAAGGGAATACTATTACCTGCTACCTTGCTTGCAGATAGAAAATCTTTCTGCAAGTCAGTTATGGGCCAGATTTGTTCAGGGTATTTAGGTACCTAATGATCCAGACAAGTTCCTAGCGGAACTGACAGAAGCCTAAATGTGTAAGACCCATTATTTCAATAGATATTAGGTACTACATTTTTCAAAGTCATGCTGTGCCCTATCTGGAAAATACCTTTTAAAAATCTTGAAAAAATTTAAAAATGTCCCAAGTGACTTCCCAAAGTTACAGCAATCTTTCATCAAGCAGAAAGCTGAAGCCATGTCTCCCGTTAACCATGATCCATGATAAATCCTCTCCTTTTCTATGAGTAAACATAAAATACTAACCATGTTGTTACTAGGTATAAAGGAACAATGTCCAAGGATGTTTTTATATTACTGTAAATTGCTATTTTTTTCTAATATTATGTTAGGTTTTATGCCACTTTTCAGTACTGATCTGCCTTCCACATTAAATAATCAGTCTAGTGCAATAATTCATAAAACAGAAGTGACAAAAGTCTTTAATTACTAGGTGTTACTTTCTCTGATAAACTTTAAAAATTTGAGTGGACATATAAACAGATATACAGTCAAAGCCATTGGAAAAGGACACATATACAGTGAATACATACAAGAATCATTAGTGTTGGCTAAAATATACAAATAACTGTACTTCAGTAACATATATGCAGGATCTGGCATATGAGACTAGTAAAAAAGGAGTTGATATAGGACTTTTTAACATGCACTAGGAATGATGCCTTTGTGAGATGTTTCTTTGCTACAATTTCTCCAAACCTGGTGCATGTGTGGCAGCTGGTGAACTGAAAGCTCTGCACTTTACGGTGATTAGCACCACCTCATTGTTTCCTTGTGCTCCCTTGTCTGCATGTTCTTCTGCATGCACTTGCAAAATCCTGCATTCTGTTTAGTCTGCAGTCTTCTCAAAATGAAATTGGTGTCTTTCCTCTCTCAGTGCAGTGTGCAGCACAACATACACCTTGTATATGTCAATATTTTTGAAATATTGTCACAATTTAATAGCTGAAACTATGCATGTAATTGATTCAATGGGTCTAATTATTAACTGCTTATCACTTTTCAAATCAGAGTTGTTATAAATAAAACCAAGACATAATTTTGCCTTTCCAATGACAATAGCAATTTATGTCCATTTTTCAAAGGCGTTAATGGCAAAAGGACATTCACAGAGATAAAAGATCAAACCTCATCTCTGTGGGTTTCTTGGCCTGTAAATAAACCAGACTTCAAAAGTTTTTAATCTCTTAAGCATGTTTCAGCAGACTGATTAATGATTAATCAAAATACATGTAACAATAACCTAATTATCTTCAAAGTTAGTTTGGTTTTTGTTGGGATTTATTAATTATATTAAAGTCCAGAATGGAAAATATTTCTCTTGAATGTCACAAACAACTTCATACTTTAACTGGAACATTTTCATATTAAACCCATTACCAATCTTCAATGAAGAAAAATTTGGTGGTTTCTTGAAGGTTTTTTATTTTTCAGCATGGACTTAGAGCAATGAATTGTCACATTATAGGTTAGATATGCAGTAAAAATATGCCTAACAATCTATTAATATTCTGGTTTTTCACATATGCATTGTGAAGATCTGGATTCGTGTCCACATTCCATTTAATAAAAGTGGTACACATCTTTTCCAAACATTAATGATAATTTTGACATCTACACACTGAACTGCCATCTCTGGATTGCAAAGAAATGCAACTAGCTACACAATACACTGAAACGTGCAGAAATCACAGAAAAAAAAAAAAAAGGACCAAACTTTCTTTATTCCCTTGGTATCCATTCTAATATGCATGTAAAGAGGCCAACCAAACAACCAGTATGGAATTCACTCCTGTAATAAAGTACATGCTAAAGTATTTATTATTAATATTCTTCACTACATTGCTATTGTTTAGTCATATCTGTAAGATACTAATTATTTTTTTGACTCCATCCTTAAATTGTTCTTGTAAAAATTTTACAGTGATAAAAGGGGTTTCAGGGTGGTTGAAAATCAGACCATATGCAAAGTAATGAAGACAAGTTCAAATTAATATAAACTTTAAATTATCTTTTTTTTTTCCACAAAGTTTGGAGGGTTTTGTCCATGTTTACTATAGTTGTATGGGCCAAGAGCTATTATTAATACTTAAGGCAGGGAATTCTACTTATGCTTTTATAGCCATCTTTTGGTTTGATGTATAACTCATGAGATACAGAAAGAAAATTTATTTAAGTGGTTATTAGTGCTTGAAGCAAGGATATTTTCTGGCTTGTATTCTTGATCTTCCTTTTATATCCAAATGTATATTTATTTTCTTTTATTTTTCCCTGTATTTTTTTTTTGCCAAATAACAATAGCGTGACTACAAATGAAGGACTGGAGAATGTCCAAAAATCATAGTCTGATGTTTAGGAAAATATAGAAGAAAAGTGAATTGCCTCACAAAGAATCAACAATTTTTGAACCAGGAAGAATAGTGTAGCTACAAGCTTCATTGTCGTCTTTCTACTTATTTTTTCTCTTTGGAGAGTTTTTGCAACTAGAAAGATGAACTTTGAGTAGAGTTGTGACTCTCATAACATTTTCTAAAAATTACAGAATCACAGAATCATCAAGGTTGTAAAAGACCTTCAAGACCATCTAGTCCATAATTCAACACCATCCTAATAATCCCTAAACCATACCCACAAGTGAGACATCCAGATCCCTTTTGATCACTTCCAGAGACAGTGACTCCACACCACCTCCCTGGGAAACTTCATCCAGTGCCTAACCACTAACTCAGTGATATTTTTTTCTTTCTAATAACTAATCTGAACCTCCCTTGGTACAACTTAAGGCCCTTTCCTCTCCCTCTTTCACTTGAGACATGCCAGAAGAGACCAAGTCCTTACTTCACCACAACCTCCTTTTAGGTTGTTATACAGAGCAAGGAGGTGTCCCCTGAGCCTCCTATTCTCCAGACAAAACTGTTCCAATTCCCTCAGCCACTCCTGCCAAGATGTTTTCTAAACCCTTCAACATCTTTATTACTCTTTTTTGGACATAAAATATCAGTATAACTAGACACCTACTCTATTAGATGTATTTTGAGAATGCCTACTAGATGTTCTGAAGACAGGAGAAAAAGGATGGCCTTAGTCCAGGCTAAGTATCAGAACAACTCAGTGTCTCAACTCCATTATATTAAACCCCAAGCTTTTAAGTTTATTCTGTCCTTGTTGTTTTGGTTTTTTTAATGGTGGCCAAGAAGACTTTGAATGTTTCACATTCAAGATGCTTAAATCTTCAGAGGTACTTCCACTCCAGTTCCGTTGCTTCAGTAGCTTTGAAGTAACTGATTTAGTCCCTCAGTTTAGCACAGAACTTCTGTATGCCCAATACCTTCTAAAAATCCTGTACCCAAAAGGGATATTTGGATAACTTACTAACATTTATCCAGTAGACAGAACAAATCATGAACATGATTTGCTATATATCTTTATGTATGGATCCATCACTATATGTTTGGGGCATCTGTAGGTGGAAAAACTGGAAAATATTTTATTAGGTTTTTTACTAAGACAAAATAGTATGTAGTAGTGATGCATCTCAATAATTACAAAAAGTATTTGAATTTAAATACCTTGGCTTAAATTTCTTACACTGGAAATTTTTTTAATAACCAGGATTAAACAACTATTGCCAAATAATATATGGTTTGTTGAAAGAATTGCATTTAATTATAAGTTTTGTCTGTTTGCTGGATGGATATTTAAAGAGATGTGTGTATCTTGTCTTCCTGTGAATGTTTATTCCTTCCTTCCCTCTGGTTTTGTAAATTCCCAAAATATGAATGCATCAGAAGTAATTCACTGGCCGCGCATGAAACGGCTACGTGCGAAAACACAGTGACTGCTCTGTTTCTCATGGCTGAGTTCAAGCCAATGCAACTCTTTGTGCTATTAGGGATTAAACCTTCTCTATTTTGTGCTACAACGTCTGCAGAAAAACTTGGCATGCACATGGATCTTGTTTGTCATCTATATTGCTGGGAAAGAGAACTGCTTTCATTTAATGTACATGGCTGCTGAAACTAAACCAGCTGGACCTCAGTTTTGGTGTGAGTTTGTTGTTTGGGGTTTTTTGTTGATTTGTTTGTTTGATTGTCTGTTTTTAAGAGGAAATGTTCACAACAATATTGGAATATTTCAGTATTCAAGAAATAGTGGATATGGTTACTCCTCTGTTAGTGCATTTTGATAATGGGAAGTCAGTCTCCCATCTCTTCAGTCTGCTGCTCTTGGCAGGCTTCTGACATTATTTATCCTGCATTTGATAATTCATCCTCATAAAGCTGACTTCTCTAAAAATTTTTGTTTGTGCATCTAAAATTTATGAGATGAATTCAGCATGTGAATTCTGAATTGCATCAATTTTATGATACATAAAACATTCTTTTTACTAGAAACACATAGATTTTCTTGTTTAAAAATTCTAATGCATAGTGTATAATAAAATAAATGCTCAAAACTTTATGTAAATTTCAGTAATTCATTGTTGCATCTTCACTTTTTCAGAAAAATGTTTTATAAGCAGAGAAAATTACTTTTCATTCCCTAAAAGTGTATACTAGGGACCAAATAATATTTGCAAAGGATTCTATGATTATGAGCCAAAATATTATGGAAAAATTGAAATATCTGTTGTGCAGAATAATACCTATTTGTATGTTCTTATTCCTATGTCTGATCCTGCACACAAAAGTTTAATTTAATTTACACTGAAATAATCCTACTAACTCTTTCCTGTTCTATTCCTGTTGATCTAAATGGCAAAATTCCCACAGGACTTGAAGAACCAGACAAATTTGTTAATATGTAAAGTTAATTGTGTGGCTAGATTCAATTACATGGGTATCATAGAACAAACAGCATTTATGTGCTCCCTTAATACTGTTGCCTTCCCTCCTTCCCTTCCAGAGGCCATCTAAAAAAAGCATGTTGTGAGCTAGAACAGAGCTGTTCTACTCCTGTCTGTGTGTGACTTGTGTTTAACTTAGATAAAAGCTTAGATTGCCTCAAGCCTTTTTTTTCTCCCAACAATTCAATAGTCCTTTCATCCAGATTTTATAGATTTCACAGAGATCACCTGGCTGGCTGTGCATCTACTTTTACCAAGCACTTCAAAAGTAGTAAAATGGACATGCAATGCGTGCATATGTACAGGATTAGTTTTCCTTTTAGAAATTAACCATCATAATAAAGCAAAATGCTGACCAAAAACCAAACAAACAAATAAACAAAACACCAAAAAGCATTGAGTGAGAATATTTTTCATGTACCCATCAATTATACAATTATAAATTTGAAGTGCTGTTTTAGTTATTTTACCATAGAACATTTCAGTGTTGCATGCAAAAGCATATTTCCCAGAGACTATTTCCCAGAATATTTTAGAGCAAAAGCAATTCCATCTGAAAAAAAAATCCAATTTCTTTACTTCTTATTTTTTAGAAGATGGTTTTCAAAGCTTATTAGGTAAAATGGAGATATAAAAAGCCACTTGAGAGTACAAACAAATGAACAGGGGGAGAAAAGGAAAGGAAAGCAAAGAAAATCAGAGTAAACAAATATTAACCCTTTACAGAAATACCTTGCTCCCATTTGGCAGCAGAAAATGTCTTCAATAGCCTTATGTATAAAGCTGAAGTTTCATTAAATTATAGAACATACTTAAAATAGGCAATTACTTAAAATCAGGCAATTGAATTTATGTACTTCCTTGAACTACAGGGATTTTTTCTACTTTTTCTAGAAGTTTCTCAGTTATTATCATGAAACATTTCTGTGCAACAGACAGCTTTTTCTACTCATGAGGTCTTAAAGAAGTGTCATCTCAGTGGCCATCCTCTGGACTCTCTCTAGCAGCCCATGTCCTTTTTATGTTGGAGATGCCAGAGGTGGATTCAGTACTCCAGGTGAAGTCTCAAAAGAGCAGAGAAGAGGAGGAGAATGACCCCTCTGGATCTGCTGGTCATGTTCCATTTGATGCAGGACATGGTTGGCTTTCTGGGTTGCAAGTGCACATTGCCAGCTCCTGTTGAACTTCTCATCCACCAATACCCCTCATGTGGCTTCTCCTCAGGGCTGCTCTCAATCCATTCTCGGCCCAGCCTCTACTTGTGCTTGTCTTGATCCAAGAGCAAAACCTTGCATATGGTCTTGCTGAATTTCATGAGATTCATAAAGATCCACCTCTCAAACCTGTCCAGGTACCTCTGGATGGCATCTCTTTCCTCCAGAGTGTTGACCACACCACACAGCTTGGTGTTGTCAGCAAACTTGCTGAGAGTGCACTGCATCCCACTGTCCATGTCACTGACAAAGGTGTTGAAGAGCATCAGTTCCAATACTGAGCTCTAAGGAACAATACTCATTACAGGTCTCTACTTGGACAGCACATCATTGACAAAAGGGCTTTGAGTGTGACCATCCTTCCAATTCCATATCCACTGAGTGGTCCACACATCAAATCCATGCCTTTTCAATTCAGAGATAAGGAAATTGTGCAGGATAGTGTCAAATACTTTGCTCAAGTACAGGTAGATGATGGCACTTTTTCTTCCCTTACCCTGCAGGGACTGCACTGCAGTCCTCTCATAGAAGGCTATCAAACTTTTTGTCACAATTTGCCCTTAGTGAAGCCATGTTGGATGTTGGTGGTCACCAATCATCTACTTATTTACCTTAGCATAGCTCCCTGCAGGTTCTGTTCTGTCATCTTGTCAAGCACAGGGGTGAGATTGACCGACCTGTAGTTTCCTGGGTCTTCTTTGTTGCCCTTTTTGAAAATGGAAGTTTTGTTTCCATTTTCCAGTTAGTGGGAACCTCATGGGACTGTGAAGACTTTTCAGCTATGCTGGATAGTGGCTTAGCAATTTCATCTGCCCATTCCCACAGGACCTTCAGATGCATCTCATCATGTCCCATTGACTTGTGCACCTTCAGGTTCCTTGGTTGGTCTTGAGCTAGATCTTCTTGTACACTGGACATTTATTTGTTCTCCCAGTCACTTCCTTTGCCTTTTGTGACTTGGATAGTGTCTTGGAGCACTTGCCATTGAAGACTGATGCAAAAAATTGTTGAGTACTTCAATCTTCTCCACATTCTGGGTAACCAGGTCTGCTGTGCCCTTCCATGGAGGGCTCACATTTTTCCCACTCTTTCTTTCACTGCTGACATACTTATAGAAGCTTTTCTTGTAGTCCTTGACATCTCTGTCCAGATTTATGTCAAGGCTGTAGATTTCCTAACCATCATTTTCTGTTCAGACAATTTCTCTATATTTCTTCCAGTCTACCTGTCCTTGCTTTCATTCCGTATCTTTTTGTATTTCAGTTTGTCTGGGAGCTCCTTGTTCACCCATGCCGGCCTCTGACTTTGTCTTTGTTGGAATGCATCACTCCTGAGCTTGGAGGAGGTGATCCTTGAATATTAACCAATTTCCTTGGAGCCATATTGCCTCCAGGACTTTATTCCATAGCACTCTACCTAGCAGATCCCTGAAGAAGTCAAAGTTTTCTCTCCTGAAGTCCAGGGGTGAGCTTGCTGCATGTCCTCCTCATCTAAACATTTGAAACTCTACCAATTCATGGTCAGTGCAGCCAAGGCTTCACATTCCTTCATAACCTGAAGCGTCACATTGCCCACCAGCCCCTCCTTTTAAGGGAGAACAAGGTCAAACATATCACCTCTCCTTGCTGGTTCCTAGATCCCTTGGAGAAGGAAGTTACCATCAGTGCATTCCAGGAACCTCCTGAGTTACTTTTGCCNGATGCAGGACATGGTTGGCTTTCTGGGTTGCAAGTGCACATTGCCAGCTCCTGTTGAACTTCTCATCCACCAATACCCCTCATGTGGCTTCTCCTCAGGGCTGCTCTCAATCCATTCTCGGCCCAGCCTCTACTTGTGCTTGTCTTGATCCAAGAGCAAAACCTTGCATATGGTCTTGCTGAATTTCATGAGATTCATAAAGATCCACCTCTCAAACCTGTCCAGGTACCTCTGGATGGCATCTCTTTCCTCCAGAGTGTTGACCACACCACACAGCTTGGTGTTGTCAGCAAACTTGCTGAGAGTGCACTGCATCCCACTGTCCATGTCACTGACAAAGGTGTTGAAGAGCATCAGTTCCAATACTGAGCTCTAAGGAACAATACTCATTACAGGTCTCTACTTGGACAGCACATCATTGACAAAAGGGCTTTGAGTGTGACCATCCTTCCAATTCCATATCCACTGAGTGGTCCACACATCAAATCCATGCCTTTTCAATTCAGAGATAAGGAAATTGTGCAGGATAGTGTCAAATACTTTGCTCAAGTACAGGTAGATGATGGCAGTTTTTCTTCCCTTACCCTGCAGGGACTGCACTGCAGTCCTCTCATAGAAGGCTATCAAACTTTTTGTCACAATTTGCCCTTAGTGAAGCCATGTTGGATGTTGGTGGTCACCAATCATCTACTTATTTACCTTAGCATAGCTCCCTGCAGGTTCTGTTCTGTCATCTTGTCAAGCACAGGGGTGAGATTGACCGACCTGTAGTTTCCTGGGTCTTCTTTGTTGCCCTTTTTGAAAATGGAAGTTTTGTTTCCATTTTCCAGTTAGTGGGAACCTCATGGGACTGTGAAGACTTTTCAGCTATGCTGGATAGTGGCTTAGCAATTTCATCTGCCCATTCCCACAGGACCTTCAGATGCATCTCATCATGTCCCATTGACTTGTGCACCTTCAGGTTCCTTGGTTGGTCTTGAGCTAGATCTTCTTGTACACTGGACATTTATTTGTTCTCCCAGTCACTTCCTTTGCCTTTTGTGACTTGGATAGTGTCTTGGAGCACTTGCCATTGAAGACTGATGCAAAAAATTGTTGAGTACTTCAATCTTCTCCACATTCTGGGTAACCAGGTCTGCTGTGCCCTTCCATGGAGGGCTCACATTTTTCCCACTCTTTCTTTCACTGCTGACAAACTTATAGAAGCTTTTCTTGTAGTCCTTGACATCTCTGTCCAGATTTCTGTCAAGGCTGTAGATTTCCTAACCATCATTTTCTGTTCAGACAATTTCTCTATATTTCTTCCAGTCTACCTGTCCTTGCTTTCATTCCGTATCTTTTTGTATTTCAGTTTGTCTGGGAGCTCCTTGTTCACCCATGCCGGCCTCTGACTTTGTCTTTGTTGGAATGCATCACTCCTGAGCTTGGAGGAGGTGATCCTTGAATATTAACCAATTTCCTTGGAGCCATATTGCCTCCAGGACTTTATTCCATAGCACTCTACCTAGCAGATCCCTGAAGAAGTCAAAGTTTTCTCTCCTGAAGTCCAGGGGTGAGCTTGCTGCATGTCCTCCTCATCTAAACATTTGAAACTCTACCAATTCATGGTCAGCGCAGCCAAGGCTTCACATTCCTTCATAACCTGAAGCGTCACATTGCCCACCAGCCCCTCCTTTTAAGGGAGAACAAGGTCAAACATATCACCTCTCCTTGCTGGTTCCTAGATCCCTTGGAGAAGGAAGTTACCATCAGTGCATTCCAGGAACCTCCTGAGTTACTTTTGCCCTGCTGTGTTGTCTCTTCAACAGGTATCTGGTGGTTGAAGTCCTCCATGACAACCAGGACTCGTGTATGTAAGGCTGCTCCCATTTGTCTCTGGAGGGCCTCATACGCTCANTCCATTTGATGCAGGACATGGTTGGCTTTCTGGGTTGCAAGTGCACATTGCCAGCTCCTGTTGAACTTCTCATCCACCAATACCCCTCATGTGGCTTCTCCTCAGGGCTGCTCTCAATCCATTCTCGGCCCAGCCTCTACTTGTGCTTGTCTTGATCCAAGAGCAAAACCTTGCATATGGTCTTGCTGAATTTCATGAGATTCATAAAGATCCACCTCTCAAACCTGTCCAGGTACCTCTGGATGGCATCTCTTTCCTCCAGAGTGTTGACCACACCACACAGCTTGGTGTTGTCAGCAAACTTGCTGAGAGTGCACTGCATCCCACTGTCCATGTCACTGACAAAGGTGTTGAAGAGCATCAGTTCCAATACTGAGCTCTAAGGAACAATACTCATTACAGGTCTCTACTTGGACAGCACATCATTGACAAAAGGGCTTTGAGTGTGACCATCCTTCCAATTCCATATCCACTGAGTGGTCCACACATCAAATCCATGCCTTTTCAATTCAGAGATAAGGAAATTGTGCAGGATAGTGTCAAATACTTTGCTCAAGTACAGGTAGATGATGGCAGTTTTTCTTCCCTTACCCTGCAGGGACTGCACTGCAGTCCTCTCATAGAAGGCTATCAAACTTTTTGTCACAATTTGCCCTTAGTGAAGCCATGTTGGATGTTGGTGGTCACCAATCATCTACTTATTTACCTTAGCATAGCTCCCTGCAGGTTCTGTTCTGTCATCTTGTCAAGCACAGGGGTGAGATTGACCGACCTGTAGTTTCCTGGGTCTTCTTTGTTGCCCTTTTTGAAAATGGAAGTTTTGTTTCCATTTTCCAGTTAGTGGGAACCTCATGGGACTGTGAAGACTTTTCAGCTATGCTGGATAGTGGCTTAGCAATTTCATCTGCCCATTCCCACAGGACCTTCAGATGCATCTCATCATGTCCCATTGACTTGTGCACCTTCAGGTTCCTTGGTTGGTCTTGAGCTAGATCTTCTTGTACACTGGACATTTATTTGTTCTCCCAGTCACTTCCTTTGCCTTTTGTGACTTGGATAGTGTCTTGGAGCACTTGCCATTGAAGACTGATGCAAAAAATTGTTGAGTACTTCAATCTTCTCCACATTCTGGGTAACCAGGTCTGCTGTGCCCTTCCATGGAGGGCTCACATTTTTCCCACTCTTTCTTTCACTGCTGACATACTTATAGAAGCTTTTCTTGTAGTCCTTGACATCTCTGTCCAGATTTATGTCAAGGCTGTAGATTTCCTAACCATCATTTTCTGTTCAGACAATTTCTCTATATTTCTTCCAGTCTACCTGTCCTTGCTTTCATTCCGTATCTTTTTGTATTTCAGTTTGTCTGGGAGCTCCTTGTTCACCCATGCCGGCCTCTGACTTTGTCTTTGTTGGAATGCATCACTCCTGAGCTTGGAGGAGGTGATCCTTGAATATTAACCAATTTCCTTGGAGCCATATTGCCTCCAGGACTTTATTCCATAGCACTCTACCTAGCAGATCCCTGAAGAAGTCAAAGTTTTCTCTCCTGAAGTCCAGGGGTGAGCTTGCTGCATGTCCTCCTCATCTAAACATTTGAAACTCTACCAATTCATGGTCAGTGCAGCCAAGGCTTCACATTCCTTCATAACCTGAAGCGTCACATTGCCCACCAGCCCCTCCTTTTAAGGGAGAACAAGGTCAAACATATCACCTCTCCTTGCTGGTTCCTAGATCCCTTGGAGAAGGAAGTTACCATCAGTGCATTCCAGGAACCTCCTGAGTTACTTTTGCCCTGCTGTGTTGTCTCTTCAACAGGTATCTGGTGGTTGAAGTCCTCCATGACAACCAGGACTCGTGTATGTAAGGCTGCTCCCATTTGTCTCTGGAGGGCCTCATACGCTCA
>VZRX01014578.1:32800-98999 GCA_013398075.1 Notiomystis cincta
GGCTTTGGAATTTCCTCTGCCCATTCCCACAGGACCTTCAGATGCATCTCATCATGTCCCATTGACTTGTGCACCTTCAGGTTCCTTGGTTGGTCTTGAGCTAGATCTTCTTGTACACTGGACATTTATTTGTTCTCCCAGTCACTTCCTTTGCCTTTTGTGACTTGGATAGTGTCTTGGAGCACTTGCCATTGAAGACTGATGCAAAAAATTGTTGAGTACTTCAATCTT
Source organism: Notiomystis cincta (assembly GCA_013398075.1). Lineage (NCBI taxonomy): Eukaryota > Metazoa > Chordata > Aves > Passeriformes > Notiomystidae > Notiomystis > Notiomystis cincta. The sequence continues at coordinate 33,032 of VZRX01014578.1, forward strand.
CTCCACATTCTGGGTAACCAGGTCTGCTGTGCCCTTCCATGGAGGGCTCACATTTTTCCCACTCTTTCTTTCACTGCTGACAAACTTATAGAAGCTTTTCTTGTAGTCCTTGACATCTCTGTCCAGATTTATGTCAAGGCTGTAGATTTCCTAACCATCATTTTCTGTTCAGACAATTTCTCTATATTTCTTCCAGTCTACCTGTCCTTGCTTTCATTCCGTATCTTTTTGTATTTCAGTTTGTCTGGGAGCTCCTTGTTCACCCATGCCGGCCTCTGACTTTGTCTTTGTTGGAATGCATCACTCCTGAGCTTGGAGGAGGTGATCCTTGAATATTAACCAATTTCCTTGGAGCCATATTGCCTCCAGGACTTTATTCCATAGCACTCTACCTAGCAGATCCCTGAAGAAGTCAAAGTTTTCTCTCCTGAAGTCCAGGGGTGAGCTTGCTGCATGTCCTCCTCATCTAAACATTTGAAACTCTACCAATTCATGGTCAGCGCAGCCAAGGCTTCACATTCCTTCATAACCTGAAGCGTCACATTGCCCACCAGCCCCTCCTTTTAAGGGAGAACAAGGTCAAACATATCACCTCTCCTTGCTGGTTCCTAGATCCCTTGGAGAAGGAAGTTACCATCAGTGCATTCCAGGAACCTCCTGAGTTACTTTTGCCCTGCTGTGTTGTCTCTTCAACAGGTATCTGGTGGTTGAAGTCCTCCATGACAACCAGGACTCGTGTATGTAAGGCTGCTCCCATTTGTCTCTGGAGGGCCTCATACGCTCAATCTTCCTGGGCCTGGCCTCTAGACCCCTGTGACTATGTTACCTTCCCTTGCCCTTACTTTAATTCTGATAATCCATAGGCTCTTGGTCTGCTCCTCAGTCATCCTCAAGCAGAGCTTCATGAACTCCAACTGGTCTTTGACAAAGAAGGCAACAGCCCATCCCTGACTCCTCTGTCTGTCCTCTCCAAAGACCCTGTATCCTTTCATTTCAACACTCCAGTCATAGGAGACATCCATCCCACCATGTCTGCATGTCATGCAAATAAGATCACGTTCCTGTAGGCATGTGGACATCTCTAACTCCCATTGTTTATTCCCCATGCTGCTTGTGCTTGCATAGAGGCATTTGAGTTGGAGTGAAGGTGCCCTACTGTCTGGAGTGGCTGGAATTCCTTCGGGCTTCTCTTCAGGTGCTCTCCTGCTGACCTGCAGGCCCTCTCCAGGCTCTGGGCATCTCTCGCTGGCACTGCCATCAAACTGGTAGGAGTGGGATGGACTGAGGTTCCCTTTCCCCTGGGAACTTCCATTGTTCCAACTTCCATAGTCCAACTGACTAATTAGAGCAAACACTAACAATTCATTTCACTGATAATAGCCAAAAAGGGTGTCTGAAGAATGCAGGATGCTTGCTTATGTAAACAAACTAGTTTATAGTCAACGGAGTTAGGTTTTTTCCTTTTAAAAGGAAGAATTATTTTCTTTGTGGACACAATATGAATATGTAGACATTCTGTTACCTTCTTAAGGTGTATACTTTTTAGCTTGGCATGATATAGGGGGTAAGATTTTGAAAGTCCTTAATATTGACCTAATCTTGCTCTCATTTAAGATGCTTCTAGTGACTATAAAAGAAGGGATTTCTCTAAGGCCTGAGTGCTACTGCAAATCCTATCTATTATTTTTAGTTGTACTTGTGCACTTTGTGTTGTTTTATGAATACAAAATCTCATATAAAAAACTTAATGCAACAATTCATGACTTATGGGTTAGACATTTCATAAATGCCAACGAGTGAGTAACAAGAAACTGCATCTTCAGACAAACACTTCCAGTACTGAAAGTGCCACCTATGCTTTCAGTTAAAATTGCCTATACTGAATGAGGATGAGTAAATTGATATGGTTTTGAGAGATAAACAGGAAAGAGACTTGATGCTTGATTGTCACAAATATAGGCCTATTCTGATCAATGTTTTTATAACATTGTTATTATTTTGCAGATACAATTTTTAATTTAATTTAAAATTAAAATTTTAGTACTTTTTATATTAAACACTTTATACTGTAATTTAAATGAGCAAGTAAATTTCAAGTAAAGGTATAGCACTTTTAAATCTCTTAATCAGATATAGGCTGCTATATTTCCCATATGAATTCTTATACTGTATCTTCTGATCTGCATTTGGAATGAGTTCATTAAAAAGTATATTATGCAATTTGTATTGGAAAACTCTTAAACTGCATAAAAATATAACTACTGTGCCTATTAGAGGTTGTCTGGATTTCTCTCTCTAATTTAAATTTCATTCCACTGTCCACTGTTCTGTCAGTCAGATTTACTTCTCTTCCTTCTCTCAGTGAAAGTACTTGAACAACATGAATGACAGGCAACTTAGTCTTTCACAAAAAAGAACATTTAGATTATTAAAGAAATTTGGGCATGGAGGAGCTCTAGATCAATTTTCTTTAGCATTTTCAACATTTTGAAATATTTCAAAATCATGAACACCAGAGAGCCTGAAAGTCTTGAGAGTTCAAGTGTTCAGGGAATACTGATAATGATGAGTGCAAGGAGGGAGTAAAGGTTGTGAGCTGCCTGTGTGTGGTTCTGCTACATTTGCACTTTTCTGGAAAACTGTAAGCAGGATTCTTCATGAAAAAGGCTCTTTTAAAATTAATTCCATCTTAGGGCTTTTCTTGTACTTTTTGGTAGTGAATACCTACTTTGTTTCAGTTTTTTTCCCCCATTTATGTCATACTTTGGATAATCTAATAAAACATTGAGAGTATCCACTGTACTAAATTAATTCACACAGCCAATATTGCTGTTGCTGACTGATCTGATATAAGGAAGGGTGGGCCTGAGAGGTGGCCACTTCAGGTCATACTAATGTGGATAGTATTGAGAAATTTAAATTGCTGCTTTTGTGTAGGAAAATAGAAGCATGTAGCTTCCAGAAAAGTCACTCTCTTTTAAGCTGTATCACTCACTTTTAAATTATTCCTGATTTTCTTTAATTCTCTTGTTTCTGTGCTGGTTTCTGTTTGTGCTTCTCTCTTTTCCCAAGAGGTAGAGTTCTTCTCACCTTTCTTAGACATGTTCTATACACAGCAGACTGAAGTGTTTATACAATTGTCCAAAGGTGAAGAAGATACCTGGCTTTAGTTTAAATCTGTGTTGTAGAAGTGACCCTGCCAAAGACTGCTGTGGAGCAACTGCAAGCAGAGCTCCTTGTGTGTTTGAGCCAGGGCAACTGTCAAGGGAAGAAAGAGAAAGCTGCAGGAATGGGAAGAAAAGTAAAATGGAGCTTTCAGATTTGCTCTAGATGAGAAATTCTTACATATTCAAATTTTTCTCTGATTTTTAAAAATTTTTTAATTTATATATTTGTCTTATTTCAAAATAGAATAAATAAGAAGAGAATACACTCACAACTGTCATTTGGGAAGAGTAACGTATAAATCATTCTGATTTTCAATATCAACTTGGAAGCCTAGATAAAAAGAGTGAAAAGTTAGGACTTTTCAAAATAATAGGTAAAATTTCTATTAGATAGAAATCGAAATAAACCCAAAACCAAACAAACAAAAGAAAGTGCAAAATCCAAGTCAGTTATGGTATGATAACAAGGAAAGCTGAGGTAAGAAAAGGGAAACCAAGCATAATGGGCCCTGCATTAAATTCATGCTTTCCCTCAGTGGAAATGATTATTAATCTTTCTGTCTTGGTAGTATAAACGTTCTTCACATTTCACCAATTCACCAGCTCTGCTTTATGACCCAGATATTTGTCCTATTCGTTTGTCATGTATGTAATGGTGCTGCAAGCAGCACACGTATTACTTGCTAAGGTCAATGACATTGGTAATTTATTCTTACTTTAGGAATCCATCAATGACCAATTTAATTTAGTGCAGGTTGGTTTCTGCTACTGAAATACACTAATTTTCAGTATGGAATTGTAGCATTGTTTCCAGCACCCATCAAATTTACGATTAAAAATCAGTTACAGTTAAAGTGGAATTGATTTATTTTAGCTGTCCCATTTGAAAATATTACCTATATTTAATTTTAATTTGAAAATTTTCAATGATTTAACTGAATAACATATTAAACACTAAAATGAAATTTTTTAAATGGATGATAAATCATTGCATCTATAAAATTTACTTTCATTTATAATAATCTTCAGTGTTTACTTGACAATAAGGTTTCAAATATAAGCTGAAAATGTCCACTTGTCTTTGCTGTCTCTTTGGTTACCTATTCACTGTGATTAATCTCCATGAAACTTTCTAGTAATTTTAAGTCCTAAAAAGAAACAAAGGGTCTTTTCAATGTTGGAATGACTTCATATTCATGCAGGTAGTGTTCATGTTTCTGATTGCCAGTGTGTACTGTATCAACACTAAAGTGACCATGTTATATATTTCAGAAGGTTGTTACTGTTGCTGCAACTTATTTCACCTCCATTATGGAAATTTATTTATGCCATTAAGAGGACATTGTTCTGGATTCAGTTAATCTTCAGCCTGGATAAAATGCTGCAGCTTTACACATAGTGGTATCCTTGACTCAGCTGCAGAGCTGATATGGGTTAATGTAATTGTTTGTGTGCAAGACCCTTGGTATTGACCTGAGACACATCAAATTCTGCCTTTAGTAACACTGGTATAAATCAGGAGTAGGTCCATTGATTTCAATTACTCAGTATTTACAGTGAAATTAAACTGAGAATGTAATTTACCCTATACATCTAAATTTAACCTTGACACAAACGTACACAGTCCCTGCTTACTTGAATGAAGCAGCTAGAGAATTCCATAACTGCATTGTAAGTGGAAAACAAGGATATCCCAAATAGATAAAAGTTAGAAAAAGTAGCTGAAGAGCCATTAAAATTTAGTGAAATCACAATTTTATCTTTCCTTCTACCCACAAAAATATAATCTGCTTTTAACTTTCATAATTTCTTACCAGATGTAGCTGTATTTAGAGTCACCCTTTTGGGTGACCGTGGTACAGTCTTGATTACTCTTAATTTTGTCATGAAGAGCTATTCTAAATCATATAATTATGTGTCCAGTTTCTGCTACTTAACTCCATGAAAACAGGAGAGGTAGCCCTCTAGTCTTAGGAGAGATTGAAAATTCATCTAAACCACAAAGCTGTTCTTCTTAACATGGAGTTTTAATATTTATATTGAGCAGTGGTCAATCTAAGCCTTAAAAAATATGTAGAAAAACTGAGATTAGGAAGATATGTTAAAATGCAGCTTCAGGTTTATACATGATATGTAGGAAATACAACTAATGCTGTCTTTCACCCAGTTTTGGAGACTAAAAATAAATATTTATCAAGTTTTTAAATCTAATAAGGCTATAATAACTAGTCTTATAAAATATTAATGTTTTTCCAGGAAAAGAATCCACATTCTTGCTTATGCCTGCAAAGAACAGTGTAGATCACATTGTTTTACAAATTATGATTTTGGATGTTCCTTGTGCCTCAACTTTGATGATTTCAGCTGACTAAAACTGAAAGTTTATCTTAAAGTCTACAGTATTCTCCATATAAATTATTTTTATATATATTGCTTTCAAAATGTATTTTATTCTCTGTTCCATAAATAACAATTCCTCTTGATATGGATATAATGATGTTTGCTACCATTTTGTATATGTGGTTAATATTTTCCCAGTTTCCGTTGCTGTCATTAAACTGTATTCCCTGTCCAGAACATAACAAAAGATGATAATGTGAAGTACCTATCTGGGTCACCACAATTAAATTGTATAGAAATAGATAAAAGAAAACTTTAAAGAAAATTGGTTCCTTTCCTCTGCAGAGACTTGTTCCTCCAGGGTTTCCTAAGGATGGGCATCTTTAATCTTTAAAACCAGACACTGCACTGAAACTATGTTCCAGAAAAAAAAATATTTCTGTACAGTAAATACATTTTGCAAAACTGAGTATTGTAGCTGTCATATTCATCATGAGAATCTCAGCATAGAAAACTATTTATCTGACTTTGAGCCTACACTTATATTCACACACATCCTTCTGATTGGGAGATACAAACTTGTGCTGCTCGAGCTGGGTTGTGTTTTGGGTTTTTTTGCCTCTCCCTCATGCACATAGGAATAAGCTCTTGACTAATTTATTTTTTCATAACAACTAGTGTATTTTTTTTCTATAATAATGATCTTTAAAGTAAAAAATGGTAAGTTTTTAAAGATAGAGAGGTGATAGAAAATGGACGTGCATCTAGTAATAATATCAATAGTGCTTAAATAATTCATTTACAGCTCTCTCTGCATCAGCAGATGCCTAACCCTCAATTCAAAGGTCAATAAATTTATTTAGACATAAGAAGCAACTGGTAGAAAACTCACATTTAATTCTTAGTTTAAGGCTGAATGTTATTTTATTCAGACATCATGATATCAAAAATCACTGAGGTCTTTCTCTGAGTTTTATGTGGTACTGATAAGCATTTGCACTAGTATTAGCATTGCAGTCTCTTTTACATGGCCACTGAAGTGCTTCCTCTTTCAGAGCCAGGTATTTAATCTTGAGGAAATACATTCCATATATCCTGATGTTGTGAATTTGACCTTATAAAACCATGTCAAATTAAGATTAATTAAATTTGTACATTTATATCTACTCAGTCCGTTAGAAGTTTAAAATAATCCCTTCTCCCTGCCTCATATTTTACCATCTCTGCCTTTGGTGAGCAAGTTGGACAGAATTCCTAACATTTTGCAAGGCTTCTTGAATAAGGAGGGGCTGAAAAATCAAACAAAAAATTGGTACAGGATTTCAGAGGATGCTAGATTGCTTTCTCATATGAATAATCCTACTAGTAGGATACTGCTTTCAGGACTGAAGGAAGGTAACAGAAGTACTTAATTGCCTTTCTACTTCTAGTTTATAGGGGATATGTAGATAACAGCTAATCTGTACCACATACATATATGTACTAACTTCATAATAATTTACTTAGTAAATTTTACTAGCTAAACTTGAGACTGAAATATGGCACTGTCTTATAATGCATTGTTTTCATCCTATGTGAGGTAATGCAATATCAGAAATCAAATACCATCAATCCCTCCCAATGCAAATTAACGAGGAAATTAATTACGGATGTGCTCACTCCTCAAAACTAGCTGAATATTGATGGGAAATGAAAATGAGCATATTAGAACTGAGTAGCTTTTGACCCACCACCAAACTTGGAAAGTAACAAAACCCTGAGAGGAAAACTGAGAAACATTATTGAGGGAATGTATGGTTACAGTGGAAAAGTTTTCAGTTTCACAGTGAGGTTATAATTTAAGGAGCATTTTCATTTTCATCCACAAGGCCAATGATTAGGGATAAGTAGCCTTCACACTACTGCCCAGTCTGAAGATAACATTGCAAAAAATTCTCTCATGAGTATCTGCTATATATGTGAGGGACAGATCTATTGCACACAAAGTCTTGAAGCAATCTACAAAGTAAGCATTTAATTACTAGAGAATTAAAATAGATGGATGTGAATGGAGGAGGAATACATTGTCCAAAAAGCTACACTGCAAGATACTTTTGCTTCTCTTTAATACCCATGGAATTTATTTTTCATCTATAGCAATTTATGTCTCAGTGTGATAACCACTCAGAACAACATTCCACTGCTCAGGTATTTCCTTCACTGATTTTAATGACCACTCTCATCAAGCACTTATTGTCATCACATGGAACAATGAACTGGTTTACAAACTATGGAAAACAATGTGTGTTTAATCTATGTAGTCAGGCCTGTGGGATACAGATGTTCCACTGCTTAAACTGCAGTGTCCTAACAGCATATGTTGGGTATAAGCAAGGAAAATCAATCTTAATTAGAGAAAGAGTTAAAAAAATTGCTACGTACTTACTGCCACCAGCTTTGTTTGGAAATCATTTATAAAGCAAAATTAGGAAATAAAATGCAGTATTGTGTCATCATTTATTAAGGAAGTAGAGGGGAACATATCAATATAATTCATGTATCCATGAGCCCTCTTGATGTTTTTATCATTTCTTCCTTGACCTGGTGTCTATGACATCTTTTTTGCATTTCTTCTTGATTAGTTTCAATGAAACAGATGTTTTAAATGCAAAGCAATGCTCTCATCCAAAATAATTTGTACTATTAGAGAGAGTAAACCAGAAAAAAGATAGCAAAATGGGAGCAAATTATCACTTTTAAATAGTTTCAGTTTATCATGGATATCATTAAAAGAAATCTTATGAATTCAGCAGTAGCAAGCAACAAAATAGTTTATTGTGGTGCTTTGAATCTGGATGGATGCCAGGTACCCTCCAAAACCACTCTATCACTCCTCTTGCTACTGGACAGGGTGAAAAAATACAATAAAAAGCTGGTGAGTTGAGATAAGAGCAGGAGAGGTCACCCACTGATTATCATCGTAGGCAAAACAGACTTGAATTAGGGAAATTAGTTGTATTTATTACCAAGGAAAATCAAAGCAGGATAATGAGAAGTAAAGCAAATCTCAAAACCGCCTTCCTTCCAGCCCTCCCTATTCCCCAGCCCTACCTCCTCCCCCTCAGCAGCACAGACAGACAAGGGATAGGGGTTACAGTCAGGTCATCACAGGTTGTTTCTCCTGCTGCTTCCTCCTCAGGGACAATCCTTCCTCTGCTTCAGAGTGATGTCCCTCCCACTGGAGACAGTTCATGAACTTGTCAAAAGTGAGTCCTTCCCATGGGATGCAGTTCTTCACGAGCTGCTCCAGCATGGGCCCCTTCCAGGGGGTGCAGTCCTTCAGGAACAGGCTGCTCCAACATCAGTCCCCCACAGGGTCACAATTCCTGCCAGCAATCCTGCTCCAGTGTGGGCTCTTCTCCCCATGATTCTGCAGATCCCTGCCAGGAGCCTGCTCCAGCATGGGCTTCCCACGGGGTCACAGCCTTCTGTGGGTGCATCCACCTGCTCCAGCGTGGGTTCCTCCAGGGGCTGCAGGTGGATCTCTGCTGCCCTGTGCCCTCCGAGGGCTGCAGGGCACAGCTGTCTCACCACAGGCTGCAGGGGAATCTCAACTCTGGTGCCTGAATCACCCCCTCCCCCTCCTTCCTCCCTGACCCTGTTTCTCTCGTATATATCACTCTTTGCAATTATTTCTGTGCCATAACTTTTTATTTTCCCCCTTCTTAAATATGCTGCTACAGAGACATTATTGCCATCTGTGCTGGGCTCAGCCTCGGCCAGTGATGGGTTGTTCTTGGAGCCGGCTGCAATTGGCTCTGTCAGACACAGCAGGAGCCTCCAGCAGCTTCCCACTAAATCAGCCCTGCAGGCCCCCACCTCCACCAAAACCTCGCTGTGCCAACCCAATACACCAATTAGGGAAAGGAATTATGGTGATCTGTGAAAAGAACTGAAGGTATTTGTTTACATGTAGAGTAAATTATTACTATTATACATAATATATTTTGTTCCTGTACTTTCTTTAAGAATTGTGTTTTGGTTTGCTTTTATTTTCCCAACCTACACAGGTAATTTCTGTTGAGATATTTTTAAAACTTGCTTTTCATAGTTTTAAAAGCAGTGAGTTCATATACATCACATCTTTACTGAATGCCTGTCTTATGTTTAAATTGTGTGTCCTCTTCTCCCCTCTAAAAACTGTTGGGAAATAAAATCCTTGAGAAATATTAGGCATAAAGGAACATGTCTTAAATTCATAAATTTCCAAGGAATTTGACTGCAGATTATGCCAAGGAAGTTTTACTGCATCCTATCTTGTTTCATACTCTTCTCCAAGAATTTAATTTACTGACTAATGTATCATGTATATAGGCCAGTCTAAGTTTTACTGTGCTTCATTTTTAGGGATGTAATAGCAATGTGAGGAAAATTACAGTTCTTAACAAATGTATGATTTCCAAATGCAAAAAACATATCTGTAATATTACTTATGTCCCAGGCTATATTCATGGTGGTAAGAGAACTTGTATTATTCTTCCATAATAAAAAAAGCTGAGATAACAAAAATTGTGACTTCCTAAGAAATACTTACTGCAAAAACATAAATTGTTGTAAAGGAATCCATCCAAGGCCCATTAAAGGAATTGACTTTGTTGCCCAATATACACCTGAGAGGATGAATGCATTTATGGGAACATGTTCTGCAAAATGTTTGCTTTTGAACCATGTGTGGTTATGAAATCACTAGTAGCAGAGGATTCATAAACCTGGGAAGAGTAGTTGCTAGCTATTTTTAATTCTGCACTGAAGCTACTGAAAGTCCAACATTACCGCTTTTAGTCTTTCTTAGGTTATTTCCTTCAGTTTTTCAGGAAATATCGTGATTTACATCACCCTCATAAAATAAAACACTGTGTTTTCTTATGTTTCTTTGGGAGAAGATGTCAATATATGTGAACTAATGCACCGATTTTTCTTTTGTGTTCTTTGGTACTATGACCTGCCAGAGCTAATGAACACGTGGTTTCATTCAACAGCTCTCCATGTGTTGGATCTTTTCTACCTCTTCCTGGTCTTGTTTTGCATTTTGATGCCTATGGAAATGCTACATACCCAGTGTTATGTTCTTTATTCTATTCACAATGCTCCAATTTCTTCCTTCTCTGTCCTCTTCACAATTTTGGTATGTTATATAGGAAGAAAGATAACAAGTACCACTGCTGCTAGCATTTCATCTGCAAATACACTGAGGGTATAATCTACACGATCATCCAGATAATTAATGAAGGTATTAAAGAGAGTTGTGGTCAGAATTGACCCCTGGAGTGCATCACCAGTTACTCTACTCTAAGTACAGTTCATGCCACTGATCACCACCCTCTGGGTCCAGCCATCCAATTCTCCTCACTCTCTGCTCATCTTACCCATACTTCATCAACATCTCTGTGAGGACTGGGAGAGATCACTCTGGGAAAAAAAAAAAGTATGCCAGGAGTTCCTTATGATGGGAAGATTGTCCTGCAGAAAATGCAGTCACTGTATATTGTAATTCTTTTCATATTGCATGAAGTATAAAATAAAGAGTAACAATTGTTATCATCCATCAACTAAACAAATGGAAAAACATTAGAAACCTTCCTTTTTCTCTGTTGGAGGTCTGTTTAAGAACCATAATGGGAACTTCCCATATTGCAGTAATTTCCAGATACACAGGGTTTTTATTAGTTTCTTTTTGAAAATTGTTGCTAACTGTGGTCAAATTATCCAAATTCCACGGTCTTTCAGGAAAGCATTAAAAATAAAAAATTCCTATTCGATGCATCAAAATAATAAAAAAACCTCTAAATTAAATTTAAATTTTTAGAATTGAAATTTCTAAATTCCTAAACAAAAAATCTAAATCTAAATCTATTACCAAAATAATAATGTATTTGTTTAAGAACCACAACAACAGTCAGTGAATTGCATCTTGTTTTTGAAGGGAAATGTTTTTGAAATTGCTCATTCTTTCTTTGTACATTTTTATTTCTTGCTAACGTTTCTGGAATTTGTCAACAAGTAGATAATACATTATAAAAGAATTTTAAGGTTTGATAGAAAGATAGTAAACACCTTGTAGTAAATATTCACATCTTCAACCAAGTTGTGTGTGAGTATCTCTTTGCATCCTCTCATAATCCAGAAGTAAAAGCATGTTCTGTATTTTTTGGACTCCCTCTGCTAGTTTTATACCAAGGAGCTAAACACGACAGATGCAAAACAGAGAAAAGATACCCAAGTCTGTATGAATGCAGTTAAAAATACCCAGACATCTTTAATTTATGGAATCCCAAGCAGATGGTAAAATATGTTTACTGAACCCTTGTCTCTTTTTCTCTAAAGAACCAGAAGCTTTAAATATCACAGCATGTTTCAGGATTTGGCAGTGAGGACGTGAGTTTTCTCTGATTTCTTCTTCTTCTATCCTAATAAGATGTTCTTAAATTTGGAACACTGTTAAGATTTTTGATAGCTACAAATCTGACTAAAATTATTTCTTTGAGGTCTTTATGTGAAAAATTTACTTTTACAAATGATACAAAAGAAAAAATGTTGTCTTAGTGTTTTCAGTGTCTGTACTACAAATAGATTTACGAATTATAATTTAACACTGTCAGAATTAGGCTGCTTTGAAGGCCAAAGTTACAATTAAATTATCTAGTTTTTATTCTTGCATAACAGGATTAGAATAAGATGATTTCATTATTTTTGCACATAAGGGCAATGTGGTGTTTGTCTGAAGCATATCTTCCAGATAGACATTAATTTCTGCACTGAGACAACAAAAGATTGGAGTCCTGCAGCCACTGATGGTTTGTTTCAGTCACTTACTGAGGATCATCTTAGAAAATTCCTTTCTTTTTATTTCCTTCAGTTTGGTTCTGTCAAGAGGCTTTACTTTTCCTTCATTTTTTGTTGTTATTCTTTTCTTGTGTGGATTCTTGATTATAATTCAGTTTCAGAAATTGAATAACATTCATTTAAGTGATTAAAGGAAGAGCAGTAAGAATCAGAATTATTGTTACCTCATATCAGTAAGTGATATCAGATGCCTTTTGTACATCCATGTGGCTCCATGTTCAGGTTGTTTTAGAAGTTGGTATTATTGCTATTTGAGGACTATACAATAGTAGTGTTCTACATACCTAGATAATTATTAATAATTATATGGTGCTTTTGTATGCTCCCAGGTAGTCATGTACTTGTTTTGACTTATTCTGAGAACTTATATGACATTCAGAAATTCCAAATTGTTCAAAATTTTTTATTTCTGCAATCTTCAAGATGATGGAGAATGCACTGTTGGACTTCCATATGAGGCTGTTGGTTTTTGCAAAGTGATTAGATGCAATATGTATGAAAGGCTGTGTGTACAACCTGTGTGAATCTGTCTGAAAAGATAAAGTTACAGTCTAGATCTTCTGAATCCTTCTTCACAAAAGTGACTGTGAGAGCTTCCTCAGAAGCTTGTGTAAACTGGAATAGGAGAGGCCAAGCCATGTGGCTGGGCAATGTGCAGGAAGGAAACAGCAGGCAGTTTCTCAGGTGAACATTCTTCAGGATTATTTCTCTGAATAAATTCCTGAAGCTCAGTTCCCAGATGAAAGAAGGAAAATGGATTTTTGCATGTTACATTTTTATGAGATTTTTAATGGGTTCTGAAGGAACAGGCAACCTACACGTGAAGCAGAAGCAGAGTACTGCTGTCATTACCTATGTTTCCAAGACTCAAAGTGAAACTCCTGTCCTTTATAGCTCACATGTCAAAAATTTTATAGGTATTACTGAATTTAGATTTTTTTCTTCAATCTCTGAAGACAGATAGTTTCATGAGAACCAATAACTAGAGAAAGTATTCTCATGCAAACAACTCTGTATTCTGAGTGTTCTGAATGAGAGTTATAGTAGCAATTCAGGGATGACTAAACCTCAAAGCTGGAGTAAGGAATGTGTATAAATGTGCATACATGTGTCCATATCCCATTTTGCATATTGAAAAATATAGGGAACTGTATGAAAGCTGAATTTGATCTACCTCACTCTGCAGGTTTTCTATTCAGCAAGTATAATCTTAATAAAGGGGAAGAGTATGTTTAAATATATAACACTGTACAATCGAATTTGACAGCACAGAAGAAAACTGTGGTTTAGGGAATCAAGTTACAATAATATGTAGAATTGGGAATATGCATTTTTAGGATGGAGATATATACATTTCAATATATGCTTTAATATATACATTATTGTGATCTGTTTAAAGACTTTATTTTTTTCCTTACACCTTCCTAAAATTTACATTTCTTTGATTCCACAATTTTTAATAATTATTTATTTATTAATCATCATATTGATTCTTTAGAAAGTTTTCTGTCCTTTTAACTGCCTACAGTAACATCAGATATGTATAAACATAGAGTTATAAATAATATTTGACATTATTGGTATGTGTAATTTAATTTATTCCTTTGAACAATGACCTCTGAAATGCTGACATTCTAAGATTTTGAAACATGAATGCTGCTCTGTGAAAACTACTACATAATGGTTTTGGAGAAAGTGAAGGCGTGAAGGAAATTTGGAAATGGTTTTCCTGAAAAATCAGGTTGTGAGTATGGTATTAATTGTTCTCTTGAACAACCCATTAAGCATAAGGGTGAGAATTCACGTCTTTTATGTGCATCAAGCACTTTTACTACCCTTTCTTGATTGCTAGTTATAAGCATTTGAACTGCACACACAATTAAATATTGTTTAAATTAGCTCTTCTGGAACTCCAGTCTTTATTCTCAAAAATGTCTAGAACTAAATGTCAAGAACTTGACTAAAAATAAAGGTAGGGATATGAAACTGGAGTTATGAAAAATATGTTTTTAGCTGTGTCCACTTGTAACAAAGATATCAAAACCTAACTTGTTATTGTCTCTTCCTCCATTTCATCCAGTGAATTAATAAGAGAAGCAAGCCTTTTTATTAAGGCAGTGACCTTAATAAAAAAGGTAAACAAATACTTTACAGCCTAGCAAGTTGTACCTTGCTTGGTGATTTTAGGATAAGGAAATGTTTTGGTTAAGCAACCTGCATCTTAGTCTTTCTGGAGGAACCAAAACACCTGTGGTTATGAATTACTCCACAGCAATGCTTTGTTTTAGTATAATCAGAGTGGGGAAGTAAGCTGGTCAGAGGCATTTAATACCTTGTCCCTGGCTTGCTTATATCTTGCACAAGGGTTTTGACCAGAACTGCTGGAATTCCTTACAAATTAGTTAAAATTATAGTAATTTTCTTTATGAACAGTTTACCTGTATAGTCAGATAAGTTATGGATTCTTTTATTTGTTTTTGAATGCATCAGTTTGTAAATCTGACATATCTGTTCTATACACATCGTCCTTCTGCTCCTGAAAGTATAGGAGTTGAACTTGTAATAGGTGTCAGAATACATTTTCTTAAACTTTTTTTCCTTCTTTAACTTTTTTTTTCTTAATGTACAAGTCAAGAAAAGGGATCAAGTCAACTATTTATCTTCCTTACTTAAAAGTACCTGGTTTTTGCTTAAAATAGTCACATAAGGGGAAAGGAAGGAAGCATCCTCTGCAACCTGATGATTTGAGCGATAACAAAATTTCACTTACACATTTTCTGATTTTCCCATGAAAAGAAGCACTATCAAAACAGGACAAAATGTCAAAGCAGTGGAAGAAAAGCAAAGTGCAATGATAAAAATAGAACTCAACTCTGTTGTGAATAGAATGTCTAAATATATGTGTCAACAATGATTTAAACTTTACACTTGCAAACTTGTACAGTACACTTCAAGATTAAGACTGTAGATATTCTAAATCTGTGTAGGACAAAGATCCTTCCAAATGCTGACTTTGTCTTTCAAACCCAGTTTCTGTATCAGTTCCTAAATAACACTAATTAAATGTGTTCCTTTTCCTTCTCTGGTGATTGTTAAGAAAAAAACTCATTGCAAATCTACCTTGTAATTAAATGTATTAAGCATTGTTATACAGTTTTTACATTATATTAGGGGAATTGCAATTTTTTAGTTCCTAATTTATTTTTTAAATTGTGATTATATCAAAGCCTGCAATAAGGAATATTTTCTTGCTGTATAAAGTTCTCTCTCTATAAACATATATTTATGTGTATGAGTATATAGCCATAGCTTTCAGTGCAGATATAATTTGGACAGCAAGAGATGCAACATCAGATAATCATTATTTTCTGTGGTGTTAATGTAAATTCAGCAACTATATACAAAATTCTGGGTTTAAATTGTCTCAGAGACCTTTGAGGAGAAGATGAAAAAAGGAGGTGATCAGGACTGCTAGAAGTCAGTCCAAGGTAATTTAGGAGGCAAAACATGATGTGCAGCTCACAGAGAATCTGGGCCATAATTACCAGGGGTAAATCACACCTGACTGATCTGATTTTCTTCCATGATGAAATGACTGGTTATGCAGATGGGGAGAGAGCACTGGATGGCGTTTACACTGACTTCAGCAAAATCTGAATACTCTCACCCACATGAAACTTTATGATCTGGATCAGTGGAAAATCAGATGGGTGAAAACTGTTTGGATGATTTGACTCTGAGAGCAGTGGTGGTGGGTCAGACACTGCAGAGGCTGACAACAAGGGCAGGATCTTGGGCTTGTCTGATGCCACCTTTATCTATGACTGGAAGAAGGTTATGGAGTTTTTTCTAGGGGACACCAAAGTGTGAGGAAAATAAATGTAAAAATCAATATTTAGTAAAACCTCTTTTAAAGAGGTAGATCTGTGCTGTAGATCACCACAAAAACTAAATAACTTAGAATATATTGGAAAGAATAGAGTGAATTAATCTGGATGTGAGGTTGGTCCATTAATCTATTATAAAATACAGCAAATTGTGTATTCAGAAAACTACGGAATCTACAAAAAGATAAGCATAGTACAGCTAAAAATCACAGCTACAGCTAAAAATGACCTACAAATAGTTCATTCTCTGTGTTACTTCATTTAATGAGAATGTAGGAGAAACATCTTTCTGGAACTCAGTTTTGGATCAAGTTTTGGAAATGTAAATAGGACCTAAAATAAAACTGTTCCAAATACGTAGGTAATGATATGAATACACAACTTAAATTTCCAATTGGGAACACTCAAAATTTCACATTGAATTTGTAGATAAACTTCTAAAAATGGCTCCTTTTTCTCTACTTTTTTTTTTTTTTTAATTCCTTTGGTATTTACCATGTGAAATCCACGTCTGTCTTTTATGCCTTTAACAGCACAACTGCTGTTAATGCAGACCTTGTTTAAAAAAAATCATATAAACTTTTATGAACCAAACCTGTTTCTGACTGACCTTACTCAGTGCAGTCTTTCAGTAGAATATTTCAGTATGAAAGCTTTTTTAATGGAGGAGAAAACTAAAGCAAGGTGTGATATCACAGCAGATGTCACACAATTAGTGATTATGGAGACTGCTAGATTTGAGGTTTAATCTATTATGCTCTCATAACTAAGGTACCACAAAGTTAAATAGATGCTTTTTTTTTTTTTTTTCTTAAATGTCAGTGTTATGCATCTGAAGTTAATTTTGGATTTTTGGGGTAAGTTTTATGCATAATATGGGTGTAAAACTAGATTTCTCCACTATCATTTGGGTTATGTTGCCATAAAACATTGAGGTTTAACTACACATGGAGTTAGTAACTTTCGTGCTTGTTCTTGATAAAATTAGATGGTACCATATAATTTCCTATAAAGTATTTTGTTTCCAAGTACATTATATTATCATTATTAATGCAGGTGAACTGAAGTAGCTTAGAGACTGCATGCATTACTATAAAGTTAAGATGCTTGTAAAATTGTCTGTAAAAACATGAAAGAAGCAGAAATAAAGATCTGCAAGTCGACTACTCCAGGCATAATAGAGAGAAAAAAACCTTTCAGTTCATAATTCAGCACTTTTTTTAATAGAAAAAATATACTTCATTTCTACTTTAATTAGAAATGTAACAGTCAATGAAGTGGAGATTGGGGTGCAGGAGAAACAAATGAAAGCTTCTATTTTCCTTTTCCTTGTTTTCCTCTCTTATTCTTGTTCTTATGTTCTTATTTTCAGCTTATTTTCAGTCCTTTTCCTCCAAATGGGAATACTATTGAAAATACAGATTTTACAGGATGTTCAGGAAAAAAAATTTCCCTGTCCAGTTCTTGTTATAAGTCACTAAAAAACCCAGTAAGTATTCAAGTGAACAGTGCTCTTTGGCTGTTCATATAAATTACTGGTAGAGATTGTTTTTTAGACCATGTTGCCCATGGTTAAAGTTTCTTTCTGTCTTTACTTTCAGTTTTCTAGATCTTTCTATGCAAATTCTCTTGACTGAACAGTAAGCTGAAAATATGATAAACTCCCCAAAGCTTTCAGCTCTTCTCCCCATTTTGTGCATGAAGTACAGGACAGAGACATTTGAGCTCATGGGATGCCACAGGGGTTGCGTAGCAACGGGAGCGATGAGCAGCTCATCTCTGCTGACTGTCAGACTCCCAGGACAGCAGAGAAAGTGTTTCAGGGATTGCAACCTCAGATCTTTCAGACTCTTTAACCTTTTATGTTTAAATGAAAGAACTATTTTTAAACAGTACTGGGTAAGCATACATAGCTTTTCAGGTTCCACCAAGACAAAGAGAGTTAAACAGGAATATTAATCCAACCTTTTATAAAAGTTTTTTATTCTTCCTTGTATTTTCAGAGAGTAAAGCTACAGACAGGACAAAAATATGAAAGAAAAATAATATACTCTACTGTCCATTGGCAAAATGGTGCTACAATTAATTTTTGTCAATGATAGAAAAACAATAATTTTTGTTCTTTTCTGCATCAATGGATCCTTTGTTGTGTAGTGAGAGCAGGAAGAGATGCATGATATACATAGAATAACAAAAGGATTGGAAAGAAGGACTGACACTTAAAGGTGACAACGAAATGGTTGGATGTGGGACAGATAACACTGGTCAATAGCTAGGCAGCACTTCAAATTCCTAACATTTCTAATATTTTAGTTTCAAGATTTTCATACTTTATAAAGTGGAAGTGGGACTTTACAAGTTATTTTCATTTCTTTACAAAGAAAACGTGAATCACAGTAACATTTCCAAACAAACTGTTCCTTTAGAAGATTATAAAGCCCCTTTACAACATGAAGCAACAAAGCAACAAAGCTTTGTGACAAATTACTCCCAGATTTGAACAGAAAACAAGAATGGCTCCACAGAGAAATAATTAGGACAAATTGGCACACTATTTAGATTGGAAATCATCGTAGGAAAAGATTGTCTTTTTAAGCCTCTAAAGGACTTCAAGTGATAAATTAATTTGTCAATGAACTATAGATACCTCTTGTGTTAAGCTAAGTGAGGATTTTCAGGATCAGAAGTCTGGACTTAGGTGCCTGAAATCCCCACACATTTCCTGTGATCCAGAGTCCTTAACACTAAGTGACTTAACCCAAACTTTTAAGGGAGTCAGTAGTTGTTTTTGTCAGTAACTGATCCGAGGTCCCAGAGGCTGAGTGTTCAGGACTTACCAAGACTTACACTTCCAATGGAAGTTGGCAGAACAGTGCTTTTGAACTTGTATGAACTCATGAAACATTACAGACTGCTAAATGAGATGACTTTGAACACAAACTTTGTAATTATTTTTGGATTTGAAGACTATGAGATTCAATTCCTCTCCTGTAAACTTTATTAACTAACCTAAGCATGGACGTATTTAGTGCAACCATGTTTACAGTTTTGGCAACTGATATTTGTAGAAGGGTTGCTCTATCTGAGGCACAGGCATTGTACTGTAAAGGTAAAATTGTCTCTGCCATTTCACATGCAGGCTTTTTCTAATCTTTTAATATGGTTTTACTATAGGATTTTTAAAAAAATACTAATTGTGGATGTTCATGCCTGATCTTTGCTTAAGAAGAATGGCATGCAATTCAAGAGGTGGCCAATTTGTTATAATCTCTGTCAGCCACAGGCTGGCCCAAGCCATGGTATCTCCATGGTGAAAGATGACAGGTTTCAAACTGCTGCTGAGCAGACACAATTTGGGTCCTCATATCCCAGGATGAGAAAATTGATTTCCATGCCTGTAAGCAGAAGCTGTGCCAAGTATTACAAGTGCCCCAAGGTGCAAGGACTCCAGGCATCCTCACACGGATAAACAAAGCCTGGGATGCATTACATTAACTGCTAAAGAAATGGAGTGCAACACATTAGTAACATTCTTGCACACTGAATGATGTTATATATTTTTAAAAAAACATGTTAACTAGCATACATGAAAAGCTAATTAGGAGAAGCATATTACCAAATATATTAGCATTGCCATTCACAAATGATTTTGAAGTAATTACTGTGATTTCAGAACCTGCTTCCATTTTGGAAAGGAACACAATACTGGAACTTTCAGTTTTCATAACATTCAATGAATAAACTAAACTAACATTATTAACAAGTTTTACTTGTTTAAAAAAATGTAAAGTACAGTTCATGTTCACCTATACCATTGAATATGAAACTAGCTCTACTATTTTAAATACAAAACTGTTTGGTAAAGCTGACCAATTGATCTTTGTTGGTTATTACCAAAATGACTACCTCAAAAAAAAAATTACATCTTCATTCACATTAAATATAAGTTAAGATTTCTTAAAATTTTATTTTCAGTCTTGAAGATTATTGAATTTTTAGTATGAAAGTTGGGCTCACAAAACTTTATCCATACAAATTAAATTACATACATGTTTATGAACATGTATTTTTAAAGGTTTATAGTAGTACCTTTCCTAGCATCAGATAATTTAGCAGTAGTGACCTTTAATATTTGGCAGTAGTACTTTTTTCCCAAACAGTACTGGAGAAATGAAAGACATAAAAAATACTTAGCTTGTGCTTTGTGGAACTAAAAATTTAAATATCTAAGCCTGAAGGAAAGATTTATTTTTAATAATCTATTTTGGTAAATGGGATACCGAGTAACAAAAATTTATATAAGTCCACAACATAGTATAAAATGTGATGGAATAAGAACTGAGAGGAAACCTTAAAGAAATCTCAGTGGTTTAGTTGTTACTAAGTTCTTTCAGTCATAGAAACTTTCTCCTCTACTCAGTGCTCTCCTTTTCTCGTCCTTGTTTCTACTCATAGCACTTACCTTCTTCTTGCCTTTCTTAACCTGTTTTTCATACTTTTGCTTTCTCTCCACTTCTGCAATTACTGAGAATTTTATAAAAGCACTTACACAGAGACAGAAGTATGTACTTGGCATGTAGTTAAGTATACAGGCAGTATGCACTGCAAAACTAACTACTCAATTTTCTAGCATTTAATGGCTAGAATAATTGGGAAAATAATATAACCTTTTTCTGCCATCTGTCAGTAATACTTCAAGTAGAAAAAAGGAGTAAATTACAGCTTTTGTTTTTCTTTTCATTTTTCTCTTAAATTTATTTTTCAAATATATGTAAGAAATATGAATTGTTCTTAAAAAGCATTGAAGTATTTTCAGTTTGCCCTTGTGAAGTCAAACCAGCAATGATTTCAGTGGAACTACTCAATATGATTAGGAAAAGGAGAATTACACATCCATACTGAACTCTCTTTTCATACAATCCCTGTTTATTATTTTCTAGCATTTGCTGTATATAAGTAAATAACTATGACAGCTTAGTTGATATTATTTTAACATATCTAAACTTGCAAATTAAAGAACCTATAGTATCAGAGCAATTTTGATACCTCTGTGCATTTCCAGATAAAGTTTGGGTTTTAGTTTTAAAAATATACTAGAGAAAGTAATAGGTAGCACAGGATATCTGCACACAATTTTCATACATGTTTTTTCAATAAATATTTGAATTAAGTTCATGGTGCTCTGTCTTCAAAGAAAAACCAGAAGAAAAACTCATCAGAAGATGTGTTACTTATTATGAAGTACTAAAACTCAAACTCATTATAGGCTTCCAATTGAAATTGCACAGGCATCTTTCTCAGAATCTTTCTGTAAAAGTAAGGCAAGAATCGGGTACAGATAGATAGTGGTGCTTGCAAGTGTGCAGTAACAACATCCTTCTTTAGTATTTAGCAGCTTCTTACCTCTGAAGTGCTCCTTCCCTCCTGTCCCTTGCTACATGACATGAAGTTTGTCACCTGCACTTGCCTAGAACTCAAAAGTAGAATCTACATATGGCAACTTCTGTCTGGAGATATTTTGACCTTTGATGTAATGATGCAGATTTTTCCTTGGCTGACTAATGCAGGTCTTTATTGTTACCAAATCTATTTATTCCCAAACCTGGGGTTGAGGTCCTTCAATAACATTGTTTTTCTTAGCAGATATAACAGAGAAGGAATGAGATGAGGGCTCTTATTGGTAGAAGGCTTAACACATCTCTTCCCAAAGGATTTGTATTACACAATGTGAGTTATTGAAGTTTTATAGCCATAACAATTTATTAAATTCTGATGAGGAAAGGTAATGTTATAAGAGTTGAACAGAAGGGGAACTAAAAATAATTCTGGTCTTCTGGACCCTCTTAACTTTTCCACATGACTGTTTCAGTTTTTTTGTCATTTCTGTAATTCTGTAACACAGAAATCCATAATATCCTAACTTCTGGAGCACTTAGAGAGTTGCCAATTATGAATGGCTAAATGTGCATCATTTGGCTAATATACAATCCCATGGATGCTAGAAGTTGCAGATCTCATGTCCGATAGCGTGCTTGTGACAAATATTCCTGGTGCTACCGACAAATATTGCTGGTGCTGAGTGCAGGTTTGCAGAGGGAAGCGAGCGCGCCCTCGCTGAGCCAGCGCGGTCCCTCCTGCGCTCGGAGCTGGCGGATGGAGGGTTCTGTTACCGCTGAGCGCGGCTCCGCGGCCCCACCGGCACCGCATCCTCTGGCCGGCGCTGCTTACACTGCGCCTTCTCGGCAGCAAACGCTTAAAAGTGCTCAAATGCAGAGCGACTGTGATGCAAAACATCTTACATTTCCAAGGATTACTTCCATATTATTATTAATAAACGTGAATGCAGCTCTGTATCAAGTGAACATAACTTTCTGTACATTCACAACATTTCAATTTCAATTTCACAATCTAGTTCCTTGCAAAAATCTTTCACCTATACAGCATCTTTTCTGGAAAGGACCTTTCTTCCCCCCCCCCGCGATTTACATCATATTTATTGTGCTCTAGTCATAGCCTTTTGTACTCCTGATTGTTTTAGGATAGATCTTCCATGTGCCATCTAGCAGAAATGATAATTTATCTAATTTCTAGAGACTAAATAGGCTTTACCTTTAATACAGACTGAGGGTAAAACAGTACGATGTGCAAAATTTATCTTTATTTCTCTATTGGTCCCATGTATAATTTTAAAAAATAATTTGTGTATTAAAATATGAATCACACTATGAATCCCTCCAGTAGCTAGTCTAAGAAACCCAGACATCAAGGGTCCAGCAATCCCTTGCCACCCTTACCTCCCCTTCCCACCTCAAAACAGTCAGTGCAGAGGAGTTGACTGGGACCTCTAACTTGTTGGTCATAAACTCATACAAAAATAAAGTTGTGATGCTACTCTATCTTGATATGTGTCTGAATTCTTATGAAGAAACATCAGTTATAATCATTGTATTAAAAAAAAAAAACCTTCAGAAATGCAAAGGCTACCTTCTACTTATAAATTGAAAGTAAGCTTAAAAAATTATCATATAGATGTGGGGGTTTTGGGTTTTGTTTGAGGGATGATGTTATATTTCATTTGGGTGAAAATTTTAAGTTCTTAAAAATTAGAAACAGAACTTTTTTTCCTTTTTTTTTTTCTTTTTCCCTATTTGTAGCTCCAGGCCTGTTTAAACTTATGGACTTACCAGAAAACATACAAGTGCTTGATGGCATTAACCCCATAACTCTCCACAAAAGAAACAAATCCCTTCCAAACAAATAAAGTCTGGATCTTTTTAGAGTAGTCAATTTACAAAGACAAAGGCACCTTTCATTAATAAAGTTTATAATGATAGAATCATCTTAGTGTATAACTTTCCTTATCTGACTAATATTAATTTTATCTGGAGGAATGCTTCTGTGAGTAAATCTTATATGCAGGGCTGAACAGAAATATTTTTGCAATGTGATTTTTATCACATCAAATACTTTTGTCTCTAGTAAATAATTTACTACTGACATTTTTTTGTATAACTTACTATATTTCCTATGCTCACAGATTGAATTCATAAAACCAAAACTCAGATGTTTTATCTCAAAAATATTTTTAAATTAACAGCGATAACAAAACAATTTCAACAAAATATCAACCTTAACACCATTCAGCTCTCTGAAAACATTTCCACAATCAGTTTTGAATTGAAGTGCTGCATCTTCTCTTGAGTAAAAATAAATCTAAAGAGTAATGGCATAAGAAAAAAAGTATGATCAATAAAAATGATGATATCTATTGCTTTTGTGTAGGAAGATATGAGTTGGTGTCTTCGTCATGGTTCATTGGTGGAATCATTACATGGAGAAAAACCAAAACAAATGTTCCTATTCTGCAGGAGTCACTATACAATTGTTTTTTTTCTCTCTCTTTGAAACCAGAGGAGTTGTATAAAGGCAATGCTGACAGCATATTCACTAATCAGTTCAAAGTTATTCATAGTGAAAAGGTTAAATATTATCCAGATTTCAAGATAAGTGTTTTTGAATAAAAGCATATCAGAACTCTTCAAGATTTTATAGAAAGAAATAAAGTTGTTAAAACATTTTATTTTCTCCCATATGTTTATAAGAATCTAGTTGAAGTCAGTGATACAAGTTTTCCTATTATTTCAGCCAATACAAGTTTTTCCCCTAATTCTTTATTTCCTTTCTTAGAGGCCATCAGTGAGAACCTGTATTGTTGGGTTAGGAGGATTGTACTCAATAGTAAGGAAAAGAGAAGGCAGCTCTTTGTGTGTAGAATAAAGTAATCTAAAAAAAAATATAGATAAATATATTTGGTTAACAAAAAGGGAATCATAACTCAAAAATATAACAGAATAATTACTAAGAAAAGAAAATCTGAAAGAAGTAGGTAGACAGATCTTAAAACAGCAATGGCAGCCATCAAAGTGAGTCTGTTATCTGGTACAATGATGTGGTATCACATTAATATGGAGAAGAAATATAGGATAAACATATACAAGCTGATACTTTATTCCATTATCTTTTACTGAGTTGACTAACAATATACAGAGATTCAGAGACTTTGATGTAGTCACAATAGTTGGGTTTCATTTATTGTTTGGACTGTATAATTTCATACTCATATCATTGTGTAGTTGGGAAAGGAAATTCATGGAAAGGTTTGCTCTAGAGTGCTTTGTGATGGAGCTGCAGCTGCCAGTCTGACTGCAGCTTCAGTTAGTAGTTAATCCAAAACGTTTTTTAGGATGCTCTAGGTTTGGGAAAGGAAGCAATTTCTGAAGAAAGGGCTTTGCTATATTTTTTAATCTTAGAAATTATAGAACTAGAGAAATTATACCAGAAAATTCAATGGCTGTAATTTTGTAATCACATAGTGTAGGTATTAGCATCTGGACCGTGTATGTCCATGTAATGTAATTGTGGGAACTATTTTCTTTCCATTAAGATAACTTATCTTGCATTTTTTACTAAATTCATGTGCTAAGTTTTTTCTTGTATGAAAAACTTCTACAGAACACTGGTTAAACAGAACTTTAAAATGTATAATTATCTTCTTTTAATAGTCAAGAATAAAGCAAAATAATAATTTCAGAACATCTTATCTGAACTGCCTGACCTATCATTTAATCACTCCATCTTTTTATATATCCCATTCTTATTTATCTCTTAAATTGCCTCCTTTCATTCATTCTCACGGTGTCTCTGCACATGTTTTTTTTTCTCATCATTCTTGTATTATTTATAAAGAAAAATGAATGATCAGTTATCAGTGTCTTGTATCAGTATAACTTGTTGGGCTTCACTGAATTTATTCCAGTATGTATCAGAAGAGGATGTGATTTAGTACTTCAGGGGAAGAATTTTCAGATGCATTAATTAAAAATAAAAGCATTAAATGAATTTTGTGTGTTCACATTATTTAAAAAAAAACTTAGATTATTCTTTAAGTGTAGTTCAGATTTTACTCAGACAAACAAAACGATATCCAGTTAAACCAGTTAATTTTCATTCAGAAGTGTGTTAAATCAAATCAAGCTATGTTCCTTTTCATCCACTTTCATTTTCTCAAATGTGTTTATGTGGTCCTTACAAACATCCTCCTGTTTTTTTCCATCCTCCATCTCTCAAATTATTTCATCTCTGTAAAATTATGATATCTCTTCCTTTGCCCTTTTCAAAAATCAGTATGCATTTAAAGAAAAAAACAGCTGCGGTAAAGGTTCTTTCTCTCCTCTCTTTAAACTCCACACAACTTACAACCTGATACAAGTAGGTATTATGTGCACCAGCTTTTGAGAGTATTCTGTATTCATACAAATTTAGAACAAAGAAATTTAATTTTTGCTTTGTTCATAGATGGTATAAACTCCTAAGAAGGGATAGGCAAAGAAAGAAAGGCAGTGGTGTAGCCCTGTATGTTTCAGTTTTCTAGAGTTTGATGCTGCTGATGGTAGGTTTGAGTGCTTTGAGGTGCAAATCAGGAGAAGACCAACAAAGCAGGTAGGGAGGTTGTTATAGACTATCCACCAGGATGAAGAGATGCATGAAATATTCTATAAGCAGCTGGAAGAACTACCATGATTAGTAGCTCTTCTGGGGAACTTCCACTTTCCAGATTTCTGCTGGAAATAAAATAGAGCAGAGAGGGAGCAGCCTAGGAAATTCCTCATATCTGTGGAAGATAACTTCCTGACACAGCTGGTGAGGGAGACAGCTAGGGAAGGAAGCTGTCTGAGAATAAAGAATTTGTGGGAGGTATGATGGTTGCAGACCATCTTAGACATAATGATCATAAAATGATGGTTTTCTGTTCTCAGAGAAATAAGGAGTGGGCCTGATAGAACTGCCACCTGGGACCTCAGGAAGGTAGGCTCTGGCCTGTTTGGGAGACTGGTTGACAGAGTCCTTTGGGAGGTAGTCCTGAAGGGAGAAGGAGCCCAGGAAGCCTTGACATTCTTCAATAAGGGAGTCCTAGGTACGAGATCAGGCCGTCCCTATTCACTGAAAGACAAGCTGGAGGGGAAGATCATTCTAGATGGACAAAGAGCTTTGTTTAGAACTCAGGAATCAAAAGAGAGTTTATGATCTTTGGAAGAAGGGCCAGACAACTTGGGAGGACCACAAGAATGTTGTGAGTTTATGCAGGGAGAAAATTATAATGGCCAAAGCCTGACTAAGACTTAACCTCGCTGCTGTTGTAAAAGACAATAAAAATGTTTCTAGGAAAACACAATAGCAAGAAAGGGAGGCCTATGGAGAACCTCCATCCTTTTTTGGATCTGGAGAGAAGCCTAGTGACAAACTATGAGGAAAAGATTGATGTACTTAATGGCTTCTTTGCCTCAGTCTTTAACAGTAGGACTAGTTCTTCTCTGGTTTTCAGACCCTGGAGCTGGAAGATAGGGATGGGGAGTAGAATGAAGCCCCTGTAATCCAAGAAGAATGGATCAGTGACATGCTACACCACACAAATAAAAATATGAAATCCATCTACAAGAAGGGTCAAAAGGAGGATTAAGAGAAGTACAGGCCTGTCAGCCTGACCTCTGAGACAGAGAAGGCCCTGGAGCAGATCATGTTCAGCATCATGACACAGCATATCAGGGGATGAGGCCCAGTCATTGGGGGTTTATGAAAGGCAGGGCCTGCTCGACAGGTCTTGCTTGATCTCCTTCTATGACAGGATGACCTGCTTTGTGAATGAGGGAAAGGTTGTGGGTGTGTCTACCTGGACTGAAGTCAAAGGCATTTAAAAACAGTTTCCCATATCATTCTGGAGAAACTGTTCATTCATGGCTTGGATGGGTGCACTCTGAACAACTGCCACTATATCTGGACCCAGAGGGTGGTGGTGAATGGAGTTAAATCTAGCTGATGGCCAGTCATCAGCAATAGTGTTGCCATTGGTACTAAGACAGTGATGATGCCCCAGGGCTCAGTATTGGCGCCAGTTCTGTTTAATATCTTAATCAATGACTTGGTTGAGGGGATTGAGTGATCTTTCAGTCAGTTTGCAGACGACACCAAGCTGAGTGGGAGTGTTGATCTTCTGGAGGGTAGGAAGGCTCTGCAAGGGATCTGTACAAGCTGGGTCAAGGTCAACGCCAATTGTAGTACATTCACCATGGCCAAGTGCCATACCCTGCACTTTGGACATAACAAACCCAATGCTACAAGCTTGGGACAGAGTATCTTCAAAGCTGCCCAGCAGAAAGTAATCTGGGACTGAACATGATCCAGAGTGTGCCCAGGTAGCCAAGAAGGCCAGTGGCATCTTGGCTTGTATCAGCAGTAGGGTGGCCGTTGGTACTAAGACAGTGATGATGCTCCTGTACTTGGCCCTGGTGAGGCTGCATCTCAATCTTGTGTCCAGTTTTGGTCCCCTCACTACAGGAATGACATTAAGGTGCTGGAGTGTGTCCAAAGAAGGGGAATAGAGCTGCTGAGGGAGCTAGGATGTTTATTCTGGAGAAAAGGAGGGTCAGGGGTGACCTCATGACTCTTTACAACTACCTGAAAGGAGGATGTAGTGAGGTGGGAGTCAGCTTCTCCTTCCAAGTAACAATTGATAGGACAGTAGAAAATGGCCTCAACTTGTGCTAGAGGAAGTTTAGATTGAATATAAGGAAAAAAATTTTCCCCAAAAAAGTTGTCAAGCATTGGAAGAAGCTGCTTAGAGAATCTGTGGAGTCAGCATCCCAGGAGGTATATAAAAGATGTGTAGACATGGTGGTAGATGTGTTGTTTAAGGATATGGTTTAGTGGTGGACTTGGCCGTGCTGGTTTGGACTCAATGATCTTACAGGCCTTTTCCAACCTAAATGATTCTCTGATTCTACGTGCCACCATAATAAACATGATCAAACATGTACTTCTATTCAGCTCCTTACTACCATCCCTATCAATGTATTATCTTTCACCCTCCTGTGCCAATTAATTTATGGTCTTGCAAGGCTTTTGTAAAGGACTCCGTCCTAAGCTTTTCAGGCATTCAGATAAGTCATATCTGCTCTTTCTCCCCTGTGAGACTTTTTTGAAGACTGTAATCTTCAAACATAATTTGTCTCTCCTTTTTTTTTTTTTTTACTGTCTGGATTGTGCTCTTCTGAATGTCATGACTTTCGTTAATGTTGTTATCAGTTTTCCAAAACCCAGTGTATGAATGGCCCTTTAGCTACCAGTTTTCCTTAGTAGTCCTGTTGAAATAATAGTGCTATCTAATTCATTGCATCTTAAATGTCCTTTGAATGTCATTTGAAAAACGAATTAACAGAAGATTTTATACCAGTCTTACTGCAAAGGAAACAAACTGAATAACGTATGGTTTTTGTTTTCTTTTCCTGAAGGCAGAAGAGTGTAGTGAGGGGCATGAAAGTTACCTATTGAGCATTCTTTGAGCAGAGGTCTTTCAAATCTAATGTAAATGTTCTACTTGCTAATCAAGTCTCTACAGCCAGATGTGTAAGACTGTAACACATGCAGTTCTGCTGTCTTGTTCTAAATACATTTTAGCTTCAATAATAAAACAAATGTCATTAATTTTGTAGTGTAATAAAGGAGGAAAAATAATAGTGGCAGAAAAGAAAAGCATATCTCATTTGATTTGTGATTTTGCAGGTAGGGATTATTTCCTTTCCTTTCTCTTGGAGAATTTTTTCCTAATGAGTCATTTACAGCTGTTTGAAGGGCAGTGAACTGTATAGATATCATTGTAGAGCTGCAGTATCTTTTCTTCTCTGTTTTTTTTTTTCCCAAAGGCAAGGTGACAATGGTAATCTTAGTTCAAAGTCAATGTTTCTATGCCACACTGTTATCAGTTAGGACTGATCCTTATGAATTAATGATAATGATCCATGAACTCTTTTGTCTTAACTTTTTATATAAATGTTTTGCCATATAGAATCCCAAGGAACATTAAGTTAGAGAAAATTAAAGAGAAAAGTGACCAGAAATGTCATAATTTGTGAACCGAGTAACAGCTCAGTGTAAATCTTTAAGTGTTCTTTCATCTTTCTTGAGCTCATTAGCTATAATAATCTTCCTGATTCTGGGTCAGTCATTGAAGTGTAAAACTCTCAGGGATATGATTATATTTACCTGTTGTTAGACATTTTTTTTTTTTTTGACATCCAGTGACTGATGAGAAGGGTAACTGTAGCTAATGCTTCTGCATTATTCCTTAGGCATTTTGTAAATCTTGTAACTCATCCAGATGGAATATTCCAGGATGTTTCTCGACACTATCTCAATGTCATCTTCCCCTGTAGCAGGTAATGCAAGCCACAGAAAGGTTACCAGCTTAAGTAGGCAATAAATTCCCATGACGTGAAGTTTAAAAGGCAGATTAAGAGATGTTTTCTCTGATTATATGTTTTAAGAGAATTACTGTTGACAATGTTTTTTCATATCACTTCTGAAACTACTTATCTCTACTTTTTTCTTCATTTCCACAGTAATATGAAGATTAGAGAAATAGTATTTAAACAAATTGTCCAAAAATGCAGCATATTTATTACAAGGAATAGTTGTTTAAGAAAAGAATTCATGCAGAAGCTAGAAGAAAATACTGAAAAAAATATTGAGTAGCTGATTACAACAAATAGGTAATGAAACAAAATTAAGTAGTAAATATAAAAACATAGTGTTACCAAGATGTTAAAATATTTTCCATCGTACACTGATACAAATATAGCAACCTTTACCATTTTCCTTTATATAGGAATTCTAGTGTTTGGTGTGCTAAACTAATCATAAAACATAAGGATACATATAAACCGTCAATAAGTAATATAATTTTGTTTCTTTTTTTTCTCATATTGTTCATAGTATATTAAGGTAACTGGAAGGGAATATTTGTACGTAAATGCTCATTAAAGAAAAGCATTTTATGGATGGCATGAATTGGGTGCTGTGTTATTTCAAAAACTGAGATGTATTTAGTACATGGCTTAACACTTAAAAGGAAATCGGTTAAGCAGACTGGTATTGCCTGTTATTTTTTCCAAAGCGTGGGTTTAATACAATATGAGAGCCATCAATATTTATGGATTTTAAATTAAAATAAAATCTATATCTTGTCTCTTTATAAAACCAGAATCTTTAATTGGTTGTGAATTGCAAGAAACAAGTTGTTTTGATTTACTCCTGCTCACATGAAAAAAAAAAATCAATTCAGAATTTCACAGAGGCATGAACAATTTTAAATAGATTATTTCAATTATTCTTGCTGTTTATTCGTCTGCGTGGGGTCATTAACCCTATGAACATTTAGGATTACAGATTTACACAAGGAAAATATTAATTAAATTTAGAGGCAAGGCAGAATAGACTGTCTCATGTTGAGAGTTTCCATAATTGTTTTGCTGAACAGGACCATCTAGGAAGGTGTTATCCATAATTAATGATGGATTGGTTTTGACAAAGTGTTGTAAATAAGGGTAAATACAGATTTTTCTGTGATGTTGATAAAGTCCAAAGAAAGAAAGTTAAATCTGCAGATTTTCTCCACACCGAATACAGTTTTGAAATATACCTCAGTGTTATTACTGTATGTTTTATTAGATGGGTAGGGTTGGAGTTCATTGTTTTAAAACTCCCTCTGGACTTCAGGGTGTTTTGAGCACAAGTGAAGAATTTTTGTGAGATTGTTTTGTGAACAGAATCACAAAGTATAAAAAGGAAATGATCTAGACAACATGCCCCACGTTTTCTAAATGAAATCTAAAAATATATTGACTTTTTAATGTAAATAAATAGTCTTATTCTTACCAGGAACAGCCTTATTCTCAGCATTTCTGAATATTTGGTATACACATTTTTGTGTATAGCTTGAAATCTTCTGTTTCAAATTAAAACTAATGGGTTAGTTTCATTTGGTGGCTAATGTGTTAAGTCTAGTGGCACCTAAAAAATTAAATCACAATTAAAATTGATACTGTTCCCTCCTTTGGTTCTAATAACATTTATCAAAGACAGATGCAATGCACTCTAGCATTATTCTTTTCAAAGGTGAAAACTTGGAGTGGTGATTTATTTTGTTTTTGAAGTACTGAGAAGTCCTCTCTGAATTTTCTTATTGCACATATGATGAACTTTCAGAGACCTTTAATGAACTTCTAAGCTTTGAAAAAAGTTGCAGAATCTGTGCATGGAGATATCAGTTCTTTAAATGGAGATCCTCTCAGCTTTCTGGTGAGTTCTAAGAGTTACTCTATTAATCAACTCAAATCAGTGTTTAACCTTGATACAGCAGTTCATATTACATATTCAAAAAGCCTTTCCAGTATTAATGATCACGCTGTCTTAGTAGGGCACAATTTTTTTATAGCCTAGCAATCTGGATTTTTGAATGCACTGAGCAGCAGTTGTATTTCCACCCCTGCAGCATCAATCATAAGCAGTTTACCACCATAATTCCACAAAGTCAGTGCATCCTTTACACCCAAGAAGTAAGTGTTATTTTTCAGAAGTGAATGGGTTCACTGTGTATTGACTTCAGTTTATTACAGTGTGTTAATACCCTAGTCACATCCCTCAAATTACAACAAAGTAATTAAGAGAAACATAAAAAT
Organism: Notiomystis cincta; assembly: GCA_013398075.1. NCBI lineage: Eukaryota > Metazoa > Chordata > Aves > Passeriformes > Notiomystidae > Notiomystis > Notiomystis cincta. The sequence goes on from VZRX01014578.1 coordinate 65,378, forward strand.
ATAATTACGTTTTGTTTGAAAATTCTGTAATTTCCATGCCGACTGGGTAAATTATTCATACTGGATGTGGATATCATTTTTGCTTTAGAGCACTGATAGCATAATCACATAGTCCTCATTATAGAGACAGTAAATAAGAGATAAAAGAGTATACCACCCTTACTCCTAAAGAAATTTCTGCTGGCACACTAAGAACAAATTAAAATTCATTATTGCATCACATTTTGCACCAATACAGAAGTTTTGTAACAAAAGACTGTGTGGGAAGGAAGAAGACAGAGGGTTACTGCTGGGACGTTTTTCAGTGGCTACTATTCTCTAGCACTTGTTTGAAAGCTTAACATGGTTCCCATAAAGCTGTTGCTGTTCGTCATTGGTCACTGGTGTAGTGTGAGCTGGGCCAGTCTCAAAAGAAACCCAGTGTGGAGCACTCATTTGCAGAGCTAACACAATTTTCAGTTTCCCCTGAAGAGCTGGTTAAGCTGTACTGCTATTATTCACTGCTCCCTTCACTGCCATCTCTCCTCCAACTCCACCCTGCACACAGAAAGATCTGATTTAGGATTTGAGACAGAGGCAGAGAGCAGCTGAGCAGCCTACTTACCTTCTGCACTTCTTGGATCTGGGGGGAAGCTCTTACATAGAGTTGAAACAAACCAGCTTGATGGTCCTGCCATTACCGAGGTGTGATGGCTTCATTGTTACTGTTGGAAAATGCCGGCAGATTTTGCCTTGCTATGCTGGCCACGTTGCATTCTTTGCACAAACCATGGTGATGGCAGCAATGATGGCAGCTCTGTGTTGCAATGTGCAATAGGAAATGGAGACCAGACATTGAGAATGCACTGCTCAGGTGCCTGGTCTTCATCTTTTTCAGAAAATGCAGAGGAAAAGAAAACACTGTGAAACTTACAGGTAAAATTACAAGTAAATACTGAGGTTTATAAGCAATTGTCTACTTTTCCATGAATTTACTCCTGTCCTTGTCTTACTTGAGTAGGAAAAAAGGCAATAATATAATAATTGGAAAGAACTAAACTATAGATGTATCTTAGACAGGATTCTTTCCCTTGATGTTAGGCACCTGTGGAACAAGTGTCTAAGTTGATCTAGATACTTAAATTTCTGTTATAACCAACAGAAACTCTATGGAGTCAGTTTATTTGATTGCAATCTGATATACAGGACTGAATCTACTGTCCAGGACATGACTGATAATAACAGGAGCCTTGCTGTTAGGACACTGTAAACACCCACATTTAATCAGATTGTGCTCTTTATACCTCATTTGTAAGCAGATGAGAGAAGAATAAATGTCAGTACTGGAACATAAAGATGACTTAAGCCTCTGGACTGCATTCAGTAGCCAGAGGACTCTGGATGCACTGGCAGAAAAGTTACTGGACATGCAGTTAAGGCTGAAAAATAAATCTGCTTTTACCGAAACACAATTTGCAAATTTGGACTCGATCCTAAGTAACAACTTTAATGAGAATTAAGACACTCTAGAAGATACGAGCATGAAGCTGACTTGCAATTAACCTGTGTCTGATACTCTGTGGGGCACATAAATTGGGAGAACACAGAGATCGAGGACTTGAAATTGAGTTTAGTATATCCCAGTAATTACTGTGAACAGCTAGCTATTACATGAGATGTCACTCTTAGTTAGACCAGAAGCTCATGTTGGCACTAAGAAATCCTAATAAAAATGTATTTGTATATACATGCAAAGAGGATTTAACAAATTTTTATTAAATGGAAGGAAGAAAAAAAGAGATAAATAGTTATATCCAAACATTCTGATCAATTCTGCTTTCAACTGCACCAACTATCATTGAAGAGAGTGCCACCCAAGGTGGTCACATCGCCTCTGAGACAGGTACTTGGATACAATCTAAACATTTTTACTCTGGTGCAGTCTTTTACTATGCTCCACTTCTCTGGTATTTTTTTATCAAAACTCAATCCAAATTCTACTCCTACACCATATGCAGGGTGAGACTGAGCATTTCCTTATCACAACGATCATTGTGGACTATTAAAAAACCCCATTTAATTCCCTAGAGAAATATTATAGATATGTGTGTTATCTATCTATCTGCATTCACACACATGCATATATACAGAAATCAAATATTTTAAAAATGTTTCCCATGACTAAGGCTGTCTCTGTATTCATATTTTCTCTCTTATAAGCAGACATTTTCCTTTTCTGCAAAGAAGTAGAGAATCAGTAAGTAGCAATAGCATGTCTTTGATTTTGGGAAAGAAAACAGCATAAAAAAGAAGTGAGGTCCCTCATATTTATACCAAGAGGATCCAATGCTTATTTTTTTAATGCCAAAATATAAATCAAAGCAAAAAAAAAAGCACCTACCTCCTGAAAATTTTCTTAGGTAAGACACTGCTATTATCTGATATTTAATAAAAAGAAAATGACCTGAGAAAGACATAAAGGTCTCTCTCCTCATTGTTTTCAATTGAACAAGTTTTAATACTCTATTGAGATTCTTTACTACTGGGAATATTTCAATGCAGAACAATTTGTTTCAAAGTAATAGCTTTCCTGTTAGAGCTAGTTTGTCATGTCAGAGGGGATGATTATTCATGATAAGCCACTGGCAATATTACCAGCAATTTTTTAAAAATGTGGGGTACTGATTAATTTCAGAAATATTAGCTACTGAAAGCAGACATCAGTACTGCAGAATGGATGAGACACTTGGAGTAACAGTTGCCAAAAAGGTGAAATAAGCTAAAACCCGGGAACACATCAATTACAGATGTAAAGTCACCCAATTTAATAGAAAATGACGCGTTTTGCTTACTTGATCAGAATAAACACTGGACCCTGCTGAGTATTAATGACTGGGAGGGAGGAACTGAATGTCCAAGACTTGGGCTATTATATAACAAATTATCATTAAGTCTCAAGAAATAATTAGCACTTTTTGTGCTGATATAAGCTGAAACCCAAGAAGAAAGACTCAGTCTAGACATCTGCATTTTCCCATGCATAAATTTATGGCATGGGAGTAGATATGATGTCATAGTATGTAAGAGGCATTAGTGAATACACAATATCCAGCACATTAGTAAAGTATGTCCGAATTCCAATCAGCAGATATGGCAAAAAGTAATTAATATGCCAGATTCCTTTGTCCCATACAAATGAACATTTTGCTAACAGTATCTCAGTATTTACAAGAATATTTTTTTAAAATAAAATAGTATAACTGTCCTCTAAAAATTTTTACATTTCAAGTATGTTATCAAAGTAAGAACTACTTACCTAAATATGTTTTCTTCCTGTTTCCGTTACTTCAGTGCTGCACTGTTTGACTTTATTATTTTGTTTGTTTATTTGTTTGTTTTTCCATCCTTAAACATTTTGTATAAACTCCTTTCTTCAGTCTGATTTTTCACACAACCTTTTTGTCTAAGTTTGTTCTACATCCCCAGTTCAGGTGATCCAGCATTTTTGGCCAGAATATGTTGTTGGCAAGAATATGGAAAAGGGTAACTGGTCAGTCCTGGAGATCAAATGGGTTTTTCTTTGATGCTGAGCTGTTGTAGTTGGGTTTTTGTTTCTCTGTTTGCTATTTTCAATAGTGCAGGAAAAAAAAAGACACCTATGGTGCCGTTAAATATTTATCCCTCTTTCCCCTTTCTGCAAACGGTCACAGTGTAGCTTCAAGTTTTATTAAAACAGGTAGAGAGATAATTCTTTTCTTGATGGTGATGACTCTACATGGGGATGTTTATCTCACGTGGTAGGCTGGAAACATCAGCTGGAGTGGATGGATCAGTCCTTGTGGTCTCTCTGTACCTCAGTCATAGTAAGGGCAGCTGGCCTGGGGTACTGCTCATCAGCTGATGGTTGAAACCTGGCTGTTCACATCAGCTCCCAACATTTTGCCATAAAGTGCTGATTTCCTCCTTAACAACTTGGGGCAAGAAGTTCATGTCCCTGCCTCTACAGTGAATCAGATTTTCTCTGGAAAGGACCAAAATAAATATATAGAGCAACAGCTACAGTTTCAATAGCCCTGTGACTATGGGGACCAAAATGAAATCTGAAACAACACTCAATTGTATTGCTTGGCTCTATAACATTTTAGTATTCTTATCTCTACTGAATAATCTAAAAAAATCAACAAGCTATCAGTGCCAGAGAGTTGGACACATTTGTACTCCTTGTGTTGTAGAACAGTTTTAAGACCTTGTCTAGAAATTTTTTCATGACTTTGAAGTGCTTTCCAGGATATGGAGAAATAAATCTCTGGCTTACTTTTTAGAAAATTATTTTATGTGTTAAATACTGCTTATTTTAAAGTCAAACAGTCTGGTGATGATGTTTGCTTTCTAAATGGAAATAATTAATGGGAATATAGACATACTGTATATTAGATAATATAGACAATAGATAATACAGATTATATAAACAGTATTGATAATACTAAAGTAATTGTTTTCATGATATCAATAAATTGGGTACCATTAACAAATCTTATAAGTTCATATATCGCAGTAACTAGCAGCAGTCTTTATCTTTTGATCTTCCCTTAGCCTAAACTGCCTCAGTGGACTACTGAAATTTTGATTCTGGCTTATGATAGAAAAACCTTATATATTTATGACTCAAAAAGTACGTGGTAAAGATGTTTATCCTTTGACCTCCTGCAAATTTAGAAATGTGCAACGGTTCTAAGCCAACTTTACAAATATCAACATTTAATTAGGAAATTAACAGTTTCTCAGATCATACATTTGAATAAAAAAAGAGAGCAAATAAAGAGCATTAAAAATCTTTGGACATGTGCTTAGCTTTGCAGAGAAAGGAACAGTGAAAAAGAAATGTAAAGTAAATATCATTCTTTCAAGAATTTATCTTTGCAATGGAATCTCTCTCCATTTCTTTTCCATAGAGTAAATTTCCTATGTTATCAAACAAAATTTTCATGAATTCATTTTCAGACATGTCTTTGATATGATGATCTTTTTAGGGCTTCTGGGAAGATTCCTAATACAATTTATGATTGTATGATGGCTACTTTCCACTTTTCAAGCGGAAGAATTGCAGGAAGAGCAGGTAGATGAAGAAAGAGTACAAGCTCAGAATACTCATGAAGACACTTCTCACAATTAGTTCTCCTAAAATGAGGAAGTTGTAGCTCAAAACATTTGTTCTTAAACACAGGAGTGAGAAGCAGGATGGCCAAATGCCACTGAGAAATTCCACAATTAAAAATAAAAATTATCTTTAAAAAAACCTTCTAAATCCTTTAATAGCTATCTAAACTCTCCCCAAGCATAAAAAATGTGATTGTCCTGCAAGTCTGTATTGCTCACATGTGTGAGGGGTATTAAATATGGCAGAATTTCAATCCAAGTATATCCCAGTATTTTTAATTTGTTCTGTGATGAAATTCCAAATGTCCTCTCTTGTTTTTATGTCTAGTTCTATTGCCCAGATGTTTGTGACATCTGAGAGATTACCCTTATCTAGCTGCATGAGCAAGGAGGCAGTTTTTTTGGAACAGATGATCCCTTGTCTACAAGGCATTGAGATATTATGTGAGGAATAAGAGAGAAGTATTGAAATATCCTTAGAAGAAAAGTTAATTACATACTGGGGATAAAATCCTGGGTGTATTTCAGCTGACTTTGTTGAAACTAGACTTTCATCTGTGGTGCTAGCAATACTTTTAAAATAGAAGCAGAAGATTATTTTGTGTCAGACAGTTATGTATAAACCAAAGTAATTAAATGCCTAAAGGTGAGTTAAACCCTACTCTATTTTCCTGTGAAGGTGATAATCTTATATTGAATGACTTTGAGGTTTCCAGATTTATGTTTCTTGTTTTTCTTAAAACTCCTCAAAGACTGACAACACTATTAAAGTTAAACCCTCTTTGTTCTCAGTTGCAGAAAATGACAGTTTTCTGCTGTAGAACAAGAAATACAAACAATACCCATAAATATTTATTTCAATACATGTAATAAAAATGGTGTGGGTACTTCTGTTGCATGAGATCCAGTTCCTCATTTTGCCACCTTTCCAGTTTAAGCCTCCTGCTGCTCAGGATGTATTCCATGCAAACATGAGTAGTCCTACTGTTTTTTAGACCTTATGTTTCTTCAAATAACACACTCAATGTTGACAGGAGAGAACAGAAACTTTTGTCCTTCTAGTAGTTTTCATAGCTAAGACAAGTGGAAGACTAAAAAATATTTCTAAACCTCTTCTCAAAAATGTGTCTGAAATGGAGATAAGAAATTATTCTCTGGAGAAAAAGCAGTACCTCCAGAAAGAGTTTCAAATGTGGTGATAATACACAGTAATCATTTCTTTTTGACTGGTGTTCTGTACTGATTCATTTATAGAGTTTCCAGTCAACCCTACCAAAAGATTGGAAAAGTTATTTTGGTACCTTGTTATAGCGTATGCAAGGGCAAGACCATCTATCTTACTCAGTTATTTGCCAAAAAGTAAAGCTATCTTTTCTCATAGCCTTAAAATTATACAAATCACAGATAAAAATTAAATGTCTTTTGAAAACTTTATAGTGTCTAAACTTCATAATATCCCAGTTTTCAGTAATTGGTGCAGAGAATAGGCATCAGAATATCTTATTTGAGAAAGCAAATGTTAAGAACAAATTGAAATAAAATGGCAATTTAGTTAAGAAATACTCAATTACTTGGAACTCCTAAGAGCTGATTTTCAGGGACATTCTTCAATGTTCTTTGTGCACTTCACAGACACACTATTTTTATGCATTTTTGTTTGTTTTTGTAATAAGACTTTATTAAGGAGGTCTGAGATTTCCTTGGATTAAAGAAAAGTGTTTAAAATCAAGGAAATAAGCATTATATGTAAATAACCCAGAAGAATTGTTTACAAAAATAGAAAGTAAAAAACAATGCAAAAAGATAGACATAACCAAGACAGAAGTTGTAACTGTGAGGGCTGAATTATTTAGATTTCAAGGACACCTTATAGAAGCCTTCCAGTACTGAAAGGAAGTCTACAAGAAAGCTGGAGCAGGACTTTTTAGAAGGATGTGTAGTAATGGGGCAGTGGGAAATGGCTTTAAACTGAAAGAGGTTTGGATATTAGGAAGAAATTCTTCACTGTGAAAGAGGGAAGATACTGGACCAGGGTCCCCCAGCTTGTGGATTTTCCATCCTCGTAGTGTTCAAGGCCAGGTTGGGCAATCTGGTCTAAAGGAAGGTGTCCCTGCCCACAGCAAAGGTTTGGAAATATAGGATTTTTAAGGTCCATTCCAACTCAGACTATTTTATAATTCTAAGTTTTTATTACTTTAGGAATTTAAAATATAAGACAGTAACAATTATATGTGGTCAGGCAAAATATTAAATGTAGACTTTCCTCAGTTGGTAGAAAGTTCATTATAAAAACTGCTATTGGAGCTGATATGGAAGTGAGAAGTATGGAATATTGAGTTAAATAGGAACATAAGACAATCTTTTTTGACATGGCAGCAGCTGTAATGCCTTGTGGCTGGCATGGATTCCTACTCCACTGTGAGCAGCTGCCCAGGTGCAGTGAACTTCTGTCCTGGTGGGCTGTGGGGCAGGCTTGCTGCTCGTATGTACCTCTCAGGCCAGCACAGGGGAACCAGGAGGCTCGTGAAGAAACTGGGGGTTATCATGTTCTGGTAGGAGTGGACCCTTGGTGTAACAGTCAACAGGCTCTTCATATGAAAACACAGTAGAATAAGAAAGAAAATTGAAAGCTGCTGAACACAGGAGGGAGAAAGACAAAAAGGTGGAGAGTAAGAAGGAACTAAGTCCCATGCATTAAAGGAGATGATTGCCTTTCATATTTGTACTCATGTGCAAAAGTCAATAAAACTTTGTTTAATTGGAAGTTAAAGATAGTTTCATGCAGAAAAAAAAGCATAATGGGAAATTGAAATGCATAAATGAAAGAGAATTAAGACATGATGAGAAGTGATAAAAAGGTAAATTTCAAACACACTTCAAAGTAAAATACAGTCATCACATCTGATGAGACCATCCTATTCTCAGTTTTATAAATGAGCTTAAAGATCTGGGAGTGAGGCATGTCAGGAGAATTAAAATTGAGATAGAAGTAAATATGAGAATATTAGAAATAAATATGGAGTGTGTATTTTCCAAAACTGGGTTAGATTGATAGCAGGAGGAATGGGGATGGGTTCACATCACTATGAAATCCATCTCTGTTGAACTCCATTAGGTCCTTTGAAGTGCTAACAAAAAGGAGGAATCTAGAGGAACCATAAAAACTAAGATGATGATAATACAGGCAAACAGAAAGAGAATCCAGCAAAAGAGAAAAGAATTAGCAGAACAGTCTGTAGTGATTTATGGTCAGCATGAAAAATAACCATTCTTTGCTGCCAAATACAGTCAGGTGATCAAAGACCCTAAACAGAAAACGATGTTGCAGAAACATGTGATGAGCATGAGGAGAGATGAGTGAATAAAGTAGATGTATTATGAATGGAAGAGAACTACCATTTAGAGGGACAAGATTAATTTTTTAAATAGTTAGATTGCACAAAAATGGGACATGAATGACATGTCCAAGGAATACTTTAAGATTGGATTGACTATGTTTTAAGATAAATGCAAGTTAAAGAAATGAAAGGAGATCACGTTATCAGAAAAGATGTTGAAGAAAAATGCAGCATATGAACAAATAATCTTCTATTTCCTTGGTTTTCTCTTAAAATAAAAGAAAGCAAGTATTAAAAATTTAGTTAAAAGGAAATACACAAGCAAATTAGAAATGTACAAGTGTGTTAATCAATACAGACTCATAATAATTATGGTAATGACAATTATTAAAGAACACTCTAAACAAGGGAGATTACGATTAAATGAAAAGTGTGGAGTACTTGGAAGGTGAAAGGTGTGGAAATATATTATTAAACAGTATAATTGAATGGTCAGGAGGAAGAGAAAAAGCCAAAGACAATCTTGTTGAGTATTGATTGAGTGTAATTATGGGGCATTCAAGGGCAAGGGGCATGGCTGTGATGTAAGTACTACTGGCTTTGTTAGAAGGCAATGAAAGTTGAATAAAAGGATTAAGAACTGCTGTTACTGATGCTCACAATAATCCCACAGCAAATCAAAGGATGACTGAAATCAGGAAGAGGAGCTGTGTTTTCTCATTTCAGGAAGTATTTATCCATGTAAAATTGATGAGAATTAAACATCTGAATTTTAAAATCTGGTAGAAAACAATACAACAGAAACTTTGATTCATACTAGCTATTAAGAGAATTTCATGAGTGGTGTTGTTTGTCTTCATACTTATTTCAACAAGAATTTTTGTTTTCTAGTCTAACTTCAAGCTTTTCAAAATTCTTTATCATATGCTTTGAATACAACTTTCCCTTTAATGAAAAACAGTTTGCAAGTAAATTCTGCTTGGAATGCTGGTTCTGAAATCTAAATGAAAAAGATCACAGTATATGCTACTAGTTATTTCAGCATGAATTTTACCTCTTGAAAATAAATGTCATGTTTTCCACATTTGATCAGACCAGTCAGTTAATGCACACTGTCTATTTTGATCATACCCAAATTGGACTGCCAAGGTGAAGAGCATCACAGAATGTATTAACATATGAAAGCAGAGATTAAAGTGCATGTTGTGCACCAGGATTCTGTTGGCATGATTTTTTATTTTACAGACTAAGAGAGTAGACCTATCAAAATCAAACTTCACTGTTGGTTGTTTTGGTTTTTTTTTTCCCGTTCTTGGAATTAAGTGTGTCTTCTGACACGTGCATAGCGGTGTTACATTCTGCTAGTCATCTCTGACAAACATCCAAGCTATATCATCTTGCAGCATATGAATAATTCTCTTTTGTTACAGTTTGAATACGGAATAAAAGGAGTAATTGAAACTTTTATATGTCGTGGATGTTTACATTTCATTTCTATGTATGAATAGGACTAATTATTGGATGGAATACGAAGCATTACACTCCTTAATAAGTAGCATGTTATCTCACAAGGCTCTGTTCTCTCATAGTTGTGGCTCTGGGGTTTTTTGGTTGGTGGGGTGGGTTTTATTTATTTGTTTGGTTGGGGGTTTTTTGTTTTGTTTAGTTTTTTTTAAATATAATTTTATTTTGGTAACTTAAGACCTATTGTAGATAAGTTTTCCTTCGTAGTTTGTATGGAATTAACATAATAGTCAATATATAATTGAAAGCTTTCATGAAATACATACAGCAGCAAAAGTTCTGAATTATGGAGCTGTATTATGATCTCGAGTCAAAGTTTATACTGTGCTTTCCACACTTGGTCTGGAGGGATGGATGAAAATTAACAGTCTATGCTATTTAATTTTCAAGTCTCTCTAAGTCTTTTTTCTCTAATTCTATTGAAGTAGGTCTCAGCAAGAGATTTCTGGGGAAAACTAGATTGATAAATATGTGCACACAGCTATTGAAAAATAATTATTACAGTGATTATATTTGGTAGGAAGTGGTGAAGTTCTAGGTTGTAGATCTTATGAGTAAATAGTTGGATTTCCTAATGTGTCTTGTGCACAAACTGTATTCCAAAAGATTGTTAAAGCACTAAATAAAACAGCTGAGCTTAAATAATAAATAATAACACATAAAGAGGATTTAAAAATAGTTCAAGTATGAGGGAGATGCAGAAAGAGATAAATAAAACACTGCTAACAATGAAGGTTGTGCAGACGCTGACATAAGAATGAATTCTCTAAGCTAATTTGCAGTAGAAAGTAAAATTGGCCATATGTATCAGATGAGGTAAACAAAGCCCTAATTACTTTCTAAGAGTATCTTCCCTTCCTTTTTTGTCCTATACATCTATGATAACACTGATACTTGTATTAAAAAAGTAGTCATACTTCATAAGAGGCATCTTTTCTCACCATTGGAAATATATACATAAAAGCTGAGATAAAAATATTGTACATGCCGCTCTTCTGTTGTCAAGAAAAGTTACTTTATAGCATAGAAATATAAAGTGTAAAATCTCAAGACATTTCTGCTTAGTACTTCAGGGAAAGAGGTCTCTGTACATTTAAATGCTCAGTGTGAAGACAAGCTTGTGAATGTGCCATGTAGGAGATGATTTAATGAGCTCAGATATATACGTGTGTGTATAATTTAGGAGTTGGTGTCTGGTTTGTTTGTTTGTAGTTTGTTATGATATGTATATCCTGTTTTTGTGAAAGAGCAACTCAGCACTTTATGCTTTCTCTCACATGAAATCTCTTCTCTAGATGAGGGGGCCTGCTCTGAGCATTCTTGGGAAAGAGAAGCTTCAGGAGTGCAAAAGGCAAAGCATTGAAGCTGATGTAATATTTAAGGGATTAGAGAGCAGAAAGCCTGGAGAGGGGATGTAGACCTACATTCAGACTACAAACCTGGTGAAAAATAAAAAATATCCTAAAGTCCCAAAAGTTAAGAACTTCCATGACTGAGCATTAGAACTTGAAACAAGAGTATAGAAAAGGACCTGCCCTGCCAGGGCACAGTGACTTGGGATATACCTTTTTATAATTATTCTTGTTCTCTTATTTTTCTAAGGAAATGGATTTTTCATATAAAAAAGAAATTTGTTATAGTCCAAGAAAATGTAGAGTTTGAATGTAGGGGTAATTTCTGACATTTGAGGATGTTAATTTTAATAAGGATCTATCAGCAGAGCAACCTTTCAGCTTTGACCCACTGTACTGAATTTGGCTGGGATGGACTTAATTTTCTTCATGGTAGATCCTATGGTTTTATGTTTTAGATTTGTGATCAAAACAAGGCTGAACATTTTATTAGTGCTTACACACCTTCCAGTCCTTCTCTGCTTCTCATAGTGCTGGGAATGGGCAAGAAGGTGGGAGGAGACACCCAGGGAGATCAGACAATGAAAGACATATTGTAGAACATATGGCAGCATGCTCAGTGATAAAAGGTGATGGAAAGGAGGAGGAAGGGACCACATTCAGGTTTATGGTGTTTTCCCCTGTGAGCATTAGGCCTGCTGTAGGCCTGCTGTCCTGAAGGTGGCTGTACACTCGTCAGCCAAAGTAGCCAATGAATTCGTTCACCTGCTTTACTTGCATGCACAGCTTTTGCTGAACCTCTTAAACTGCCTTTGTCTCAACACACAAGGTTTCTCACTGTTACTCTTCTTTGTCTCTTCCACCACACTATGGGGGAATGGAGGAGGGGTGTGGATGTGGTGTGTGATGAGCAGCCTGGGCCCCACCTGATCACTGCATTGAACAACATCCTCAAAGGGTCAGTCAAAACTGGAAATCTTAATATTTACATGTGATAATATAGTGATGCAACAGATGGCTATTTCAGTTTGAGCTCTTATCTACAGAGCAGTCATAACCCAGAATTATTGATTGGGAAAAGCTTTTTCATAATAAGTAGACTTTCAGCCTTTTCCAGAGCCAAAATACATGGAGGAAAAGCACAAGGTTAATAGGTTTAACTTGTATCAGACCTGTATCCAAAGAGACTTATTTACTCTTCCCTTTGACAAAAAAAAGGGAATTGATGTGAATACTTTACTTCATAGGCAAACAAATTTAGTCATAGATGTTGTTATATATATTTACTTCAAAGGTGCTACCATATGTCTTTAGATAAACAGTATGGAAAACACATTTGTTAGGTGGGTGGGGTTGTTCTGCATTAAGTGGCCAGCATTTGTATTATAACATGGGCTTTACTTTTCTAAATGCAGTAGTTACTAAGAAATATTTTGATATTTTTTCAGAAATCATGAATTTTAGTTATGTATTCCATTGAGGGTTGATATAAAAATGAATTACTAACTTTTGTTTCCTTGGTATTTTTTTAGGATTTATTTATACCTGTGGTGGAACTTTAAAAGGACTTAATGGAACTATAGAAAGCCCTGGCTTCCCATATGGATATCCAAATGGTGCAAACTGTACCTGGGTTATAATAGCAGAAGAAAGAAACAGAATACAGATCGTCTTTCAGTCTTTTGCTCTAGAAGAAGAATATGATTATTTGTCATTATATGATGGGCATCCTCACCCCGCAAACTTTAGGACAAGGTAAAGAATGAATATTATTAAAATCTAACTTGCAGTAATATATTAAAAATATATGATAAAATAGTTAAAGCTAATGTTTTTAAATTATGGATTCTTTTTTATTTAGTATTTAAGGTGTGCTTCCTCTAATTAATCATAGGTGTCAAAATGTATATCGTGCTTTAATTCTAGTTAAAGTAAGTGCTGAAATTAATCTAGCCCTCATAAAATTGGTCTCCACAAAATGTAATTAGCTAAGAAGCATATGAGTATGGCTAAATTAATGTAAAGTGAATATGAGATTGTGGAGGTCTCAGTTTGCATGATCTAGTAGCAGCAGAATTTTTGTAATCTTTGCAACAGGAAGCTTTTTATAGAGATCAGGAAAAATTAATTAAGATAGACTTGGTAATTTTTTTTGTGTGTGTTTTTATATGAGCATCTTCTAACAAAAAGGGTTTACAAAAGTGAAAAAAGCAATTTGAAATATCAAGAGGGTGATGTGCCACAGAACATATCCTATCAGAGCCTCTTCAGAGTCTTAGCCCAGATGTTCAGTTCCAGAAGGCTGCACCTTATGGAATACATAATAATTCTACAACACCAAGATACATTAGTCATACATTTGCTAGCTGTCTTTACTACCATCTACCTTGACTTCTGTAAGTCAATTTGTTATCTACCTAGACTTCTGTAAAGCCTTTGGCATGGCCACACAACCTCCTTGTTGTTATATAGGACAGATTTGTATTTGATTGTGCAGACTGTTCAATGAGTAACACAGTGGCCACGTGGCCACACTCAAAATGTTACAGTCAACAGCTTAAAGTCCTATTTGAGATAAGCAACAAGTGGTGTCCAGCAGGGGTCTGTATTCAGACAAATACTGCTCAATATGTCTGTTAATGATGTGAGCAGTGGGACTGAGGGCACCCTCAGCAAGTTTGCAGATGGCACCAAGTTGAGTGGTGCAGTTGATTTGCCTGAGGGGATGGATGATATCCAGAGGGACATCGATGGGCTGGAGGAGTGGGCCAGTGAGATGAGGCCAAGTGTAACAACCTGGGCAGTTCTCAGTATTGATACTGACTAGGGATCAGTGGATTTAGAACAGTCCTGCAGAGAAAGACTTGGGAATATTGGTAGGTGAAAGATTTGACATGAACCAGTAGCGTAGATGAGGACTGGAACACCTCCCCTACAAAGACAGGTTGAGAAAGCTGGGGCTGTTCAGCCTGGAGAAGGGAAGGTTTTGTGGAGAGTTGCAACCTCCCAGTATCTGAAGAGGGCCCACAGGGAAGTTGGGGAGGGACTCTGCATTAGGAACTACAGTGATAGGTCAAGGGGGAATGGGTGTAAATTGAAAGGGGAAATTCAGGTTAGATATCAGGAAGAAATTTTTTACTATGAGGATGGTTAGACATTGGAACAGGCTGTGGATGCTCCAACCCTGGCAGAGTTCAAAAACAGTTGGATAAGGCCTTGAGCAACCTGGTCTACTGGGGTTTGGGACTAAATGATCTTAAAAGTCCATTCTAACCTCTTAAAATTCTATCCTTGGCTTTCATTAACCTGAAAGATGTCCCTTCTCGTGACAATGGGGTTGGAATTAAGAGATTTTCCAAACCAAACCAAACCAAACCAAACCAAACCAAACCAAACCAAACCAAACCAAACCATTCCATGATTTTATCCTGTGATAAAGAATGTAATACCTGTTCCTAATCAGGGAACATCTAGTTTCATTTTAGTTTGCATAACACTCCTCAAGGAAAAGGATGGGTTTTCATAATATTGTATGGTGAGTGTTGATACACTGGTAATGATTCTTTTAAACTATTGCATAACAATCTGGCATCTGTTAACTAAAAGGAAAATGTAACTTGGTACTACAAGTAAACTAGAAGAGTAAAATTGTATACCTCAAATTTGTACAGGATATAAATTCTCTTAAATGATTAACAGCCAGCACATAGAGAGAAATACATCTCTAATGAAATAGTTTTTCTTGGTACTTCTGTGTTTCCATTTCTATTTCCTGTTTCATGAGTGTTTGAATGCAATTCTGATATCAGCTGCAGGAAAGAGGGAACCCACAGATAAAAGATTTGAGAGTTGTCTTCCACAATAAATTTTTCTCCTTTCTATTCACTCCTCAAAAGATAAAACTGAGATCTTTTCTCAAATGTAAGAGCCTGAAAAGTCAGTCAAAACTTCTATTGGTGAATTTGCTCTTAATTACAATCTCAAGGAGTATGCAAACAATGTTCTGAATAAATGCAAAAGAATAAAACTGTTATTCCAGTTAGGAACCAATGGTCCTTGGTGAGTTACACCACTTTAAATAAGCATCAGGGAAAACAGGGGAAGATAGTTAGGAGGGTAAAAGGAAGATGAAAATAATATCTTGTAGAGGCAGAATTATTTTTCTTTATGTCTTGTTCAAGCTGCTGGAAAGGTTTATATATATTTATGTGCACATGTACATTCGCATATATGTACATGTATCTGGATACATAGATATATAGATATATATGCACTTAGAGGTATATGTGTGCAAGGTTCTTTCTAAATTAAACTAATTCTTCAATGCTGGAGCTTTAGAATATGTTTTTTAGAAAGATCATTATCTTAGTTTTCTAAGGAAACTCAAGGAAACCTGTCATGCTTAAAAGTTTCAATACTGTGTATTGAGGATGCCACTAGATTCTGGTGAAAAACAGTGTAAGAAGTTGTGTGGAAGAGAATAGAATCAGTCAGCATTTAAAAAGGAAAAGATGATTAAGCCTCAATATAGGACATGAAATAGACTACTTTTGCAAGATTTACAAGATCTTTCCAGAGTATGGGTGTGGAAGAATAGTACACATTTGTGTGAGTGGAGAATTGGCTTTTAAATTAAGAAAGCATGATAGTGAAATTAATCAAGCTTTACTAATGCTTTCATGATGATATTTATTTTCTCAGATTGCTGCAATAATTAGTGAGGTGATGTTTCCTGGAGCTTTCTTTTTACAAATAAGTGAAGTTTTATTGAGGTACAATTGCTTGTGGAAACCATCCTCCAAGCATGACAATGTATTTTGTCATTTTACGTGGTGACATTAATGAAAGTGTAATCAGATTACACTTTTCACCCTCCCTTTAGTTTTGTAACAGGTGAAAATATTTTCAGGGGACTACATGTGTATTTGAAAAAATATATAACTGGAAAGCTAAAATGTTTGTCTTGGATAGATAAGGCCACTACTTCTGTTTTTTTTACTTTGATATTCTGGGAAAACTTTCTACATTAATTAAGTGATTTTGCAGTTCAACAATTTGTGAAGCTCATCACTTTTGACTCTCTCCTCGTCCAGTTTTGTGCTTTATCTAATTCTCAGAAGTAAATCTTTTTGAAATTACAGATGCTGAATGTCTTCAGTGAATGCTCAACAGCTTTTAACTGATTTATCTGGCACTTAAATGGCAGCTAAACAATAATAAATGGAAAAGAAACATGTCAGATATGACCAGTATGGAAAATGTAGTCAATATTTCACTTTCATCTTTTTGTTACTGTGTATTCTTGATTTAGTATATTTCACATGACAACCTTTGCTTCAAACTATAAATACAGAATAAGTTAAAACTGTGAACTTTATGAAAAAAGAAGTGATTTTTTTTCATAAATCATATTTGTCATCACCTACAAAAAAGTTTTATAGCAGAAAGACAGTGTTATATCCTGTATTTGAACCAAGCTTTTGGCAAAATTTTGTAGTTGGGAATATTTCTGGGTCATGTCATAGACACTATTTTTAAAGCTTTCTTGTTGCCCTCCCAATGCATATTTGTGATTTTTATGTACCCTTTCTTTCACATTCATACAACTAGTTCCATTTGAAAAAAAAAATAAAAATTAGGGCTTGATTTTCTATGATTGCTTTTAAAAATATCGTATAGACCTTATTTTAGTAAGTAGTTAACACTTCCATCTCCTATTCTGGACAAAAGTATTGCATTTCCAGATTAAAACTCCTGTTCCATTTTTTCCAGATTCCTGTCTTTCTCATTATTTCTGTGTGGTATAAGATGAATCATTTCAGCTAAGCTTATAATATGTTTTCAATTTTCTGACTGCCCAGTCAAAGAAAAAAAGGGTTTTGTTTGCACTAGTGATAAGAAATCCCATGATTTAATGAAGTTAGCAGAAGGTATGCTTGAACCAATAAAACATCACATAAATCAGCTGCTTTGCAAAGCCAGTTGGAGTCATCCGATGGTACCTTTTGCATGTTATGAAAACAGTCTTTAGTGCAACTTGTAAATAACTCACTGCAGTAGCCTCATCTTAGGGAGGGGCAGGAGAAGAGCTGCTGCACGTGGGGCACAAGCTGGGAGCCGAGGAGAGCCCGCTCAGGCTGGGCTCTCAGGCACAGCCTGGCAGGGGCTGAGCACGGAGAGCAGAGCTGGGACTCGCACAGGGTCCGGCACAGCACCCAAACACCCAGGGATGCGCCAGGGCCAGGGCGCTGCAGGCAGTGCAGCTGTGGGCAAAAGGAAACAGGGCCAGCTGAGCTCCAGCAGAGCAGGGCAGAGAGGCTCCTGCAGGAGACAGGGACGGGGGCAGAGCTGCAGCAGGCTCTGGATGGGTTGAAACTGCCCCAGGAACCATGGAGAGTGGTGGGCGGCAGTCCCACCAGCTGAGCTCCTCAGGGCCAGGAAGGGTTATGGGTTTCCTCAGAGTCCTGACTCTGCATAGAAGAATCCAGGAGAAAACTATTTAATACTTGCCTATAAAGCAAAAGGAATGGATCTAATTATATGAATTCTTCATCGTGTACTTTTCACGTCAGTCCTTGAAAAGTCACGTGGAAACCATAATTAACTTTAAACCATGCTCTTTGTAGCAGTGATATGGTGAATATGTGGGTGGATGACAGAATGGCAATATGAACCCTGACATTTCCTTGCAATTATTTTACTTTGCAACTTGGATAATGTCTTGTTTTCTTCTTTCTTTTTAAAAGAAATTTCTGAGCATCGGACATAATATACTGTCAGTAAATATCAAAAAGGATGTTGGTATTTTTCTTTTTTTTTTTTTTAATTAAGGAGGTAGGTGCTTAGAATTGAATACTAATTTGAAAAGAGGTGTTGTATGCAGTAGTTGTCTAAAATGGTTTTTTTTCTCTAATTAGCTACCCCAACTTGCAGTGTAGTATTCAAAATAACTATAAATATTTGAATAATAATGTGACTATATACCCAAACACAGTTCCAAGGAAATAAATTTCCAAATTTACTAGTACTTAACCAGTTAATTAATTTAACCAGTAAATTTAATTGCCAGTTAAATATTCATGACAAAATTAACATTGCGTTGAAACCAATGAAATAAATACAGATCTATTTTAGACAGAGAAATCAAATGCACCCCTTCTGCAATTGTACTTGGCTAAATTGAAGCATTTAACCCAGTATATTTCTGTCTCTTTATGTTGATTAAAATAATATTTCATATGTATATGCTCAGAAAGCAAATATTTAGTAGCCAAAACTATGTATTTTTTTACAAAGTTAAAAATAAAATTATAAGTGGAATTATGAGAAACTGACACGAAATGGAAGTTTTGATCACTTAATAAATATGTATTTTCCTTGTATTGAGAGTGTGAAAGATCAGCATATATCTGCAGAGATATTTTTAAATGTTGATAACATCACTGTATCCAAAGATTTAATTATATTAAAATCTTTTCTCTAGCCACTTGTGGTTAATTTTCTCTTTGGAACTTTAATGGAAGGAAGCTTTAAACATAGTGTTTAAAAGGGGAGTTAATACTCATCGTTTTTTATGTCCTGTATTTAAGCAAGATAAATCATCCTTTCATCTATGCTTCCTGCTGAGGCCACCAAGAATTAAATGTATAGGTTACCTGATCAGTGCTGCTGAGCTGAATAGGAGAAATTAACTGAAATTACTGGAGACATCTGCTACCTTTTCTCTGTTGGTGAATTGCTCTCCTAAAACATCTGACTCCCTGATTATGCCTACATTTTTAACATTTACTCCTCTTAGAGAAAAACATATTTTTGGTAGATTAGTAGATTTAAAATTACAGCATGCTCCTAGTGTTAAATATAACTTGGTATTGGCTCCTCACTCAAGTACTTCCAAAAGTTTGAATTTGGTACTTAATCAATAGACTCATACTGACTATAAAATTAATTTTCTTGGTCCAACTTTGGTAAAAGCAGAGAAAAAAAAAAGAGTCTAAAAATATGTAAAATTACAGCTAATCCTCAATATTCATTCATATTAAATACTATTACAATTGCAGGTAGGTGAGTTGCCTGTTTGCTTGGCTCTGGGGCGAGGCTATGGTAGCTAAGAAGGGCATGGAGAACCACCAAACGTGGTAGAAGAAGAAGCCAGCCTGGCTTGTCTGACTATGCACAGAGTTAGACCTGTCTCAGGGGCTACAGGAGCACAGAGGAGCAGAGGCAGCGCTCTCCCCACCTGCTCAGGGGGGGAGATGTGGGTGCTGAGCACCCATGTGGGTGAGCTGAGCACCCCACCAGTGCTCCTGGCCTCATATCTGATACCCTTCTCAGATATCTGTCTCTTCATAATAAATGTGGCAGGTGTTACTGACAACATAAGGAAACATTGTGTTTCAGCTCAAAGCCAATCACAATTGTAAGGTATATTTTCCCTGGATAATTCACTTTTTAACTATTATTATTATTATAATTTTACAGTTTTAAAATCAGAGAATTATCCATCCTTTTCTCTAAGTCTAAATTTGTATCAAAAACCATTAGGGACATTGGATTATAAAATCAAAACAAACCAAAAACCAGCAACAAAATCCAAAGCAAAATCAAGAATACTTTACTAATTTTATGTTCTTATCAAAAAAATAAAAAACACTAAGTAAAATGCTAACAATGTCCAGCTTGAAAAGGGGAAAAATATATTTCTGGAAGACTAGATTTTGCCTCTAAAACTTTCCATATTTAAAGTGCAAAATTTATAATTTACATCTTCCATGTGCTAAATTGTCAAATTTCTCTTACAAAACTTTTATGAAGAAAGGCTAGCAAAAGAATAAGTGTTGTCACTAGCAGAAACTTCCAGTGCCCTCATTTAATAGTTCTGCTTGCTTTTGCATTTCTTATTCTGACACATATGTGTTTCTCCTTTTAAAAATATCAGTCTGTGTCAAACAGGCTGTTCTGTTAATATTGTTTTGTCAACTAATACCACCCTGCTAGCTGCAGTAAGCCTTTTCTTCTGACTTGGACCCTTTCCTTCTCCTGGTCCTTAGAAATTTATCTATATTTCTTTATGAAGATTTATATGTATGTTGGATCCTGTAGTATCTCCCAGCCAAACTCTTTACCTTATGTTTTTGGGAAATGATTATGCTATTATGTATTTTTATATATTCACTATATATTATTATTGGAGCAAGTGCTCCACTCTTTCTCATACTGATTCTCATCAAAACCAAAAGTCAAAAAAGTCCTGCATTTTTACCTTTCTTTTGCCTCCTTCTTCCTCAATTTCTGCTATGTCAGGGTTTCCACTTATAGAATCTCTTAACTTTAGGGTTGTTTTACTTGCTCTGTCTTTTCCCACTTCCTCTCCCTTTAGGTACAGTATTACAAGATGTAGTGCAGGATGCCCAGAGCTCATGCCAAAGTCTTGTCTGGGCTAAATACCATGAGAGTGTGTTGATTCTCCTTCCTGAATTCAAATTTTGTTGTATGTAGCTCCATTTTACTTCATGCATGTGTATCCTTTTTTCCTTTGTAAGTTGTTTCTCCTATGGACAATTCCTTCTTAAACCATATAAAGACGTTTTCAGAGTATTTTATCAGTTCATTTAGATTATTGCCATTTCAAACAGCAATTGGAGTATCTAAACTCTAAGTTAATTCTGTACCTTTTATCTACTAATACAACAGTTGCTCAAGTTAGGTGACTCTACCAATAAAATAAAGAAAAAATGTCAGGTCTGTGAGATTCTATATTAAATCTGACAGAGACAAGTTGTCTCTGATTGTTTGGTTACTAGGGCTTTAAGACATGTCAAAGTGGAATTTTTCAGCCTTCATTCACAACTAACCTTGACAATTAAAACTTACAAAGCTTCCTTTTTCACTCTCCTGTTTATGTCTTTTTGGATATTGATGTAGACCAGGACTTGTTGATAGGGAGACAATGAATCAATTTCTGTACCTCAAAAAGTTTCCTTTATCAACCTTAGCTCTGTTTTTTTTCAGCTCAGGCTGTTTATTATGCCCTAAGAATACACATTTTTCTTCTCTCATCGCTGTTCACTTTCTGTCCAAATTTTCAACCACAGCAGACATTGTGAGCTGATTATGATCAAATTAGGGATCCTCCACTCTGGAAACAGCTTCAAGTCTCTTATCACATTGATTTTTTGTTTCAACTGCTCCACAGTTCTCTAGATTTCTTCATTTTTTGCCTGGAAAGACAAGAAAGAAAGGAATTTCTTTTGAGAATTTAGGGACTAGTGAACAAAACTAAACAGGATGAAACTCTCCCTTCACAAAGAAAGAGAAAACAAAAAAGGTGTAAGTCCTAGACAAAGACCAATGAGGAGATAAGGATACAGAAAGCAACAGGGCAAATACCAAAGCAGATGAAGGAGAGAGAAATGGCAATCGAAAAAACAAAGAAGGAACCAGCAACCGAAGTGGAAAACTATGAGATAGGTAACAGAACACAGTAAGTGGAAAAATTAATGATAATGGGAAAATTTTCACTGCATGAACAAAATAATAAATACTGCAAAGGTGTAAACAGAAGATGTGTAGAATCTTGAACTGAAAATAGGTAGGAACATAATAAGTACAGCAAAACTTGTAGATAAGAGAAACAGATAATTGAAAGAAATGTAACAGAATGAAATGTATCGGTAAACAGGTATTCAGCTCTGAGATGGATTCTGAGTAGACAAGACATTTAAACAGAGATTTTTTTCTTTTTTTTAATCTGAAAAGTTTTCTTTAAGAAAAAATACATTAAAGCAGTAAAATTTTTGTCACTGTGCTTATAAATGCAAAGCTGAAAGAATATATCAATTGTTCTGTACTCTTGGGAATATTTTGATATGATGTTAAAAGTCTAGACACTGATTGAGAGAGAAAGGTAGATAATTAAAACTGATAAAAGAATGTGCTTGCCCAGACAAGGTGACACTTGTCTCTTGAATTTATGCTTACATTATTGCAAAGCATCCAAGGTTTTTGCAGATTTAGAAAAAAATAGCTAGCATGGAAATCTAAAGTTAAATTTTAAGGATTTCAAAACCAAACCAAACCAAGACAAATTAAATGAATCTCAAGCAACCAACTAAAATTTTGGCTATATTTGAAGGTAGAGGTAACTTTCTAGTACCTCACCTTAGGAAGAGAATTTTTTACAAGGTGATTAAAGTTGTTGATGAGGGACCTTCTTTAGAGTCACCAGCATCGATGTAGAAAGAATTGAGCTCATATTTTTGGGTGGAATATTGGGTACTGGAAAAAGTGAAGGGAAAAGGGCCTGGTGTGGTGATCTAACTAGTAAATGATACATACAAAATTGAGGAATGTTTTCAAGAGATAGCAGATAAGTGAGATATGAAAGGAGTGAGAGGAGATAGATGCTGTAAAGGGCATAGCAGATCTATATACTCCTAAAGGGAAATGTACACACATCAAAATGTCAACATCATGAGTGGTGACAACAGCTGTATTTTTTGGCTATTTCTGTACTGTTAATTTTTATATATTGCAGTATTCTTCTTGTCATTTAGAAAGTAGTTGTCCATAAATTCCAAAAAGATTCATATGGTTTGAAGGAAACAGTAAATACTATAGGACATAATTTTCTAATAGAAACCATTGACATGTTTTCTACCATGGAAAAATCTGGATTTAAGTCAAAGTAATGTTTGGAGTTTTTTCCTAATTTGAAGCTAAGTAATTTCTTAGGTTACTTCTTTCATTACATAATATGCTAATTGATAATCCAGCTCTATTTGGATGAATAAAACACAGTGACATGCTAATCAAGGTAATTAATTTCATATCCATTTGAATACTGCTAATTGTAAAAATATTCTTTATCTAGTTTCATTGTAGTCATGTTATACCACACCATGTGAAAAAGAATCATGGCTGTAATAGTTCCTATCAATCACTTTTATTTCTTCTGTGATTTAAAATGAATATTGGAAGTGAAAATATATTTAAATATAGAATTGAAAAAAAATACTTAAAATGTAAAAACATCACAAAATCCTCCATGCCTGCACACATATACACATACATACAAAAAAAAAATATTAACTGGACATCTTGACTGTCCAAAATACAAAGAAATATCAAAAATAATATTATCCACTATGTAAATCAGTTAAAGTTTTTTCCCAATAGTAAGTGTTACAGAAAAGCACTAAGTTTCCACATAGAAATACTATGGACAAGTCTCATTCTCAAGATGTGTGTTCTAAATTCTACTATAGTGGTTATAGGGAAGGCAGAAATTGAAAAGGAGATATCTTGCTTTTCCGAAGTTAAAATGAAAAACTATGGATTTGACCACAGTTTTGCATGAAAAATTAATGCTGAATTTGTAATTTCCTCTTTTCATAATACTGCATTCACTATCAAACTATTTTCTACAATTTATCTCTTATTTCATTCCACTGCACACTCCTTAGTAAAATTGTTTTATCCATTTCTATCCTACCTTTCTAAGTCTACCCTAATTAATCATTGTCACATAATTTTCTTTTCCGACTTAGCCGTTTCCTATTTGCAGTTCTATCTGTGAATAATTTTTTTTTAACATCACTTCTTTTCCTTCAGAATTTCAACTAAATTACAAAACACACAAAATTACAAAAATCCCTCGACTACAAAAACTCTAGACAAGTTTCTCTTTCTGTCATAGTACTTGCACCTGTACATAGCAAAATGCTGGTAGGCTTTCAGCTTTGGGTACATTGAAAGTTGGAACTACATTCAACATGATTGTTCAATTTTATTAGAGGTTTTAAAAAGGTTTTCTCTTGCCCCATATTTTGGGTGAAATAGATTTAATCTTTCTGTATCTAAGGTTTACTTGGTGGTTGTCTAGGGAAATTAAGTGGTTTGTTTGGGTTTTTTCCCAGTCTATTATTTGGCATAGGATTTTTGTCTAAACATTTTGTTGTATAGCACTGCACTAAGTTATCAATCAATATGCTGTAACACTAGGGTTTATTATTATGCTAATGTGTTCCATATATATATGGAAGTGGCTTTCAACACTGTTTTATGACATGCAGCTGTAAGAAATTTTTCAACTAATAGTAAGCCATGAACAAGTCAAATCCAAAACATGAACTACTTTTAAAAAAAAAATTAACCTTCAGCACATAAATTTATTTATTGTGCTTGATGTTTGATTGGGCTTTTTTGGTAAATAATGTGTTTTCTTAAACAAAGTGTTTTTTTCAGATTGGTATTTAGATTAATGACCAGTTATTCTTGATATTGAATTCAAAGGTAAAATTTCAAGAAAGGTTCAAAGCAAAACCAACTTTGAATGTTCTAAAAAACCCCATTCACTTTATGCCCTGTTAAATGAATTGTGTTTGAAGAATAATTTTGAACTTATTTCACACTTTGTATTATATGACACAATAGTTTGAAGAACTTATATTTAGCATTTTTATAAAGTACAAGAAAAATGGAAGTTTTAAACTTTCTACATAGGCTTTTTTAATTGTCTTTATCAGTTGCAGTAATAAAAAGTAACAACCCTGACTCCTTATGTTGGTATGAAATGTGGGTAGCCAACTCATCTTTTTCTTTGTGTGATACCCTGTTTGCAGTAATGATCATTTCCTTTGAAAGTCTGGTTGACTCCATCATCTGATTCTGTTCATGTCAGTCAACATGACCCTGATATGGAATCAAGGTAACACAGATAACCTATCTTTTAATGACTGCAAGATAGATCAGCTAAATGGACTCATATTTCTATCACAAATTTATTTTTATTTAAACCCATTTATTGAAAGGCAAATGTTAGTTGCAGACCTGTCAGTCCAGTACCTATATGGAGATGTGTATTTTATGTGCCCATAGCTATTATCCACTCCTAAGTACAGAGACAAACATTCCTTGCATTTTCTTACCCTATTTCAGCAAAATCAATAGAATCTTTCAAAATCTCTTTTCTGAAATTATTGCAGTATTTCTTTGTTCATTTTGGAAATATTTCTTCTTTGTTCGATCAGTTATTAGAAGATTATGAAAAGTGGAGATTAGAATAAGATACCTGATACACTTGTGTTATATTATCTATATTTTCCAAGTCCAAATTTTTAATTTAGACTTTTCTCCCTTGGAAGTGGGACCTTATCTTCGATTTTAAATTCAAGTACTGTTTTCTTAAAAAATGCTTTTAATTTTCCTTCTAGAAGTTTTGCTATGGCATTTTATATGTAGTAATCAATATAGAATTCATCATTTACCTACTATGAGACTGAAAATGACATGCTTTTATTATTTATGTTTATATAGAATATAAATTATACTTATGTAATAGATACATTAATTAAAAACTCTTTATTTCACTGCATTTGTAAATATCATTTTAGGGTCACATTTCTGGTTTGATGGCATAAAAAGCACCATAAGTGCCACAACCTTTTTTCCTAGATCTGTCTTTTCCAGAGTTTTAGATGTGTAAGTGTATTATATCTTCCATTATATCCTGATTTTCTTATCTTCCACTTTGTGTTTCATTTGATTTGTTTTATTGCTTTTGTACCTACCCCATCCCCCATATCAGATATCAGATATTAGAAATTCAGTGCTTAATTTCTCACTGCAGTGGTCAAAAAAGAAGTCTTTATTCATACTTATTTCTCCACTGCAGTGGATTCAGGCTCTGCCTTGAAACACCATATGCTGCAGACGTGGAAATATAAAGATAGACATACCCAGAGCTGGGGGAGAGACACCTTTACTGTAGCATCCTCTTCCCTCTCTTGCTCTTTCTTGCATACTCTGCATACTTCTCCTTTAAAGTGAACAGGGGCCTGTGAGAAAAGAAAGTTGTTTCTGACTTAGAGTGAAACTTTTCCAGAAGAAAATGAATGAAATAAAATTCATGGGGTTTTTTGTTTGCTTGTTTGTTTTAGGTATTGCAGCTATTTTAGCTGATTAATCGGTTGGTTTTATTCTATTTATTGCCATTACTTGGTATTAAAAGACCGAAATTTTTATATTAAAAGCATAGATTCTGAAATATATGCATATAGTTTGTCTTCTTTTACATGCCCTGCTACTACAAATTTATCTCTATACCAGAACAGAAATAAAGTGTGTGGTGATAATGTCACAAGCCTTTTGCTCATGGATGAATTCCAAAATGATACAGAGTATTTAGTATAAGTTGAAGCTGTTCTGGAAGTTCCTGGCACCTACAGTGGTGATAAGCAAAATATGGCATCTCTCCTTTCCATATTGTGCTATTTTCACACATAAAGGCAAAGTTACAAAAGATAATCCAACTCATCTAAAAGCTTGTTGTCACTCACAGAAGCAAACCCGTCTCCAGTGTTCCTCTGACTCTGGCTGTGTGATCCTTGTCTTCTTTCCACTGGCTCTGGCACTCAACAGGCACAGCACTTTGAGGATATGCTTCCCTTTGCTAACTGAACTGACTCAGGTTTATTTTTAAAGCATTAGTTCTTCACCAGGGGGGTTAAATAAATTCAGAGAGAAGGGTGCAAATGACTAGAACCAGTGTGAAGTCAGTGTTAGAACTCTGGGAAAATTGGAAGGAGCAGGTTCCTCTCCTTTGGTGCTTTGAAAGCTCTGCTAAAATGCACTGTAGATCTTTACCCAGTTTTAAGATGAGGACAATAAATGAAAATTGTCACAATGTTCTGACTGCTCAAGGATAAAAATATATACTGCTTGCTTAATTTTTAATTTTTTTTTTAAATTCTAGTTACTTTAAAGAGCTAGGATGCTTTCAAATTCTCTAAAGGTTATTATTTTGCTATGTTTTGTTCTTATCAGTTTTTCTTTTCAAGAAGGAGGCAAATCCACATCCTACAGTTTTTTAAAGACTATTTGTATGGTAGTGCAATATCTGGTTCTTTTTACTTATCATTTGAAGTTCTTCTTGATATTTTTATGTCTTTAAACAAATTAACTGCTTTAGAAAAGATAATTATTTACAAAATCTGTTTCATTTCTCATGCTAGAAAAAAGTGGAGAGTTGTAAAATAAAAGTTTTACACTGATAATGGATGATGGCAGTTTTTAGAAACATGTTTTGTACAGAATATAATGATCATACCAAAACCTGATGAGTACTTTATTGTTTAGTTCAAAGCAGCTGTTCAATTAACAATGTTCAGTCTTGACCTATGATCATTATTTTAAAATAATAGATTGCATGAGCAATTTTGCATTTTGACAGGGAAAAATTATCATTTGACAAAAATAAATTAGTTCATAAATCATATGTCAATTTGTTAATGACTTGTTGAACAAAGTATACTTTTTATTACTATTTCAGTGAGAGTAAAACTTGAATCTAGTTGACCACTTTTGCTTTGTTTTATAGACTCTTAAATTCTGTTTATTTATTTTAAACCAATTTAATAGACATATTAAAACTGTAGGAGTTACTCCTATTCATATTTTAATTGGAATACTTCTAAGGAAGCCTTTACATTTCTTACTTTGTTCCTGATTCAATGGGTAAGTAACTGTTTCTTTAGAAAGAAAATTGAAAGACCAAAGATAAGCTGAATTTTGCCAGGATATTGCAGTTCAACTTGCAATACTCTCAACTGCAATTCAACACCTTTATTAACTTCTCAACATGTACACATGAATGCACACAAGCACATCCAAAAACATGAACCCTAAAGAGAATTGAACTTAATTGTCTATTACTCAGTAGATAAGTGTTATCCTTTTCCAACAAGCTCCTGAGATTTAAAAGATGTTTATTCTGAACTGGTGTGTAAGAAGGAACATTAGAGGCTGTAGTGGGTTGACTCTGGCTGGCTGCCAGATGCCCATCAGCCACTCCATCACTCCCCAACAGCAGGACAGCAAGAGAAAGTAAGATGAAAAAACTCCTGGGTCAAGACAGATGAGGAGATCTTACCTTTACAGCAGAACCCAATGTACACATGAAATTTACACATTACAGAGTCTCAGTTTAATCTACTGACTAAAAATTGATTGATTTCTTGAATCATGGGATTTTCATATCCCTCCTATAGCTTTAGCAATTCTATCAGTGATATATTGCTGAACTCCGAATTTACTTATTAGTTATGTGTCCAATCCCTTTCTGACTACTTTTAAACATTTGGATTAATTAAAGAACTAGTTCAACAAAGTAATTGAACTTCACCTTACCAGTTTTAGTTTGATACCTTTCAGTTTAATTAATAAATGTGAGTATATAACAAGTGAGTGACTTGATCACCATGATAAGTGATTGTATGATCCAAATCATACAAATTGTTTTAGAGTTTATTTGATCCTCACTTGGGTTAGCTACCAATGTTTGCTGACTTTTTAATCCTTGTGATTCTTGGAACTTGCTCAAAGATCAAAAAGAAACCATTGTATAAGTGGGTACATAAAACATGGATGTGAGAAAAGGCCAAGGCATGGAAGAGTTAATGGGAGATTAGTTTTACTCTGGCAGTTAGTAGAGTCATCAGAAAGATATAATCATGGGAATATTGTTAATGTTTTCCATCAGATTAGATAAAGAATTCAGATTAGATACAGATTCAGATTTTCAGAAATTTACATTCATATGTAAGATGCAAACAGTGTTATTTCGCTCTAAGAAATGTTGTGGCATTCTAATCTTAAAATATTTTATTTTTTTAAAAAAACATGCAACTTCTTTTCATTCTTCTATCTAGAAAAAGAATAAAAATTTTAAAAGTAACTCAGAAAACATGCCCCAAACATATACTATAAACTAAGGACAGTAGGATTCTTTTGTGTGCATGTAGAATGCATGGAATCATTGTGTTCCCTTGAGTCCTGTCCCTGGTCACCACAGAGAGAGATCAGTGCCTGCCCCTCCTCTTTCCCTGGTGAAACAGTGGGACAGATTGATCGGAGAGGTGGTAGATGTCTCATCCCTGGAAATATTCCAGGTGAGGTTGGATGGGACTCTGGTCGAATATGTCTCTGCTTATCACAAAGGACTTGAACTACATGACCCTTGAAGGTGCCTTGCAACCCAAAGGTTTCTATGCTTCTATGATTTTATTTATCATAAGGACTATGAAAAAGAACTGTCCCTCTACAGAGATTAGGCCTTTTAAAACAAACCTGAATCCTGGTATCCAATTCTTTGCACCTGTTCAGTCTCTGGAAGAACAGCACTTTCTGACTTTGGTATGTGTTCTCAGACTAATCTTGTTAGAATTGCAAGGTTCTCTCTCCTGTGGTATTTGTGATCACTTAGGTCTGTCATTTAGATCAGGTGACAGAGGCTATTATGACACAGAATAAGTTGAATCTGATATAGTGTGTCTCTTGAACAGTTAAGGACAGAATCTGACTGCCCAGAAGGCTGAGACACCTCCTCCCTTGCAGATTTTCAGGGTTTAACTGTATAAAGCCCTGAACAACCTGTTTGACCTCAGACCTGTCCCCTCTTTGATATCCTGTTATCTACTGCTGTGAAATGAATATTTTTTATATCCAAGCAATCTTTTTACAATAACTTTCACAGGTATTTTTCATATTTTCAATATGAAAATTTTCTGATTATTTATTTGGGATGATTAATTTAATTTTAGTTACCTGTAAGGGAAAACCATAACAGGAGTTAAAAAAACAATCTCCCTTCTTTTATTTCATTCATGCTACTTAGCAGTGGATATGGAGACAGTAAAAAAATACTAAAATGATTTAGAGCTGTGTCTCAAGTACTAGGCCGTGGAATTTGATACAGAAATCCAGTAGCATGACATGTACTTCAAACATAATGATCTGTATGCCTTTGTGTATGGAATATGGATTCAGTTTCTGAGAAGGAAGAGAAGCACAGGTAAATATGCTCTGGACCACTTTAAAAATTTTATCGAAAAGCAAAGATATTTGTAGTTAAAAATTGTAGGTCACTTTACTTTTGAAAATTATTTGGTTACCCTTTCACATACTTAGAAGTGTTGTCGATATTTAAATAATGTATTTTAAGATATTTTGTTCCATCAGAGATTTTGATAGTGAAATACATAATTTGTAAAAACATATTACCTTGCCTTTTCTAGCTTTTCTGCTGACTACTATTTATGGCTGACTGCTATTGCTACTTAAATAGTTTTCAGAGCATTCAAAACTTTCTACTGCTAGATGCTCAATTTGCTGTTTAGAGAGGCTGTTGAGGTTTAACCCCAGCTGGCAACTCAGCAGCACACAGCCACTCTCTCACTGCCTCACCAGTGGGAAGAGGAAGAGAAGTGAAAGGGTAAAAGTGATAAAACTCATAGGCTGAGACAAAGACAGTTTAATAGGGAAAGCCAAAGCCACACATGCAAGCAAAGCAAAACAAGAGCAAAGGAATTAATTCACCACTTCCCACAGGCAGGCAGACATTCAGCCACCTCCAGGAGACCAGGGCCCCATGAGGAGTAAGGGTGGCTTGGGAAGACAAGTGCCATCACTCCAAACATGTCTCCTTCCTTCTTCCCCAGCTTCACTCAATGAGCAAGGCACCAAGTGCTATGGGATACCCCTTGGGTGCTTTGGAGTCAGCTATCCTGGCTGTGTTTCCTCCCAGCTTCCCATTCACCCCCAGCCCACTCGCCAGCTCTCAGCACAGAAACAGCAAAGGCACTGCCCAGCAAGAACAAAATCATCCCTGTATTGTCACACTGTTTTCAGCAGAAATACAAAACATAGCCCATAGTAACCAGCATGAAGAGAATCAACTCTACCCCAGTCAAAATCAGCACAGATGCCTACATGTCTGATGAATTATTATGGAAGTGACACAGAAAAAAAAGACCATGGAACAGACTGAAAGAGAAGCAGATGCTAGATTTTACATTCCCATGAAAGGGGGCAACAAAAAAAAATTAATAACCAAAATATGGGATGTCAAATTGGATGCACTCAACATCTAAAATACATACTTTACTGAGTAATCACAACTTTTCTTTAATATCTCAGTATTCAAAATAAGAAAATGGCATGACATGGAGAAGTTAGGAGATTTGGCTCCTCAGAGCCAAATATTTGATGAGTATTAGATGAAAACAAAATTGGGCCTAGAAAAAAATACCGAAGAATGTTGTTTTTTTTACTTGAGTAGATGCTGGTCACAACAAATGCAGCAGCAAATTGGGTGAGAAGATCATGCTTTTATCTTAGAAAATGCAAATAAGCAAACCCTTCTGTTGAATGCTTTCCTTTTTTTTTAATAATAGAGCTAGTGGGAAAATGTTAAACAAGTATCTGGCAGGCAAAGAACTCACTAAATTTGAAATTGAATCAGTGTAGCATCAGGCTAGTCAGATGTTAAATCTAATCATCTGCTACTTAGAAAATTAATAGAAGTGTAAATGAATACAAAACCACACCAACAGGGCTCCAGCAGCTAATAATGGATTCAGCAGCATGTGGTCCAACAAAACCAAGCCCCAGCAGCACCTTACTAAGTTCAAGATGTATTTATTTGCTAAGTATTGACTGGTACTGTCTGCAGAAATAACAGATAACGAGTTACTGGACATGCCAGCAAATAAAATGACTGGTAGAAGGATTATAGCTAGCTTAGTGGGAAAAATCCACTGGTGATGCAGCTTCAATTGTATATGTGCTATGGATCTTCAGAATAATATTCTCTGGAGGTTATCAACTTAAATATGTATCATTAAGACCAAAATTTCATAGTGGAAGAAAAAGAAAAGTTACGTTCATGTAAAAGGAAAAAAACCATAATTAGAAATATTTTATCTGTTACTTGAAAATATCAGTTATTTCGGTTTCCTGTAAACTGCTAAATATGGAATAAAATTTCTGTTGTCTTCAACTAAAAAAACAACATTCTTTGGTATTTTTTTCTAGGCCCAATTTTGTTTTCATCTTCCCCTTTTTTTGTGGGGAAGATTCCCAATGAAGGTATACAAAAGTTTGTTTTACCTACTTTCCTTTTCTACTAGGTATTTTGGCTATTATGCATATTGTTTTTCAGAATCTGTCTTCTCCTTTTGACAAGAATAAACAGTTCTCTGGAGATCAAACTAGAAGTGAGAATGTATAGCCTTTGACACTCTATTTAGTTTTACAGTCAAAGTTACAATAAGTTTACATGCTAACATGTTTTATGTTTCTGCATCATTTTACATAAATTAAGGACAAACTCTTTTTGCACCTTTCAGATTTGACTAAAACTCTTCCTGCTATAAAATTTCTGTGAGCTAATAAAAAATTTATTAAGTGAGACTGCTACTTAAAAAAAAAAAATGGTGAATTTCTTCAGATACTAACCAATCTAAGCTGAAATATTCTTGAGGAACTGTATTTTCTTTGGAAATCATTAACACAGTGTAGAAAAAGCTAGAATCTTGTGAACCTGACAAGAAAACAAAACAATACAAAGAGCTGTTAAAATACATTTTAAAAAATTACCTATTTAAAAGCATAATCAATGTCAAAAGGCAAATATCTAAGATCCACAAGCAAAGAGGAAACACAGTCACCTTATTTATCACATCACAGTCTCAAGTAAACAATTTATCTAGGAGCACTTTTGTATGACTAATCAAGATTGCTTTCCATAATTTCAACTTTGCAATTATGAAATGATTGCTCTATTTAGATCCTGAAGCTGGGAGCTGGTCTTCCTTAAGGGCTGATGAGTTTAAAGTTCAGCATGCCACTTAAAATTCATGTGATATATGATTTAAGTTTTATCACAAGGACCACAGTAAAAGCAGAAAACAAATGATTGATCAAACTGCAAAAATTTCCAGTCAGATTCTAAAGTCTTGGAAACCACAAATCTGAGATGATTTGTCATTTTAAAATGATGTCATACATGATTGAAAAACAACAGTGGGAGAGAATAAAATAGAGAGATTGTAATTACTCTTGGAGTAGTAGTCTTTTCAAATGTACTTAGGAAATGAAAACAGGCAAATACAACTGTTTAATATAGGTGCCTTCTTTTTCTGAATCTATAGCACTTGACAGAATATAGTAACCTACAGGAGGAAGAGACACTGTGACACACTCTGTAAATGACATCTGAAAGAAAATTATGATGTCATTTTTGATCACAACCCCAAAAGATATTACTAGAAATTTTCATATAGGTTCAAACATTGACATTACTGTTTAGAATTTATTTATTATATTTTAATTAACGGTGAAGAATATTTAGAAATTCAGTGAATGAGCTAATTCCAAAATTAAAAAGGGAAAGAAGAAAAGAAACAGATAATCCCCTCCCTCCTCCCCCCCCAA
>VZRX01014578.1:99027-176753 GCA_013398075.1 Notiomystis cincta
AAAAAGAAGAAGAAAAAAGAGAGAAAGCACATTTGTCAGAGTATAATTTTTTTTTTGCCACAGTGGTAGACTATAGAAGAATGCTTGAGGAGCCTAGCACAAGGTGTAGGCACATCTAGAATCCTTAAGGGATCCTGCCTGGCCTCCATCTCTCCAGAATCACATGGATCTCATGGTGGTACAATGTCGTATCTACCAACTGTGCTGATGTTTTGAATATCTAAAAGAGAAGTAGAGAGTCACCTGAACCACTCCATTAGGTATTTTAAATTTGAAAAAGTCGATACAAATGGAATGAGATATGCAAATGGAATGTAAGATGGAAAATTGCTGTAGATAAAAAAACCCTCAGCTACTAGGTGAAATTTAAATTTTAAACGTGTTTAATATGCATATGATATCTGCTTAACGAGATGACTGCTTATTTTACATAATTGTTCCACCTAAACTTTTGCAGGGTACTCAGTTAGACATTAAGTTGTGACTGATCTGAATAAGTGACAATCAAATCTATGCACATAAATTATCTTGCAGGTATTTTGCTGCTTACCTGCCATCTCTCTCCTGCAGTTATGATGTGCTTGCTATGTTTTGTTTTAAATGGCAATGAAAACTGTTCTAGCTAACATTTATGACAGTTTGTAGAGTTTGACATACAAATAAGACTTAAGCTCTGAGGTAAATGTTCTTTTGTATCTAATGAATAATACTCAAGCATTAGGTTGTTTCAATAGTCAGAATGAATTACTTTACAGATGTTTCTAAAAATCTGTAGTATTTTACTGAGTGATATTTGCATGTTGAATTTTTACTTTTTAATTTTTTTTATTAATTTTGCGTCCATTAGNTGGGAGATATAAGCATTTTATTATATTTTTATATTAATAGAACAAAAATATACCCTCTTAATCAAATAAAAAATGCCTTCTCTAAATCATAAATATTCTGTACATAATTGTCCATCTTTCATATTAAAATAAACTCTTTAGTCTTGTTTTAATGATATTATTCATAAAGATGCCAACGAAAACCAAAGAACAGCTTTCTAAATACACCCACTGAAGACTTGCTACATATAATATGCAAATATATACTCTTTAGGGGCCTTTGCTTCTTTTGTTCATGTTTTTCAATTTTCTGGTTATGTGATGTGAGTACTATTATCATTTGGTTTTCATACCTGTCATAACTGTAACCAATGACATAAATAGGCTATTGTATTGAGGAAGTTTCACACTTTTTGCCTTTTTTCTTTCTTTTTTTCTTTTTTTTTCTTTTTTTTTCTTTAATTTTGTTTTGTTTTCTAAAGATCGATTAAGAAAAAACATCTATAAAATACCCATTAATTTAGAGTATCTGTTAAGGACACCAAATACATAGAGATCAAAGGAAAATATAAAACTTTTTATGATCCTCACAGCAAATAAGCTTCATGGTAAATTACTGGTACACTATATAGAACTCATCTAAAAGTATCTTACAGCTAAAAATAAGTAAAACATTAAATAACTGCTAATATTGCAATTACAGTATTTTTTAGCAAATCATTTCCTGACCTTTTGAATTCTGGGCTTCTCATCACTCTATATCCTTCTTTCTGATGAGGCTAGAAATGCTGATAATGGTAGGACATAACTTATCAGTTAATTTGTGATTTCAGATGAAGACTGAGACTGAATTTCAGAATAAGCAGCACTAAATTATTAAAACATCAGTAAACACCATTGATGTTTGTTCTTATATCAAGCAAAATTAAAAATAAATGTCATCTCTTCCAGTAAAATTATCAAAATTTACATATTTCTTAAAGTGTATTCAAGACTAGCCTATGTAGCTGTAAATATAGCTGCAATAAAAAAAACCAAACTAAACCAAACCAAACCAAACCAAAAAGTTGAACCAAACACNTCAATAGTCAGAATGAATTACTTTACAGATGTTTCTAAAAATCTGTAGTATTTTACTGAGTGATATTTGCATGTTGAATTTTTACTTTTTAATTTTTTTTATTAATTTTGCGTCCATTAGATGAAAAATATCACCTCTGAATGTGTTCATATCGATTTAAGTGTAGCAACCAAATTAAAGAAACAAGCTTACCCTTTTTGACTAAATGCAACATAATGATGGTTATAAAAGACCCACTGCTGAAAGCTAAATGGTATCCAACGGCTCTCATAATGATCTGTTTTGCATCAGGAGCTGCAATGTTTACTATGCTCGTAACATATGTGTTCATTTAAAAAATCCACTACCCATCTAGGCTGTGCCTACCTATGACTCACAAAATTCAGTAATTTGGGATAAATGTGTATTTCTTCTCTGCTGGTTATATGTTTGTGCCCAGAGTTCTTTTAAATCATTGAGTACATAAATAGATATTGGCTAAAATTATTGTGAGNTTTTGTTTTGTTTTCTAAAGATCGATTAAGAAAAAACATCTATAAAATACCCATTAATTTAGAGTATCTGTTAAGGACACCAAATACATAGAGATCAAAGGAAAATATAAAACTTTTTATGATCCTCACAGCAAATAAGCTTCATGGTAAATTACTGGTACACTATATAGAACTCATCTAAAAGTATCTTACAGCTAAAAATAAGTAAAACATTAAATAACTGCTAATATTGCAATTACAGTATTTTTTAGCAAATCATTTCCTGACCTTTTGAATTCTGGGCTTCTCATCACTCTATATCCTTCTTTCTGATGAGGCTAGAAATGCTGATAATGGTAGGACATAACTTATCAGTTAATTTGTGATTTCAGATGAAGACTGAGACTGAATTTCAGAATAAGCAGCACTAAATTATTAAAACATCAGTAAACACCATTGATGTTTGTTCTTATATCAAGCAAAATTAAAAATAAATGTCATCTCTTCCAGTAAAATTATCAAAATTTACATATTTCTTAAAGTGTATTCAAGACTAGCCTATGTAGCTGTAAATATAGCTGCAATAAAAAAAACCAAACTAAACCAAACCAAACCAAACCAAAAAGTTGAACCAAACACAAAATGCCCCTAGCAAACAAAAAATAACAGTGAATTTGTTCTAAAAATGAAAAGGGAAAATGTAGATCTTGAGAAACCCAGACTAACTCTGACTTTTAGCACATTTTGAAGAGTAGGTTGGTCCATGTGGCCTCTACAGCTCCTTTTTGACCTTTTCTGTAGTCCTAAATTCAAAGCAAAATATCAAATAGGAGCTTATCTACAAATATTAAAATAATTTTAATCTCAATCGTTAATAAAATATATCATCCTATCTGCTACACAGTTCACCACACATGGCTAACTGGGTTCCCAAAGGTATGTCTAGGTTTCACCAGTTTGTGTACACAGCGAAATTCTTCATTTTATCCTTTACACATTTTTGACAGTTAAATATTGTGGGCTTTGCTGATCTGATCTGAACCTTGATGAGGTTTTTCTCCTAGAACTGAGGAAGACAACTGTTGTCATACCTACATTAAATGAATATGTAGAAGTGAGTATCAGCAGAGCTTATCAGCAGTGCTGAGTACACAAAAATTTTTCTTTCACTTGTGTCTCAAATACAGTGGTTTAGTTAAAGAAAACCAAGCATAGAAACAACAAAAATACAAACCTCAACAACCTTGTAATTCCTTTCAATAGAGCTTTTCTTACAGATCTGTTATTTTGCAATGATGCTGCTCTTTGAGTTGAAATCAGAAATTTCTTCTCTGAGGTTAAAGTGCACAGTTTAAATAATATTGAATTCCTTCACTAAACTGAATCATGGTCCCTTTCTTTCATCATATTACTGTGAAAAAATTCAGCTACCACAAATTTTAGCAGAAACCTGTGTGAGATATATAGAGAAATACATTTTTGAACATAATCTTAAAGAGCAAAATTATCTGGTGGATTGTGATTTCTTTGGTTGTTTTATTTTTTCAGCCACTTATAATTCAAAATATTTTTAAATCCAGTTTCTACATCTGACTATAATCTATATTAAATATAGTGTCCATCAAAGACAGTCAACTTTTCTTTTAATTCCTCAATTACTATATAAAATAATTTTTTCAAGTAATGCAAACTACATACTTTTAAGACAATTGTCCTTTCCATGATTAGATATTATTTGGAGCCATCTGACACACAGTTTTATTTTCCAAACAATTAACCATGAATTGTGCTTTTTTGTTTCTTAGGTTAACAGGATTTCACCTTCCTCCACCTGTGACAAGTACAAAATCTGTATTTTCACTGCGCTTGACAAGTGACTTTGCAGTTAGTGCTCATGGGTTTAAAGTTTACTATGAAGGTAAGACATTCTTAACAAAATATTCTGGGTTTTTTTTCCTCTGATCTCTATACATAAAAAGCTAAACATCCCACAGAAATATACAAAAATACACATATATAACCTTATCCAAGTTACAATATTTGCTTTTCATGTAATCATTCACAAGTGCATAGAGTCATATCTCAAACCAAAATAGTTAAAATGCTAGAATCTATAGTCCCACCCAGACAAAAATATTTTATAATTCTAATAATGGCAAGTTCTTTAAATTCTGAACAACTTAATTGTTATTGTTATGGTCCTTCTGACACATGCTTATTCAAATTAACGTCAAGACATTACTTGTTAGTCTTGAATTTCACTAGATGGTGACATCTGCAAGTTTTATGGATGGATTCCTTCTTATATGTTTGCACAGGAGAAATGCTGACTCAGTTCTCTGAATTGACATAAAGCTCTAATAAAACTCTACTGCAGTTTTCACAATTATCTATAGTTTTCACACAGACACTGAAGTTAACGAGCTGGAACACGTATTCCTGAAGTCCAGAAGTTCATAGTATTGTAAATGTATATATATG
Organism: Notiomystis cincta; assembly: GCA_013398075.1. Classification (NCBI taxonomy): domain Eukaryota; kingdom Metazoa; phylum Chordata; class Aves; order Passeriformes; family Notiomystidae; genus Notiomystis; species Notiomystis cincta. The sequence continues at coordinate 103,890 of VZRX01014578.1, forward strand.
TCTAAATGTATTGTATATTTGTGCTCCAGGAAGGATCTTGTTTATGATCAAGTTCAGTACAGTAGTGTTTGAAGAGTTGATTTACATCATGCATTAATTTTTTAAACCCATTCCTTCGTACTGGAATGAACTCTAACAAGTTTTTGTAGGATATAAACAGAAACTGTTGTTTTTCTCTTTTTCTTTGCTATGATATTTTGTGTTTCGGTTTTTTCAATTTTAGATTCCCCCCTCTTTTTTAAAGACATTTGGAGTTAAGACACTTGATTTTTCTGTTTCCATTAAGTGTCTTTGTCAGCAAAGCAGGAGCTATAGTAAAGTGCCTGCAGAAGTTCTGAGGCCATTGTTGTACCCTGCTTGGTGCCATCTGCAGCAGAAAATAATCTCTGAGGAAGTAACTAGATGAGCAACACTTTGATAGCTAGGAAACTATCCAAAAATTGGTAATGCAATGAAGGGCTGCTGTAGAAATACAGTCCAGAGTCACTCTGTAGTAAAATGTCTTCAGCCACTGATAAAGTTTCCCTTCAGGTATGATGCATTAGGATTCTGCTTCATATAGAAATTCCCTCCAAGAAATTAAAAACATAAAATAAATTTCAGGCCCTTCTTGTTCCTTGAGTTATTAGAGAAAACAGCTGAATTGATTACACATTATCTTTTTGTTTCTGGGTTGCACATAAAAAAGAGGTAATTTAGAAAGGAGAAATTCAGGCTATATATATGTAACTAGTTTTGTCTAGATTATAGCTACTCTGCAGTCTGTTAATTTTTCAAGTATTTGATAACTGTTCAACAACAGCATTATTAAAATGTTATATTAAAATGCACTATGCAATTCCTATGGATTTTTAACTATGCAAAATATAATATATATTTCTCATGCATATTGAAATCACTATATATGGTATCATCTGTCCTTCATATAAACAGTTTACTTTGCACTGTTAATACTAACATACAACATACTATGCATCTCAGTTATGATAGAGAATAATTCAAAGTAAAATGGAAGATCAATTATAAACTTCAGGTTGTGCATATGACTGACTCCTCATGTAGTTCCTTTCTAGGTGAAAATAACATGCTGATTAATAGAACTCGAGCTCCTAGGTCAGTATAAAATCTGGGGAAATTTTGCCTTCAACCACAGAAATCAGCATTTTAGAACAAAACATAAACTTGTTACCTTAAACTGATCTCTTTTGAAACTGTTTTATTTTGTGAAATTAGGAATATTCAAAAAAGTTAGCCTGGGTACCAGAGTTTTAGTTCAATGGAGTCTCCCTTACCATATCCAAATCTACTGTTTTAAGACCTTTTAAAGTAACTTTATTCAGTCAGACAATTTTTCTTTCAATACCTGTTTTTTTCTGACTTCATGTGAAGCTATCGGTCTTTATACCCAGATAGCAAAGAAATGAAAACTCATTACATTACATTACATTCATTTAATGCCTCCTTCCTTGATGTGAGAGAATAGATGTATTTAAATGATAATCACATCAGGGCAATTTCCATTTCTGTTCTTGTACTCTTTGTGAACGTGTATAACTCTGCAATCAACATTTTAAGATCTGGTTCTACCTCGTATCCAGTTTTCAAAAATTTTGATTGCCCAGTAGCTACTTCTCAGCTTCTTGATGAAACGGCTGCATACTTAGTACCCTTAAATATCAGGCCTCATAATTTAATGCTTCATTATGGATATGTAATTTGAAATTTAAGATAGAAATGATTAGCAACCTGTCATTGCAATAAAGCAAAATGATAGAGGTGGCATGAGAGGATAGGGTGAGAAGTAGAGACACATATCTGAAGGGATTAGATCCAGTTGTAATTTGAAAAAAAAAAAGGAACATGCCTTTCAGAATCAGAGATAATTTAAAACACGTTCTTTTGAAATGCTTTGAAATAGATTGAGGTAGATGGTTACAAGGAATCCATTACTGTTCACTATTAAAAATAAAATAAATAAAAAAACTAAGCCTCCAAACATCTATTTTGCTGATTTCTCATCCTCTTGACAAATTTGCAGTTGCGCTGAAAGTTCACAAGAAACTCCAAAGTACCTGACAGAATTTATGGGGAATATGAATCTGTGGTGGGCTTTCTTAATCAAAACATATAGGAATATATAAATTTTCTGATCTCCTGAGAATAAAAATTATTATGAAAAGATATAAAATCATATCATTAATAGAAAGACTATGCTGAGCCACCATATGTAAGCCAGTGAAATTCCTTTCAGTCAAACCAAGTGCACTATTGACCACAAAAATATCAACTCTGGCCTGCTAAACATCAATATCATAAATCTCAGTCTGCAATCTGTGCCACTCCATTTTTCTCTCCTCTCCTTCTTTCTCCCCTTCTCACACCCACTTTCTTTCCTCTACATCAGGAGGCACATTTGAGTTATCTTTGGTACCATTATGCACAAACCTCTTCATGTTCAGCTTCTTTATAATTCAGAAAAGAACACATCTGACAAACATACCCCTCTGTATAGCATAATATCCCTGAAGAAAAATGATTCCATGAGAGAAAACTGGAGCATATTACTCAAAAGTAATGGCTTTCACTTACATTGACAACAGAAAATGGTGAGGTGCACTAAAAATTAAGGAGGGATTTTAAAAAAACCCTAGAGCTAATTTTATCACTGTCTAGTGACACAGCATTGCTGATTGGAGTGAGAAATGGGGAAGTTCTAAGTCTGCTGATTCTGTGCCTGTTTTTTTTTCCTGGAGAGGTTTCTGGGAAGATTTTTTAGTAGCTTTCAGGCTGCTCTACACTCTATACTCTACCACATGTATAGGTATTAATATCTGGAGGAGGAATACTATACTTAATCTCCTACTTGATAATTTAGGCTAAGTACCATGTAGCTGTGCCCTTTTATTCTATTTCTGATGAGATAATTTGGTTTGGGAATAGAAGAGTTAGATGCACTTTTCCATTTCCTGTTGTCCTAAGATACATAAGTAGCTTTATTCATTGAGAGCACGGGAGGGGAAATACAGCTGCTGAGGAAGAAAGCAGCGCAGCAGCTTGGCTACACAGCAAAGGGGATTCAGTGGACCTAGTCCTGCTTTGAACAGTGCTTCCTTCTGTTCTCACTGTGTTATTTTACAGCTATTAAACAGGTAGCTGACATTGCTAAAATCAGTGACTTAATTAAGAAATGGACTGCCACAATTTATGGCAATTTTTATTCAAGTTAAATATGATAGACATTTTGTGTTATCTTATTGGCCATGGCAAAGAATAGAAAAATGTATTATATAGTTTATCCTTATAGTGAAAAATCTGAATGCCCAGGAGGTGAATTCCAAATATTTATAATACTGGTATGAAATATAACTTTGTCTGGTTTGTAGTGCTGCACATAATTTTAAAGCTGAGATATAAAACTGAATTATTAGACATTGATAAGTAATGAAATGGTCTTCATGTTTGTACTGGAGTGCTGCTATGGAGTTCAGCAATTCTGCTGAAATGTTTTTGAGAGGAATTTGAGAGCAATGTTAAAAATTTCAAGAATGATCACAGCTTTATGAATAATGGGAGGTGGGGAAGCAAAGAAGGGAGCAGATGGTGCTTATTAACAGAATAGGATTTCCATCTAGTGACTTCTGTGCATTTATCATGCATTTCCTTCATCAATATTAAGAAAAACTGGTAGCTGATGTACAAGATTATTGAAGCACGCAGATAAGAAATACTAGTAGGACTTAAATATGCCAAGATGAGGGTGCTAAAAATAATTTTGGCAGTTGGTATAAAGCTAGAAAATGTGAACAAATAGAAGAAACTATTTTTAGCTCTCCTGCATATCAGAATTCAGAAATGTGGCTACACATAATCTAAACCTTGGATTCAGGTAAGGTTTATGAAATCCTAGCTGTATAACACTAATAATATCATTGATAGCCTAATATAAAATTTAAAGGAATACTAATGAATTATTGTTTAATATTGGAGTGCTGTTTACAAGAAATCCACTGAAAAATTGTTTGCCAGGTTGGAGTTGTAAAAGCCACAGAATTTAAGCTGTAAGTTTGTCAGCAAAGTTACTAGGTATGCTGTGCACATTTTGCCATAACTGCTCTGGGTATGGCTGCTCTGCTCACATTGCTTCAACAACCCCTTAACAAAATTTAAATTAAATTGAAGAAGGGAAGGGAAGGGAAGGGAAGGGAAGGAAAATCAAAACAGGAGATTATTAAATTGCATAAAATGAAATATACTAAATCTAACAAAGCAACATGCCAGACATATGCCAATATTTATTGTCTATTTTTACTTCTATAAAACATGTCGGATAACAAGAACAAAAAACGGTGCTGGAATTTCTGGTTTTTGTCTGAAGGTACGAATATCTCCCATGTTGTCTAGGAAGTCCCAGAAAATTATCTAACAAATCCTTTTTGTCCTGGAATGCTAGCTTGGATGGCAGACATGCCACTAATGTCTGTTCATAGACTTGTATCTACTACAGACTTTATACAATTCCTAATGCCAGAGGCACTTGTAAACCTGTAGCACAAAAGACAATCACTCCTAAAGGAATCAATATCTCACTGCCATGGTGCTTCTACCTATTTTACCTATACGTTGTACTGGTACCACCATTCCTGTATAAGTCCAGAGGAAGTAAGGGGGAAAATACCTCTGTGGATTTAATCTGGTTAATTTTTATAGAAATTCACACCATTTTCTTGATACCACAACCACTGTTTGGGCTAAAGAATAACTTCTGGAAACAAAGTTAGCTCTCGAAGACATCAAGCTTTAAGAAAGCTTTCTTTGATCCCACTGATCACTCTGCCTCACTTAGAAGTAAGACTTTTTAATTCTGATTTTTGAACTTCCAGCAACTGGCTTTTGTTCTGCTTTTATCTGCTAAGTTATAGAGCACTTATTATTAGCATCTGTGAGTTCTTATGGAGGTTTTTAAATACTGCAATAAAATCACAGGCTTCAGAGTACTCTTTCTCTTTAATATGGGCTTTTGAAGCCTTAACATAAACTAATTTTCCAAATAATGGATTATTTTCTGTCATTCTTATGCATTTTCATCGTTTTGTGAGAGCTGTGTGAAAAAGGGCTCTGATCAGTACACTTGTCTGGCTGAGACCTGCACCTGATCATTATAACCTGCCCTATCTTCTTGTTAAATCATTTTTTTCTAACTTTCAGAGCAATCTCTCTGTCCTTCATGTGTGAGGTTTTAAAGGCTGAGTGCCAGCTATTGGAGCCAGGCTGGGGGTGTAGGTAATTCTGGCCTGGTATCAGCTGCTAGAGAGACTGGGGTCTCTGTGCCAGCTACTGGAGCAGCTACTCAGCTGCCTCTCACTGGGGTGGGAATGGTGTGTGTCCCAAAAACAGCTATCAAGAGGAACCTGCATAAGCAAAGCAAGAGAGGGGCTCAGTGCCAGTGCTTGGCAAAGCCATATGACAGGTGCTGAGGCAGTGTGATGACAACTATCCTCAGCTTCTCCACACTGGGTGTGCATGGGCCACTCACCTGCATGCTTCCATCTGGAGTAACCAGCAGGAAGGAGGCTTTGGATCTAGGGTGAGGGAGGTATCAGGTGAATGGGAGTCCATGCTGGACAAATATGCCAGTACTGCATGGCTGCTAGTAAGCATCAAGCTGGACCAGCCAGTGATGAAGGGGCCCTGGGGCCAGGAAGAGGGCCTGGAATCTGAGTGGGGTTTCCAGGCAGAGTGAGGGATCATGCTGGTGCTCATGGGACCTGTGAATGTACGTGTGCTCATGAACTCAGGTAATTCTGTTTGTGCACCTGTGAATGACCTCCTGTGTCTGCCAGACAAAGAGAGGGTTTGGCCTCTGGTGCTCATGTCCAGGGGGTGCTGTCAAAGCAGTGTCTTGCCTGTGGCAGTCTGTAGCCCATCCTATCTGTGTCATGTCTGGGCTCCTGTGGCCAGTCAAGGAAATGTCCCAGTTCAGATCTGCTGGAAGCAGTGGCCACTTGTTGGTGAAAGCAGTGGCCACTTATCCCTTCAGATGCTTAAAACCCATTTGGGTTCACCAAGCATAGTTTGCCCCTGGTAAGTCTGTGCTAACTTCTCCCAATTAGTGTCATCCTTCAGGTGATGGAAAAGGGATTATGAAAATGTGCTCTTTAGGCTACTTCCAGGAACTGAGGGAATGATTATTAGTTTGTAGTGCCAATAGTGGTCCCTCTTGTTTTCATTAGGACAAGTGTATCACTAATCTGTCTAGTCATGAAGGACTACCACTGATTGCCATAATTTTCCATAGATTACAGACAGAAGCTTTTCAGTCAGGCTGCAACAGCTCTTCTGGTACCCTTGGGTGAATCTGTGAATGTGAATATATCCAACTTTTCAATGTAAACCCAGAACTGGTTACGTCTCTCCTTCCCAACTGGACTGATACACGAACAGGTTACTCCTTATGAAGAACAATGCACACAAGGCCTGGAGTTCTTTGGCCTTTTCCATATTGAATATTGTCTTTGCCAGCTACTGGTGAATCTGCAATTTTCCCCATCCTTTTATTGCCACTAGCCTACTTGTAAAATCCCTTTGTATAATCCATTAAACCACTCCCTAGTTACTGCCCCTTGGACTCTGACCTTCTTAATTTTGTTCCTAAGCACCATTTCTATACACCTTTCTTGCTGTCCATCCTTTCTTCCTTTTTTTTTCTGTCTGTACTTCTTTGCATTTTAGTTCATTAAGAAACTCCTTTGTTAGCCTCATGAGTCATTTGCCAAAGTTCACTTCCCCTTAAAATAGTTGGGATGTCATTTAAAAAAATCAGCTGTATCTCTGACTGCACTTCCTCCCCATAATTGCTTCCCAGGAGATTCTGCCTAACAATTCCCCAAATAAATCCAAATATGATGTCTTAAAGTCTAGTGTCCCAATTTTAGTACTTACTTCTCAGCCTTCCTTCTAAACCTGGGCTCAATTTTCTTTTACTCTGTAGTTAGGTCCCCGGCCCCCAAAAAGAGTATTTTTAAAGGCTCTCCTTCAGAGTTAAAAATGTCTGCTTACAGTTATATTCTTATTTGTGTTGATAAGGCAGTTTCATTTCTTCCCAGCAGTCCTACTTTGTCTTCAGATGAGGCACTATGATTACAAAGGCCAAACCCTTTGAGACAACTGTGCAGCTAGGCATTGGTCTGCTGGATGCACTTGCAGCCAGAGCTTTTCTCCTAATCAGAAGGATTGAAAGGGATACCAACACCATAGGGGATCCCATGCCCCTCATTCTTCCCCTCAGAATCCCATACCAACCTCAGATCTGCTTAAGGTTTCCCTTAGCTGTGTTATTGCCACTCAGATGAGTGAACCGCATGAAGTAGCAGTTGTGAGGCTGAAAAAACAGCAATTGTTTGTTAAAATTGTGTGCCTGAGCTCCAGGCAAGAAGTAGACAAAACTAGAGGTCTGGATTGCAGGCAGGGGACTCTGCCATGCAGGAGAGAGTGTCTGACCACTAGAAACTCTCAAAAGCTCTTTATGGATGGCTGGGTCACTTTATTATCAGTGCACAAAAGTACAGTTAAAGATTGTTTCTGCTGCCAAATATTTGTCATCCTATTTTTGGGAGAATATGTGATAGATTCATCAAAATTGACTTGTCTTTCTCTTCCCTGTTTCTTCATTTGAAAAATAACATATAATTTTTAGGGGAAAAGCTCATGCACATGTGCTTGATTATAGATCTAGAGTTTTATTCTACCATAATTAGCAGTTAGACTTTTGCACTTGTTGAGTGCTAAATTTTCTTTGATAAATCTTAAAAAATAAATAAGTTGATTGATTAGAGAGCCACAGGACATGCATAATTTTGTTCCAGACAAAATGAATGCAAATATATTTATTTGCCTTAACATGTGCAAAAAAAGTCATTCTTTGAAAGTTAAAAACCAATGAATAACCTATAATTTCTTCTGCCTTGAGAAAACCTTAATTATTGGGGAAAAAAAGATGTCTCTTCCTTAGTCTGGTAAAAATCCGCTTTCACTGTTCTGTTTAATTTATGTCTTTCAGAATAATGTTGCTAAATAAGCCATATTTGTCAACTTATGGTACTGTAATTTATCATTTTGATACATGCCTCATATTGAAGTTTAACTAAGACAGTGATTAATTTGCAATCTTAATTATATGTCAGCTTTACTTTAGTTTTTTTTTTCTTTATATTGTCAATGCCATTTTTCATTTAAAGCATAATTGAATATACACTGCAAGCCTTGAAAGAAATTTCCCAAGAGATTCTAAGGTTTTCTTGGTGAACTCACGTTCTTCAGCTACTGGACTGTCATATTGTTAAGTACAGTACCCTGACAAAAGCAAATCTTAAGGCAATCTAATTTACGATTCACATTTTGATCCCATGTCTAGACAAGCAGTGATAACTGTAAGCCAATACAGTTGAAGCAGAATTCTGCAGAAACTAGTATATACTGCTCATTAAAGTGCCCAATTAATGCAGCTCCATGTTTATAAGCAGGTGCTCCCTTCAAGTTTTAAGTTACAGCTCAATGAAATTTTGAAATAGTAATTCACAATAGCAGACTTTGAAATATCCATGCAATTCATAAAAATGAAACTGCTGATAAGTATCACTTACACATCTAGAACTACGTGGCTTAATCCTTCAATCTGCATTTGGTGTTTGATAGCGTTTTGGCTTTGATTTGTGATAGCTTTGACAGAACTTCTGTAGCAATAATATCAAAATATACAGATCTGCAAGAACAGGTTCAGTATGCCAGCATGCAATCTTAAAAAACTCTTCAAAAGACAGGAACTCTGCAGATGGAGAAATTTATTTATGAAGATAACATAATACAGAATAATGCAGAACTGTAACCCAAGAGATTAATTTTGTCATCTTAACAGATTTTCAAAATCTGCAAGATTTTCGCATGAGTTAAATTTATAGTTCATATTTGGACACTTAGAGCTATAAAAGACAGTCATACTGTTGAGCACACAGCAGCTCCCATTGAGATCAATACAAATTATGTGACATGCAAAATGCTTGGAAATAGGTGAACTTTAAGCATCCAGTTATTTCAGTGACTTATATCATCCTGAACAATACCAGTATAAACACTGAGTGGTGATTATGACAATAGTTTTATTTTAACATGAAGAGAAAAGCAATTGCTTACTCAGCACTGGAAATCTCTGCCTATTAAAATAAAATGAAATTTGTTAGAAGCGTATTTTGAGAGATATTTACTTTTTGATCAGCTCTTAGCAGATAATTTCTCAATAGCCTATGAGACTATACAAGCAAAACTCAGTGCAAATGTAGAGAGCTTTGAGATGGATAGAAAAATAATACTGTGAATTAGATGAACTAGATGATTCTAGATAATACTAGAATTAGATTATTGAAAGTAATTTATAATTATATATATATATGAGCTAATTAAGTAAAAGTAAATATTAATCTTCTCTCTGGAAGAGCCATTTTCCTTTGAATCCCTGAACACCATAAAGAAAAAGTCATTCCTTTGCCAGGTGACAATAGGCCACTAACATTTCATGGACCATCAGTGGCATGTTACAGCTAAAAATTTTTTAGCTAAACTGCTTATCTAAGATAAATACTATAGATGTACTTGGAAAGATTACAAAACATTGACAAAATTTTAAAATTTCTTTTTCAAATTTCAAAGTGAACCTATTTTTAAAACCGATATTTATTCTAAGAAAAAATAATAATAATGAGTTCTTGATTTTGGATAAATTTATGAATTCTTGATTAATTCTCAATAGATTTTTTTTATGTAAAATCCTAGAAGATTACATACTAAAAAAAATTATTTCATTGCATGTAGGACATTTGAAACGAATTTTCTGAAAATAACACCAACGGAATAATTAACAGAAAACCCATTAAAATATCGCCTTAAGTTTTGGTTCAGGATTCTTATACCTTCTTCTCTTTTGCTTTTAATTTTACATTCTGCAGTTTCCCTGCTATAAAATAGCATCTGAAGTGTATATTGAGAAAATGAAGAAACCTGACATCAGAAAGCAATCCTACTGCTTTCATATATAAGAAATATTAGAATACTAGGAGACATCCTTCTATATTTATTGCATGATTAAAGAAGAAATAAAAAATATTATGATCTCAAAAGACTTTTAAAAAATTGGATTTAGCATCAATGGTTTTGTTCCCTTACTGCTCTGTCAGGGTGTTTCTAAGCAATGTGTTCTTAGTTCTTTTAGGACCGGATACCCTTGCCACTTGCAGCATTCAATTCCCAGTCTCTCTAAAGATATAATCAACACTGATGCACTTGGTACCAGTTGTAGGGCTGATTTTGTGATGAAAATATAAATCCCATGGAAAGTAATTTGAAATCACAGGGTAAGAAAATGCTCCTAAATGATGACTTCTCAACATGAAGTCCAGGTCCAAACTGATGATGGAGAAAAACAAGTCTGTGCTAAACACTTATTCTTCTCAGCACCCTGTCACTCCAGATTACTAGTTAATAGAAAGTAGACAGATGACAGAAATAAGATGTTTATAGGCAAGTATTGTTGTTAAATAACAACGTGCTGTGTCATCTTTAATTACAGTGTAGCATTGCTCAGTTCTGTACTTGTCACAAGAGCTCATACTGCAAGCAATAAGAGTGTCTTATTCTGGGCATGAAGCATCTTAATTTGGAAAAACTTTCTAGTTCCACCCACAATTCTGCTACTGTCACACCTAAAATATATTCCAGCTTCACATATTGTTGAGATGCAATGAAATAAAGATTCTTCATCTGCTTCCAATCCCAGCTATGGGCAGACACCTTCCACTAGACTGGGTTTGTCAGAGCTCCATCCAATCTGTCCTTAAACACTTCCAGGGATGTGGCATCCCCAACTTCTCTGGTCAGCCTGTTCCAGTGACTCACCACTCTCACAGCAAAGAATTTTTCACAGAATCAGAGACTACTCTGGGTTGGAAAGGACTCATGAGGACTATTGAATCCAACTCTTAAGTGAATGGCCCATATCAGGATCAAGCCTGTGACCTTGGCATTATTAGCACCATGCTTTTTTTTCATAGAATCTAATCTAAACTCACAGTTTGAGTCACTTCTCCTTTATAATTTAAATGTATTTATTTAATTACTATTCATAGGATGCCTTTTCAGTGCAGCATAGAATAACATTTAATAAAACCAGGAAAAGTTGCACAAAAACAAGGAGTTAATTAGAAAAGAAATCAAAAGAAGAAATTCTTGAAAGAATAAAATGCAAAAGGAGACAGTACCTAAGCATTGTTGAAACAGATTTAGTTATAAATGCAAAGTGATAGGAAGACTTATAACACATGGGTTCCTCACATTAATGTTGGTGGGCACCACATTTTAATTTTGACCAAGGGAACAAGACAAATAAGCACAGTACTAGAGAAGTTTTCAGGGGAGTTACCATCAACTTGGTGAGATCAAGTCAGAACTAGAGAGCAGGAAAAAGAATTGAAAAAACAGTGAAGAGAATAAATATTATTTTAATTTGATTATTTAATGCCACTATTACTTTTGAGGTCCTACAGACTTCATCTTTTTTTCTATTGTCATGTTCCTTCCTCCCTCTCTGCTCAGCACTCACCAGGCTATGTAAGGAGCAATATCAAGGAAATAATATGGATGAAAACAATTTTTGTTGCATCTGTATTATTCCCTCATCCTTTTCTCTGGTCCAGCCTATTCTATGGCTCAAAACCACCAATAGGAACCCAAGAACCAAAGTCATAAATTACATACATACAACTGATGGTGTGAGAAAACAGAGGTCCATTGACAAAAGCACGTTTACTTCCATTTAAAACATTTATCAAACTGCATCTTGATGCAACATGTGTAATGCAGAGTGACAATAGGAGGTTATAACAGGCTTAGAGCAGTAAATTGACTCACTACTTATCTGCATTTCAATGCTTAAAACCTGCTGACAGATTTACTGACACAAAACTGATGCTTGGTGCTTAGAAGAAAATGTATCACAGTATTTTGGATTCCCAAGATTGTTTTGGGTTGCAAAGGCTCCAAGAAGCAAGTTAGTCATGTTTGGGTTTGGGTCTTTCATGACAGGATTACACAGCGTGTCTGTTATATTCACTGAACCAAGTTTAGTCACGATAAGGACTTGAAATGATAGCTTAAAAACAAAAAAAATAAAGTCCCAAAGACTAAATTTGTATTACAGATTGAAAATATTTACAAAAGAGAAACTTAAAATTTTGAAATCTTAACACTGATTTTCCTTCTGAACTCTTTCAATTTCCCTTGAGATTTAGATCTTTTTTTTTCCAGCCTTTCACCCAGAACTCCTTTGGTTTTAAGTTTGGCTTTTCCATGTGAGATATTTCAGAGTAAACATTCACTTCTCCCTTCTAAGGGATGGAATCTTTTTCTCTTCTTCCATCTCTTCTATGTTTTAGAACTTAAATTTATTTATTTGGTAGGCAGAATGTTCTGAACTGTCCATGAAAATCATGATATGTAGCAGTTTTCACTGCCAGTACTATCTATGGCAAAAACAAAAAAGAAGGAAAAAAGGATAATGCCCTGTTTTCTGGAATTGGTTTCCTTTCTCAGGAGTTGTTCTTTTTTTAACTTTTATTTTAATGACATTGTTTCCATAGCTCTCTCCATTAATCCCAGTGCACTATCTTGCAGGTGGCATTTTTAAAGTCTGCTACATCAGTTTATAACTCCTACGTGTGAGGGATTAGGTGGTCAGGATTCACTACACAAGACTTCCAATACACATTACAGAGCTGATGTCAATATCCTGTATTGTCTTTGCAGACATCCTGTATAGCAGAGGGTAGAGGTAAACAATTCCAGAGGACTATGCCATTTTTGTCCTCCCTACTGGCTATAAAGTAAGCATAAATGACTAGGACTTGTAGGTGTACAGGTAAATCATACCTGGCCACACTGCAACAGGCAGTTTTTTCCTTCATTGGCACGATTGCACATATTTGAGTATTAATGTTTTTCACCCCATTCCTCAGAAATCTTAATCAGTTTTAAACTATTTTCATATAAATGCATGTGACATGGTGAAAAACATAAGTACTTGTGGCATTATTGATGTTCCTGCCTTTGGATCACAGATGAGCATTGCATTGATTCCTTGCGCAGCTGGGACTTCCAACTCATGGGAGTGCTGAAAGACCACAGTAATATTTCAATTAAATTCATCCTCTGCTCATCAGAGCACTAAAGAGACAGAAACTCTTCCAAACTCTACCCTCAACCAGTTTGTCTGATCATTTCACCTGTTATTTGCTGGTGGATTTTTCTTATGATTTTTGCCTGTATGCAACAAAGGCAAGGGTAAATTTCAGTCTCTTTCTGAATTTTTCCACTTCTTTGAAAGTATGAAGCAAGGGAACTCAGTCAGAGAATTTAGTTGGGTTTACTTTATTTATATTTAAATATAAAATTTATCTCTCATCATATTTAAAGATATGATCCACAGATCTGGCCTAAATATGTATGTCTCCATTCCTGATCAAAATTAAAACTTCATTACAGTTCATCTGATCTGTTGACTCTTTTTGTTCTTTGAGAATAACTAAATTATATTTACACATAAATTAATTTTGTTCATAGATCTTCTGTGAGCAGGAAGAATTGGAAAATTCAATACATTGATGCAAAGCCAAAGTGACTTTCCAGTTTGCTTCTCTTTTTTGGTAATGAATATTACTAATTGTGCCCATACCATTTGAAGAATAAAAATTTAAAATTAACATGCACATCATCTAGTTTTAATTTGTGTAAGTGTAGCACAGGAAAACATAAGCACTGCATTTAACACAGAAATTGCACAGCACTCTAAGGATGGTTATCAACTGATCTTACTTTAGGAACAAGATAAAGGAAGTATTTAGCTGTAACAGACAGGGCATCAATTGAAAGTCAACTGCTTTTTATTCTGAGGCAAGAATTCAGTCTGTTTGTTTGGTATACAAAACAAATTTATTTATCCTTATACATAACCATGTTAAAGAACTAGATCTGTTAAAGGGCAATACCATTACAGTTTTGAAAAAAATCAAAGACATTATTTCAAGGCTTGGGCTAGAGACCCTTGTCTTTCCACTAAATATTATAAGATACATCTAGTGTTGATTTTCACATTACAGAAAAGGTCACCCTTAGGGAGAAATAAACCAATAGCTTTTCTGTGATTCCAGTCAGACTCCTTTGAATATTTTTCTTTCTTTAGACTCTGATAGATATGCTATACTCTCTTTTAAAAGAAAATTATTATATCAGGAACTCCCGGGCCTAAAATCATCTTTTCTGTTACTAGGTTGTTTTGGGAAACACTAATAGAATATTTTATTATAGCAGGATAAACATAAGCTTCACCTACTTGTTACATGATTCAACAGTGCACCCAGGAAGCAATGGAATTTAGCAGCATACTGGGCTGCATCAATGCAAGTGTAGTCAGTAAACAGGGGGAAGCAAATTTTTCCACAGCTCTTAAAGCTGGAATATGGCAAACATTTTTTGATCCTCAGCACAAGAAAGATGCTGATACATCACAGCAAGTTCAGGAAAGGGTCACCATGGAGCACTTACACTCTGAGGAGAGGTGAAAGGACATGTGCTTCTTTAGGCTGGAGAAGAGCTGGCTGGGGACAGGGAGGTGTCAAAGCATTCTTCAAATACTTGTATGGAGCCTAGAGAGAAAGATCTTCATTCAAGTGAGGGAAAGACAGACATACTCCCCAAAATTGTCTACAGTGATTGTGGAATCTCCCCTTTGAGATAGATTCCCCTAGTTGACCCTACTTTGAACAAGAGGTTGGACTAGAGCTCTCCTGAGGGTTCCCCAACCTGAATTATTTTGTGGCTCTATACTAAGCAACCCATAGAAAATAACCAAGAGTAATAACTTTAACTTCCTAGATTAATATGAGAATCAAATGTGCATTCCTGAAGGATTTATTTCCCTGCAAATACAGACAGATTTTGAAGTTGGCTTGAAGTAGATCCAATTAAATGTAATTTTATTGTCAGAGAAAAGCAAAGGCTGGACAAAGAACCTGAAACTGTGGGTCATTTTCACACAGGCTGTGCTCTCTTCAATGGGGCACAGTCCCACAGGGGATCAATATGAGTATCAGAGTCAGGGGCTGGTGGCAGGGTGAGGGCCAGGCTGGATGTAAAGTACCAACATAGTCTTGAAAGTCCTTACAGAGCCAAGCCCACTACATGACAGAGCCAAGGCATTTGTGCAGCAGAAATCTGAAGACTGGCTAGAGGGTAGTGAAGGATCCAGGCTGGGATGAAGTGTGACTCCTGGCCCATGGGGACAAATGCATGTCCCAGTTGATGCTGATCAAGTTCTATTGCTGCCTTCAGTGCCTTGGCATTTAAACTGTCTCAGGTTATTGAAGATATTTTTAGTTTTTGTATACATGTTGTACTTTCTTTCGAACTGTAATAGCTGCAAGTGTGCAGATCCTGCAGTTTAATTACATATCTTGAAATCTGTAAATAAGCAGATATGTTCTGTTAGTCTTTACTAAATCATTCATTCTTTAGATTTCTGAATTGATAAGTCAGAAATACTGTTGTGTCAAGTTCCACAGGACAATAATTTTAACATTTGTTACCAAGTAAGTGCTACCTTTAAAATAGCCCATAGGGCATGATGAAAGTTTTTACAACACCAAATTTAGTTTATCTCAGAGAATTTATAGTCTCAGAGGACTAAAATCATCCTCTCAAAAGGAATTATTTTTTCCCATTGATTTTCTGGAAAATTATCTCTTAATTTTGAGAACCACAATAGGAACCTGGCACCATGAGGATCTTGATGCCACTGAGAGATCTGGGCAGGCTGGATTGATGGGCTGACACCAGTTATCTGAGGCTCTAGGCTGGGGTCCTGCCCTTTGCTCACAACAACCCCTGCATCACTACAGCTTTGGGGCAGGATGTCCAGAAAGCTGCTGGGTGTTGGTCAACAGCCAGCTGAGCATGAGCCAGCATGTGGTACCCCAGAAGTCCAGTGGCAGGAGTCTGGAGTAGTGTGGACAGGAGGAGCAGGGCAGTGAATGTCTGATACTGAGCACAAAAAAACCTAATCATTAATATTGATAGTGACTTTCCTTTCTTTTCAAAATGTAATTTAACCGCTTTGTTATCTGGTGAAATGAACTTAAGTGAATTATATTTTGGAATACAATTATTTTAAAAGTGTCATCAATTTGCATGTTACATTTAAAGGTTGTGTAAAACACATTTCCTACCCCTGAAAGGTTTGCAAGTTGAATGGTTTACAGACTGTACAATACGCAAGACAAAGGGCTGAGAGAGTACATTTCTACTATAAGTTTATAAACTTAGATTAAATGTCTAAATTACATTGCCAGTACAAAATACCTTTTGAATGTTCATTCCTCCTGGACCAGCATTAGAAAGTAAATTAATTAAATTCCATTAATTAAACTTGTATAAACTCATTGCAGCATATTATTTGCATATTTTTTGGCTAATTTTTCTGGCCAACTACCAGCTCTGAAAAAAATTAATTGTGGTTAAGTGGTTATTACTATCAATAAGGACTTGTGCCTTGTCCTGTTTAAACACTATTATCTCTACCCTGTGGCACATTAGCTCTCTAAATAGATGGCTCATTCTTTTAACTTTTCTGGAAATGTTCATCTACTTCAACAAACCATTGAGAGCTTATTAGCAGAATTTATTTGCCTGTGAATTGTTTTGTAAACTGAAGTGATTTAAAAAGTAAAAGGAAAAAAAGGCAATAGTAGCATTATTATAAAATAGTACAATATTAATTTTTTTTCTTCTTTCTTGTTTATTTGTTTGTTTCCTTTAGTAATGGCCAAGCATTCTGTCATTTACTAGGAATTATATTGTCATTGACTTATTTCAAGTGAAAAAATCTCTGTAACTCATAGTACTATCATTAGAAATTCTACTGTAATATGAGACAGACCTAATTTGCAAGAGTATGGCTTCAAAACCTGAACCAGAAAAGTAAAGAGGTTGTCAGAAAGATGGAAATACGACAAAAGGAAACAATATCTGGCCTTATCAAAGAGCCTCAGATAGGGAGACAATGAATTATCATTGAAGTGAAACTTCACAGAAAAACTGAGAGGTTCAAGAAAGATAATTAGATTATCTTGAACCTGAAAGTGTATTGAAAAGATAATAGGAATGGAAGAAGTCTACAGATTGTAGGAAAATATGTTCAGTTGATTTGTTGAAATATTAAAATAGAAAAGAGGAATTTAAATCTTAGATGAGTAACTCGTCTTCCTAATGAGGCTCAGTCTTACAGTAGAAGTGTATGGAAATGTTAAAATAATTTCTCATATAGAAGAACCAGATGCAGTAGATGAATAGCTTTGCAATCTGCAAAAGATACCTGTCAGCAGGTTGGGAATTCCTTGTATGGATTAGAAAACTCCTTCTTAAAGAAAAGATCTAAATTTAAGTTGCCATCCTGCTCGCAAATTTGGCTAAATTTGAAATGGGCATTTATTCAAGGTCTAGATTCTGTGAACCTGTTAATTAACAGATAATCTGTAGTGGTTGTCTCTCTGTCTAGATTGTTGCAGCTGTTCCACTTGTATGGACAATTAGGTATTTATTTAATCAGAGATTTCAATCTCTTCCATTCCAAGTGATTCTTCAAAGAAGCTCACATTTTTCCTCAGCAAACTTGCATAACCCAGTTAGATACTAGTTTTTATATCTTCTTTTTCAGCTTTAATTAAAAGGAGGAAAGCTTTTTTCTCATTCAAAAATTTGGTATTAATAATATTATTTTTTTGCACAAAAACCATTTTTTGTATCTGTTTTTCTGAGTATGTTGTGATGAACTCTAATAATTTTAAAAATATGTAAGTCAGAAAAGCATTCATTCATATGATACGATCTGCATAGTATTAAAACAGAAGAATTAAATACTTTGTATATTTCAAACATTTAGATAATCTTAGTAAGAAAATACTCAGTTTTCTTTTTTTTGTAGTGCAATAAAAAATCTAATTACATTGCTAAAAAGTCTTCTTGCCCAACTTAACTATAATTCCTTAAAACAGAAACACTTAAAAATGTGATCTTATTTGGGATCATATTAACAAAGGAAAATGAGAGAGTATGTACAGCATGATAAATTATAGTAAGAGAGAGATGAAGATAAAATTATATAATTAAATGCTTGCATTTCTAACTTAATTCTGTTGCATATTATTATGTTCTATTGATTATAGTTCTTTCTTGTATGGTTCACATTACTTAAATACAAGTTTCATACTATTATATATTTATATTAATGTATTTTTCATTCATTCAAAGAAGCCAAGTACCACTTTAAATACTCTGATTTTTCATAGCAAGAGCAAGGCAAGATTCAGAGTTTGAGTGGAGTTCCAGGCCCTATAATAAAAAAAAAAAAAAATAGATCTGGGTTAGTAGACTTGTTCTTATTTCCCATACAGCCTTACTGGAGTGATTTTAGAGTAGGGGGTGGTGTGGTGGTGATTCTCAGTAAAATTCCTGGTCTATCAAGGAGCAGAAACACAGTAATGAACTTGAAGGCTTTTCTTATCCCCAGAACTCTATCAGCACCTTGCTAAAGAACTCTTCATCAATACAAACTGCACCTAATGGTTTTTTCCTTCCTTACCTAAAGGAGATTTATACAATTTTATTGAAAGTAAATGAAAAAAAAAGAAAAGGCGCAATGTAATTAGCCATCATAAGATATTATTTGTAATTTGGAAGTAATGTTAAACTAAACCAAGCTTATTGTCTCTTTCTCCAGACCAGTCCAGGGGCTCAGAGAATGTTAGTGGAGGCTGTGATTTCATAGCAGTGTGATGTGGATTAAATCAGTGCTCATCACTGTTCAGGATTTAACTTTATCCTGAGACTGCTAAACTGCTGCAGGCGAGGTAACAACTGCCAGCACCTCTACCCAGGGCACTCTGTCTCCCCGACTTTTGTTATGAACATAACACTGGTGTGATGTCTTGAGCAGCAAACTGGGGAAAAAACTCCTAAATGATCCTGAATCATACTAAGTTACTTCAAGAACATAAACAATATTGAATTTTAATTCTGCTATAAATACAGTATTTAAATATTTGTAAATAAAGCATAGTATTCCATTCAACTAATTAGTAGATCCATATTCATATATGTTTTAGTTCTGATAAAATAATCATTTTTTCAGAGAATTTCGCTGTGGTGATAGAAATTGCTCTTTCATTGTCTTTGTAGGTATTCAATTAAGCTTTCAATGTTGAAGCTGTTTTTTATCAGCTAATGAAAGTAAACTTTAATAAAGCACCTTTTTTCAAATGAAATGCTTACTTAATTTTGCATTTACTGCATTCAATTTTTGCAAAATTCAATTAACCCTTCATATGTCCTCTTTAATGTATTTATCTATTTTTAATTGAATTTTCCACTACTGGAATTTAGTGAATAACTAAGAAAAGTAAAATTGAACAAATAGTATTTGGCTGTACTGGCAAATGAAATGTTAAAAATGAGAAAATTAAATAGTCACTAAAGCCTGTATGAAAAGCTCACTATTGAGGCTAAAAAGTTGGTAATATTAGGGAAAAAAGAAGACTCAGTATCTGTGCAGTCACCCTCACCTCTATCCCAAGTCTGTAAAAGATCGGGAGAGATCCAGGACACTAGGATTTCATTTTAGAAACAATGATATTTTAAAAATAATCTCTACAGGGTCCATAACTGCAGCATGTCTGTCACAGAAAATCTAGAGGATTCTAGGTCACTTCTCTGCTGTGAACTGTTGAACAAAAGCTTTGAATTAAAAATGCTTCTCGTCAGCATTTCTACTGCCTGCAACATAAGAGCAGCAAAATTTATAAAATACTTTTTAAATTGTGAAGGAGAAACCATTCAGGCCTTTTCAAATTTCAGGTGCCAAGAGTCCCAGGCCTTCAGCTCCAGGGCAGAACCTTGTATTTTTAATTCTATAATCTATTTGTGTGGATGGCAGATGATTTGTGATATCTGGGAGCATTTGCCCAAGACAACAAACACCAAAAGTGGTTTTGTAAAAGAGACAGGAGAGTGAGCTAGCAGTAATCTTTAAATTCTTCATTTTACCAATTTCTTTTTTAATCACTATTTTATCTCCAGCTTGTATTTGACATATGTACGAAAATGAGAAAGCAAATACTGACATGTAAAGTTAATGACAACACTCACACCTCTTACCAGTTTGTTCTTGCCCAACTTCTATTTCTGTGAAAAGCAGGCTTTGAGCTGCATCTGCCCTTCCTCTCATTAACTCGGGCAGAATCTGCTTCATATTGCTTGAAGGACTTGGGGTAATAAATGAGATGTATCAACTAAAGCTTTCTAATTCCACAGCAAGGTAGAAATGTAAATATAGTCTGTGTACAAAGCAATCTTTTTTTCAGGTTAAGTGGTTTAATTTGGATATGCATAGCTGGGATAGTCTCTTTTTGAAGTGACTAGGAAGGAATTCTGCTTATAGTAGTCAATGACAAAGATGGTCACTTTGATAGGACAGTATTAGTAAAATGAACCTTAGGAAAGATGGGGAAGGGGTATTTGATATTTCAGCAGAAAAATATGTCAGATAAAGCTGAAACAAAAGTAGAAAAAATGAAGAGCAAATAAACTGACATGCTGCTTATATTCTGCTTGCCCTGCTTCTGGATTGCAGCATTTTTTTGTTATGTCTGGACACCAGTAAAATTTGCACTGTAGGTTCTGGCATAGTTTCCCACAAAGTCTACCTGGAGGCAAAGATAAAATCTAGCATTTAATTTACAATGAATGACCGCAAGTTAAGATGATCAAATTATACTTTTTTTTTGGACAGGAAATTATGTCAGAATATTCAGCAGTCAGTGTCATTGAAAAAAACCCCTATACTTCTGTAATTCAAAATTTCAGTGCTTTCACAGAATACCAAAAGCAAGAAAATATCCCCTAATAAAACCTTGCAGTTTCATAGTGCTCCAAAGGGCCACAGGGCTTCTTGTCCTTGGTTTATTTGTACAGCTCCCTATTACGTTTATGTGAATTGCATGGGTGAATTAAAGGTATGATTTTAGCCTAATTATCCAGACATTTGCACTGTGTATAACTTCTGCTGCACAGAAACCACACCAATAGAGTTAGTTAAATGTATGTAAAAAATCATAAATAAAAAAATACATAAAATAGAAAAAGGCATTTTGCATGCTGTTCAGCTCTTTACAGGAAAGAGGATGAAAAACAGGATAGATCACATTTCTTGTTTATTCCTGAATTCAGCTTCAATCTTTAAATATAACAAAAGGATGATACTGCCATGCAAATACTGCATTTTGTATGTTTCCATGAGAAATGTCATTATTAAAGTTTTTTTTTTCATGATTTTTTGTCGGGTTTTTTTAATAGTGAATAAATAATTTCTTAATTTTGTGTATGTTAAAATTTATTATTTATGTACTGAATTCACAAGGTATTTTCCAGCTTTATTAAAAGGCAGTTATATCAAAGACCTGTATTTATTTTGGCCTCTGAAGTCCCTATACATGTTATGTTTCTGCATATGCCTTGTGGTGTTTATAAATCCATTAAATATATTCTCCTTTCTAGACATCCAGCCCTGATCTCTCTGTAAAACAATATAGAGTTCAAAAATTAATTTTTACATGGAAAATAAAATCTTTATACTTGGCAAATAAAATCAACTTCCAACAAGTGTATCTGCTGAAGACAGAGACTATATATCTATTTATACAGGACGCAGTAGAACCACTTTTAATTCATTGTAGATTAAACAGAAAATCCTATCTGCACTATCTGTGGTAGTTAGTAGTAGTGGTAGTTAGTAGTAGTAGTAGTTATAATATATCTGTACTAGTTATTCTCACAGATGGAACAATTTTGAGTGGAAGATATCTAATCTATTGTACTGTGTGTGTAGCTACAGCAGTGTCTTTTACTTCACCTTTGAGTAATTTAAAACCTGCAGTATATGCAGAAAAACCTAATGTGTAACTAAAAGCTTTTATTGTGGGAATAAAGGACAAAATAACATGGACAAGACTTTTTATATTTTAGTTTAGATAAATTATGTTAAACTCTGTTATTACAGAATTGCTTACAGGTTGGGTAAATCTTATTTATTCACAGTTGTTAACAATATTGATGTCTGGAGGTGAGCTAATTAATGTTCTTTTTCTGTAAATGACAGGAAATAAAGCATGAGCCACCCAACTTGGTATAACACTGATGTCATTCATTAAGCTGATTAACTATTCTTTAAAGATGCTGCTTTCAATTAATTATAAAT
This sequence comes from Notiomystis cincta, assembly GCA_013398075.1. NCBI lineage: Eukaryota > Metazoa > Chordata > Aves > Passeriformes > Notiomystidae > Notiomystis > Notiomystis cincta. Next base: position 126,289 of record VZRX01014578.1, read on the forward strand.
GGAATGCAGACAAACAGTTCATAAGTAACTACACTATAAATGTCAGCATTTATTATAGTCATCTGTTGTCCTGTGGAAATTCTGTTTCTTGCATCCTGTTGCTGTATTTTGTTAGCTTTACTTTATCTTGCTTTTACACAAAAGCAACATTTGGGCACCTCCTATCACAAAACAATGATGACTGATGCACAGGACCATGGAGTAGGAGAAGTTTTTTCATCTGTTGAGCAGGACTACTATCAGCTTTATTAATCATGACCTGGAAACAAACTTGAATTAAAGAGAGCTCTTGTTGCATAGTCCCTTTTGATATGCTAAAATAATTATATTTGCCAACCTTTGTAAAGGGTTCTTTAGGGTTAGCCATGTTCCTCGTATGACTCCTTTGTCACCTCTGTAACTCAGGTCATGCTGGCACAGTCAACGTCCAGAAGTATAACTGAACAAAAATTTTCACAGTGAAAGAAATAAAAATTCTCAGCAGGGATTTCACCTAAAAGTTCTTTAACATTTAAACTAAGGAAGATCAATTTCAGTTACCACCATCTTAGATAATAATTATAAATGGTTTAAGCTTCTTCTGCAAATAATATACACGTGTTAATGTCCACTGCATTGTAGGTTTTTTCCAAATTTGATGCATTCTTTAGTGTTTGTCCTCTCTCTGACACTTTGTGAGACTTGAAAGGATGTGTAGTATGTTACTTGGAGGAAAAAATCTAACTATTTTTTTATTTTAAATAAGTTGGCTTTTAGTCATGGGAAAACTTACTGTTTAACAGCCATGTTGTTTTTATTTCTTGGTCCAATAAAACTGGTTCTGGAAGCATTCTAGATACTCTTAGACTTTTAAAGTTCTGTATTTATATGCCAGGGGGTATAAGATGAAAAGAAATTTTAGTCTTATAGTTTTGATTGGTAGAACTCTTTTTTTGGTAAAGTCTTTTTGTAATTTTTTTATTAAACAGAGGACCTGGTTGATGTAATTTAGAAAACTAAAATTTAGCAAAGCATCTGGAATTTATATGTTAAATAAAAAGTTGAGAAAGAGCAATTCTTTAATTCTTTTTTTTTTTTAAAGAAAGATGTACCAAGTCAGAAAATGTTATGTTTACTTAATCTGAGGAAGAAAATGCCCAACCTCCATATTTTTTTTCTATTTCAGTTGCCTGTAAAATTGTGTAGAAACTTAAATAGTCTGATTAGATTCTAATGAAATGGATAAATCCCATGTCACCTAACTTTAGGCAGCCATGGTGTACCTATGACCTGGACAATGTATGCTTCTTTTTAAGGTGGAGGAAAAACAAGTGTGCTTCAAGAATACAATTTATCCAGTCTCCATACTCATTTACATTAGGAAGGCAAAATCCTCCCCCCAGCATCTTCCATCAGCCCTAGCAGCAGTCTTGTGGCAGATTTTATTTCCCATCCAAATGGCATCAACATAAATAGGCACAAATATGTCTTCCCTCCACATGGAGTGCTTACCCCCCAAAATTTCCATATTCTGGAAATTTAATTTCAAAATTTTGCTATAGGGGCCTGCCTTCTGCTTGATACTGCTATCAACAGTGATTCCCAGAGCCTCCTACACAGAGTTCTTGCTCACAGAATGCACTTCCTCCATCCACATCACAACTGCCACTTGCAACTGCATCAAAATTAAAGATAAAAGAGTGATCTCAGCTTGAGTTTTGTAAGAATAGTTCAATAGTTTTAATTAACAAGGAACCTGATTAGAGCAGATGGAAAGATATTCATGCAGCACTGTTAGAATCACTGCAGTTGTATATACACTAATAAACCAAATGTCTGTAGGACTGGGCTAGACCAACCCTAGCAGGTGATCATCTCTGCTATTTAATTGTAAAGATATTTATTCCCTAGCATTTTTCCCTGATACAATTCACAGGCATGATGTAGGGGATTTCATGTATGGATGAGGCTGTCATGGTTTGGGAAAATACCAGAACATAAGGATTTTCACCATGGCTTTCCACTGGCTCTCAAGGGTAGAGAATGGCTGTTGACCTACTTCTTTACTAGCTTATATGTAACCTCAACCTCCCACTTAACAAAGGTATAAAAAGCACTTGCTGTGCATGGTTTTACCAGCTAACAAGTTTTGTATATTCCCATGGTCAATACCCATGTCTAGGGACAATCTTTCCTTGGTACTTCACTTTTTCATTGCGTAAGACATGAAACTAAATCATGGAATGCAGCTTTTTAGATTTTTACCTTGTAAGATGAGTATTTAGAATCCAGATAAAGCAACACAGGATTTGGCAACATTTTTTACTATTAGATCAAAATTGGATTTTTTCTCAAAACAATTTAAAAAATAATTAGTTAACAATTTCAAAATTATGGCAAGAAAAAGGGGTAGTCACCTTTGTCATGGTTTGATAACAATGGACATCATTTCAAGGCACATATTCTAGGAGATGAAATAAAGAATAATTTATCTTAAGTTGAAGAGTTTCTATGAATTACTTTCATGATTTAGGAACAGTCCTTAAGCAGCTTGGAAAAGTGCATCTTTATGCTGAAAGAAAAAGGCAGCAGGTAGATGTCCAGCTGTGAAGGAGAGTCACTATAAAAAAGATTAAAAAAAAAAAAGATAAAAAAGAAAAAAGATCATTAGGTGTATGGTAGTTTGGCTTCCTGATTCATGGTTTAAGTTAATTAATATGATTCTAGGTCAATTAGAAACTGCTTTGTCTGTAAAGTTTCACGTTATACATTAAACATGAGAGAACAAACAATTGCTGGTGTAGTATCACAAATCAATTGAATGCTGCTTAACAATTTTTATTTCATGCAAATTGCCACTACTAGTAAATTGTGTGTTAAGATAACCATCATTGTTTAATAAATAAATGCTTTAATTTCAAAATTTATGTTGTTATGTATAAAGCTACCAGATGGCATCTTAAAATACATCTAACTGTTGATCTGAGGTTTAAAACCCCCAAGTTTTAGGATGTTCGTGACATGTCACTTCTAACCTTAGACTCTGATTTCTCAAGTCACTCAAGAGATGACTGTTCTGGCAGACATATAAAAAGAAACAAACTAAAAAACATAAAGAGGTAAATGAATGGGATGAGGGCAAATTATATGCTAACTGCAGAGAACTGAATATTATATTAAGCTACTAACTTCTTTTATTCTATAAAATATAACAAGCTAAATCTGGTTTAATTTGAAATTGATATAAATGCAAAATTCTTTACAAGTTAGTGATGCTGTTGATATTCATTTAACCTAGGCCTTGGGGCAATTGCCCCAGTTTGAAATCAATACATCTGCATAATTTCAAATTTACAGCAGCATTGATGAGATCTTTGCTTTGCTGTTCAACATTATGAATAATATGAATATTATGGAGCATATTGCAATCAGTATCCTGAAATATATAAAGGTCTGCATGATCACATATTTCAAATCTCTGGCATTGCAGAAAATTAAAGGAAAAAAAAAAGAAAAAGAAAGTTTGCACATTAAGATACCATGGGTCCCTTATTTCTCTATTACCAAAGTCATATTTCATCATGAAGACATCACAAAATAATATCAAATATGTAAGCAACTTATTATCCTTCCTCTGCTTCTCGTGGTAGAGAGCACTGTCACTCCTTTCACTCCTACATTTAGAGAAATTAGATCCTGATTGCCACTTTCCTGCCCATGAAGGTTCTTTACCTACTTTCTGTGCAGTAGAACTAAGTGCTAGGTAAAAACAAGGACTAATGCTAATTAACATAAAAGAAAAATACAGGAAGACAGACATACAGATTATAGTGATAAACCCAGAATTTTTCAGTTCTGCTGCTCCTGTAACAGACCCTCCTCTGTTTTGATTCTATTTTACATCCTACTTAACATGCTTGGATCATGCAAGTGCATTTTGTAATTGAAATAGTCCCTACATTTAAAACAAAAATAATATTTTGTGCCCTCAAAATGTCTTGCTGCTGGGTGTAGAAGCCTTCATGTCAGTGGCCTTAGGAAGGGAAGCAAGTTGCAATGAATAGCATGGCCTGATGATAATGAGAGAGCCACAGCAAGCCTTTGTATGTCTCAATTTATATGTAAAATCTCTATATTCTCAAGATTGCTGCTCAAAGACCCATTTGCAATAGTTCTCCTCAGCTGTAATTTTTCCTTAGAGATAGCACTAAATTATGGGATTGTTAAATTAGTGTTATAATAAGAAAAATAGAAGTAGAATACAAGATTCCAAGGAAACCTTTAAAAATGTTGTGATACCTTCATGCCAATACCAATATTAAATCCTTTATCCCACCCAATTACAGCATGAGTAATTCATTCTGCTGAGTTATTCTTAAATGAAAGATATTTTCTAACCCAAGACACAATGCCCTGATAATATTCTTCATTTTAAAAACTATATTTTATCTATGATTTCAAGATAATACCCTGAGTAAAGACATTTTGGAAACAGACAAGTGAAGAAAAAAAAAGGGATTTATCAGCTTCATAAAACATCATTTAGGTAATTACTTAATCCAGTAATTAATTGAAGTAGTGCACCATATGCTATAAAGTGTTTTCAAAAAAGAAATTGAATTATATTTCCAGAATGACAAGGCAGTAGGTTCTGACCAAGAAAGGTTGCTGTAAGCAAGACTGTTGAAAGCCAAAATGCAAATAGACTAAACCCCAAGTAAACTCTGAATTGAGGAAAATCTAACTCTGAATTCCAGGAAGTTGTAATATTAAGACAAATACCAAAGCACCTCTAGCAAAATAAAAGCTAACTAATTTCACCAGGTAATAATTATTCAAATTAAAACCATTTCAAAATAGTGTGACTTCAATCAAAATAGTAATCTCTTTAAGAAATGGTCAAGGACAGATAAAATGTATTTTATGCAATGAAAATATTTGATGTAATAATATATCAATGCATGAAACATATACTGATAAAGTTAATTAACAATACAGCTCTTATCTGAATGTGTTTCATGCATATGATATATTTAAATGATTAAGTGAATCTACTTGCCATGGTGTGCCATGTTTACAACATAACTTCATGGAATGCTTCTTCAGAACTGACTTTGAAAGCGAGTCTTTTTAAAATTGTGTCCATGTTATTTATAGTATCTCTTTCTAACACTTAGCTTAAGAAACAGCTTTCCTCTGAAATATTGCAGAGTGGATTATTTGTCATTATGTATATTTATTTGATAAAGAGGTGTAATATTTTCTGTTGTTTATAATATTAAAATTTATGTTTGAAGTGAATTTTTTCCATTTTCCAAATTTTAATTTCTGGGAGGAAGTTTTTTCTTCCTGTCTGAAAACCTTACAAAACTTACATGTTTTGTAAGTTTGGTACATTCAACAGGATCTTGAAACCTTAACAAGGTAAACTTTGTGTGTTTTATTATGGCTGTCACACAGACAAACTGTAGAGGCCAAGCTCAGTGGGACTGTCCAGGCACTGCTCAGAGACTGTGGCTGTGGAAAGCCCAATAACCAGAAAGGACTCTGCCTTTTCAAACCTTTGGAATGAAACTTCTGTACTTTAATGATGAAGGCTTCTCACTGCTTCCTCCAGCTGAGTTAGACCAAGCAGAGAGAGTGAAATGAGGAGCCTTTCCCTCCTCTGATCCCCAGGATTATGCTGCTGACACCAAGGACTGTGCCTGTTCTAAACATTAGGAGGTACTTCTGGATTAAAGGAGGATGCAATTGAAGAAACTCCTTGTTCTCTCTTAGAAAAACTGGAAGACAACCAGCATAATGAGAAGGAATGAAATAATAAGCTTTTCCTGACAGATTTTTTTAAGTATATTTTTTTCCAGGCAATCACAACCTCTTTTTGCTTCACATATCTTAAAAATAATTTCTCCTTTAATATATTTTTTCCCTTGAAAATGATGAAATTCATGCCTAATGTCTAAAATTTATAACTGAATAAAAATATCACTTTTCTTCCGGTAATTTTAGTTTTCAGCTATCAAATCATTAGATTTTATAGCAGAATTTCAAAAGCACATGGGTAATATCTGTTATCTACTTATAGTACAATTAGCCCTACAGATCTTAAATAGTCATTAAATAAGTAGCATCATTCTTGAGAAACTAAAATATGAAAGGTCTTTTAGGAAAAATCCACTACGTGAGCCCTCTAGACATTCTGGTAATTGTGCCACCATCTTCTACTGTGTATCTTGGAAATTGTTGACTCAGATCATTTAAAATCCTCCAAAATGACCTGAAGCCAGTGTGGTTTTGACACAGAAAACAGATAACCAAAAAGTATATCAGAAAGAGCTGATATGAGCATATAGATATATGGATTTATTTAATAAATTAGGAGTTTTTTTATTATTCTTCTTACAGAGGTTCTCTTTTCAGTAAAAAATTTCTAGATGGCTCATGCCCAAAACGAAATCCTGTGTTGTGAAACATGTCTTATATATTCCATATACTAGGTAAATACTTGTTAAGGGTAGGGAGATATTTAAATGAAAACACTATTTCTTAAAATGAAATCAATCAGGATCCCCTGAATTAAAGAATGTTAACATGTTGAAATTTGAAAAATATATTAATTGCATTGTCAAGTGAAGATTATGTAATTATCAACAGGTAATTCCAATGGATCTAGGATTAATTAGGACTAAAATATATAGAATGGATCCATTATTGATCAGAAATGTATGGCGTTTAGGAAAGGATTTCACTGGGAACTAAGGTGATGTATTTTGGTTTCTTGAATTCAGTACATGGATTGATATGTATTTGAGGTTGCTTTGACACCTGTTTCTAAACCTTCATAAAAAAAATATTACCCTTTATTCCAATGCTGTGGTGGAAAAGGCCACTTCAGCGTTGTGTGATACTCTGACATGTACAAATTGGAAATAGTTGTAGTTATAAACAAAAACTGGCATTTCTGGACACTGCTGATACTTGGTATTTGAGTTCTGGCTATGAGCCAGAGGACTGCAATGCTGAAAACAGCACTGATTTTTGAAGAGCAAGCAAGAATATTTGATGATGCAGTGAAACTCTTGAGGTGTTCTGGGGATTGTTTTCCTTTTATACCACCATGACCAGGCTGATCTCAATAAAGATTGAAGTAGAAAGCAGTGCAGAGGAATGAATGTACTTTGCCAAAGAAAGATATTATACTAGTTTGGCTTTGCATAATTAAAAGTACACTTAACCCATCCATCTTCAGGAACAACCTATGTCTGAGAAATTTTCTCTTATCTCTAAATTTAAATAAATTTCTAAATACAATCCTTGTAAATATATATGTAGAAATAGAGAAAATAATAATAATAAAAAAGTTTTATTTCTTTATTCAGACATAATAATTTTCATCACCAAACACAGTAAGTCCTTATTCATCTGGAGATTTATATCTAATCAAATGTTTAAGCTTGTGGTCAAACACAACTAAATAACTTAAAAGTTTTAATAGATAAAGAGTCCCATAAATGGTAATTTTGGTGAAAAATTACTTATATTAGCAATGTAGCAATGCAATGAAACAGATATTAAGGAAAGATAGTAACTCTTGATTTTGTTAAATCACTTTGTTTCCAAATATCTTTTATTTCACAAAAGCAATTTAAAAAAATTAAACAAATATGAACTGTTATTCTTTACTCTCAATCTAATCTTTGATGTTACAGAACTAATGTACCAGAGTTTCCAGTGAAGCTTTCTCAACTTTATTAAAAAGTGCTTCTTAAAATGGTGAATGAGGGAAGATCACAGTGTAAATTTGACATGCTAATCTACAATTTATCTCCACTTTGTAGATCTGATTAACTTAGGTTTTGTTACCTTTTTAAAACAGCACTGTTGACTACAACAGCAGTCACCTCTACCATAACTGTAGACTTTATACTTAAATTCTCTTGTAAATATAGCATAGGAAAGCAGAAATACACGTTGCAGTTGAGATACACATTTTTGTTTATGTCTCAGCATATCCCCAGTATCTTTTTGCAAAAGTTGCTGGTGTAAAAGAAGGCAGAGAATTACATTAAAGAAGTGAGATATTTAAAATGGAATAAACTACTGGAAAAAAAAGAGACACAGAAGTATAATCAAAAGTTTCAGCTTATATATGGAGACCGATCTATTATAATAAGAGTTAATGACTCAATTTTCTTAATATAAATTACATGTAGAGGGAAGAAAATATGTTATAATGAAGCCTTATTTGATTTTCCTTGAAATAAGATAGATACTCCAGAAATCACATCAATATTGTTGTCCTGTCTGTGAAGTGTCATATGTCTTTTAGTATATATTTAATTAATCGACAAAGAAAAAATGTTCTTCAGGATTTCCAGATGCTATCCCCCGACATCACTAACATCCAGAAAGGTCACTGTCAACCTTACTACAGCAGAATGTTGGACTGAGCATTCAGGGTGTTGAGACACAAATAAGAAGTCTGGACATCTGTAAACTTCCTTGCTCATGACTCAATTCCTTTTTTTTTTTTAATTTTCCCTACAGCCTTTTGTTACCTATGGCCAATACATTAATTTAGATAATATCTGATAACCAAGTCAATTTTAATTGCAAAAGTGCTTCAATTGTTACAAATGTGTCTGATGAAAATAGACTTTTTCCCTGAATGAAAACACATCTTTCTATACTTGTTGAGAAAAAAATTTAAAAATGGATTTTTCTCCTCATTTTTCTTCTTCACTTCTATTTTGCAAGGGAAAAAGGAGGAAAAACCTGAAATTTTCATCAGTTCAGTAGTGTCTGTCCAACAAAACCAGAAAATTAACCTGAAAACAGGGGATATTTGTCTGTTAGTTGACACTTGACAGATTTTTCCTCCTTATACATTAATGTAGAACTCTATACCACATGATTGAGCATGTCAGATATAGACCAGAGGATAGATTTCTGCCTATTCCCTAACATTTCACACTGTGTTAACAGCCTGCTTGTATAACATATATTTCTTTGACGCTGTTTAGCTCTTCTAACACACCAATCTGTCACTCTTTAAAGAAGTTTTGCAAAGATCTCTATAAGATATATGATCTTTCAGTGAGTTAGCACCACAACGAACACTTCATAAGCTCTGTCAAACAGTGATTTGTGCAGTACTGCAGCAGGCTTTTCCTAGAACATTTTTCTTTTTCTCAATAAAAGTGGAGAGCATTGAAAGTATTTAAAAGTAGAAGCTGACAGGGCGTTGTTCAAGCCATTTTTCAGTACAGAAATACCAGTAAGTTCAGAGACATGACTGTCACAGCTGTTTCAGTATTAACCTGTCATGTAGAGATAGCCAGAGAAATGGTGGCCTAAGCAGATGTTTAATGTGGAGTTAATGCAACTCTTGAGTTATTTTAATGATAATCCTTTCTCTCCTCTCAAATTATGACCACTTCTACTGAATCCAGTAAATCCAGTAACAAATTAGTCAAGAGAGGAATGACCCACAGAAGTTAACATGAAGGGATAGGAATAAAAGCAATTTTTATTCTGGCTGCCAATATGAAGGCTGACTGTGTTAATTCTAGCTTACATTAGTTACAAAAGGAGACTTTGAAGAAAGAGACTTAATATGCTTACATCACATCAATTACTCGGCTGTTGCTCCCCATCATTACATCTATAAAATAAGATTAAATGCCTTTTACTACTTATGTCTCAAACCAGTTATTTTAAAGCAGGAAAAAGCAAAGCAAGTTGTTTGATCTCTGATCCTACAAGAGTCAGACTGGAAACTGCTAATAGCACTTTCTGCTATCAAAATTTCTGAGGAAAAAAAAAAATTATACCCATAATAATCCATAGCCCAGAACCAATAGTGTACTTAATCGTTCACATTGATATGTTATTTACTTTTTCACTATTAAAAAGAGAAAAAAAAATTGTTGATTAACCACTCTTCCTCGAGATCCACAAAGGAGAGCTTATATAAAGTGGTGCCCCCTATGCCAAGTGATACTTGCTTATGGAAGAATGTTGGTACATCAGTCAGCTTGAAAGTTCTTTCTTTCTTCAGACATTTGAAATAATTTCTGCATAACAAAATCATGTTTCATCAAACAATACACTACTTTCATTCTCCCATGCTTCAGAATTCTGAAAATGTTTTTCCAAATGTGCCAGGGAACTTGGGAACTTGCCTCCAGCATAAGGCAAGCACACAAATTTTGAGACTCGAGAGATGTTCTCTAAGAATTGCACAAGCCCAGGCAATGAAGGTGATAATAGAATGCTGAACGCCACCATGGGGAAGAAATTCTTTACTCTGAGGGTGATGAGACACTGGAACAGGTTACCCAGAGTAGTTGTGGATGACCCAGCCTTGGCAGAGTTCAGGGCCAGGTTGGATGAGGTTTTGAGCAACCTGGTCTATTGGAAGGTGTCCCTCTCCATGTTAGGGGTGTTGGAACTCGATGATCTTTAAGGTCCAACCAAATCATTCTATGATTCTAATGTTAATTCTTGCAATAGGAAAATTATAGCATAATGCTGAAATAAAATAACAATTATGGTTGATTGCTTCTCAAGTGAAGGACATCTGGATATTCTTACTAAAAGTGAAAAGGAAATTTGGAATAGGTAGGAAAAGCAGATTTAAATTTTTCGTGTTTGCAGTGTAATGTACCTTTTCTGCCGTGGGGAAAGATGACTCTTTTGGAAGGTACAATATAGTGGGTGCACGTCTCAGCACTGATTCAGAAAACAAAATTTTTATTGAATATAAATTATCCAAAGGTTTTGTGCTTGGTTTTGATGAGTGGCCTGTGGCAGATGTTTATTCACACTGCTATCCATTAATTTGATCACACTGTCTTTCTTGGTTAATGAATCATCATGTAACTAATTTGGACAAGATCAGTAATGTTCTATTATTTCACCTTATGAAATGGAGTCAATAAGCCATAATGCATTTTATCCCTGTGAAATTATCAGGGTAAGTACCATTAAAAGCAGAATAATGCATAGATCCTTGATCTAGGATTTTTAAATGTTCTCTCATCTGGACATTTTAATAAAAATTTCATATTATACCTGAGATGAGCATTAACCAGAGAGACCTTTTCTAGTAAATAGGACTTCATTAGGTAGCCATCTGCTTCAGACCTTGAATGTATGGTTGTGTTTAGAAAAATGACTCTGAGAATAGCACTTTATTATGCAAGGTTTCTGATATATTTCCGAGTTATAAACACTTAGAAAAATGAGCAAAATAAAGGAGCTTTACTGCTATTAGTTGTACACTTTTAACCATAAATTTTCTCTTGCTTAATGTATGTAATGAAAACACTGTTTTCAGCTATATTCTGAAATCATGATCTTTGATATAGCTTGATGTAAGCAAAAGGGATTACATTTCCATCCTAATCTAGAGTGATTTTATTTCAGTATTTTGATAAAAATATTTTGATAAACAGTAAGATGTATTTTAGAGTGAAATTTTTAGCTCACAATTTTTCTACATTTCCACAAATTTACATTCTTCAGAGTATGAATAAATATTAATGATAGATATACACTCTAATAAAACCTGTCTCACTGAATAAACTGTATGACAGCATATATAGTCTGGAAGATATGCTGGTGCACCATGAAGCATTCAGAAAAATACTTTAAATGGAAGCTTGGAGTAAGGGGTTTAAATTTCAGTTGATGTTCTGAGACCTTGAGACATAAAAGACAAGAAGTTTGTGTCTTCTAAAAAGATGATTTGTTGTAAAAATAAGAACATTCAGAAAATTCATCTAGTATTGGCTCAACAAAGGCAGTGCCCAACCACCATGTATCCTACCTGCTGAGCAGCATTCTCAACCATCAGATGAGATGCACTACAGAATATAAAAAAGACCTCTAAAGAGCTGGGTAATGTCTTCATGACATCCCAGAAAGCTGATTATGACCCTTTGGTGCTGCAAAAACAACTCTGATACAGATTTTGGAGAGAACAATGATTTAATCTTCTAAAGAAAAATTTTAAACCATAAGACTTTCTAAATGAAAACTAAATTACAGAACTAAGGCCATCTTTCTTTTCTCAAAATGGCTAAACCAGAAGCATTTAGAACATAAGCACAGGAATATAGATATAACTTTATTAACATGTCTCCTGTAACCAATATTGTCACATGCTTTTCATACCAGCAGTAATGGTGGAGGTCAGACTGAAATTTCACTATAAGAGACAACACCTTCCAGTAAAAGAAACAGGTAGTCAATGAAGGGAACCAATTGCCCCAAACATTTGGACTTCTAATAGGGCACTGCAGTGTCTGCTAACAGTAATTCCGCACACAAGCGTATATAAAACAACAGATATATACAACATATATGGAAAAAAATGGAGAAATTGAAATATTCTTACCTCTGAGATACGTTCAGTGAAATGCTTGTTACTCTGCCAGGTCATACAATAGCTCTGAATGTTTCAGGTGCCACCTAGTGCCCAGTTCTCATGTGTCAAAGTTCCCTTCAGGAAAAAAATGGTTTTCTTTGTGCCCTTTTATGCCACTGTCCAACAACACGTCTGTGACATCTCATATCCACATCTTATGCTTTAAATTCCACTTTTAAACTCTGAGTGATTCACAGTATTAGAAATAACTTTCTCTTTTTAATTTTTTTTTTAAACAAGTTGAAAAGTTCAACATACCACAAGTTCTGTCTTCGTGTTAGGACACAACTTGTGAAGAAGGCCTGTAGGAGGGAAACCTTGGCTAATGAGTGAGACATGAAGCACAACTGATCAGCCATGTGTTGTATCCTCACACTACACACTGGTCAGTTCAGATGACCTTGGCCAACAGCAAGCTGGAAGAGAAGTTACATTCTTTTTAAGGCTAGCCAGTCTCTAATTAATAATAATTTAAAACAATAATCTTTCAGATTATCCTTTGAAACAGCTGAAGAGTCAATTCATTAAATAGCAATGCCTATCAATGCTCACTGAAACTTCTCCTATATTTTTTCTTTTTTTTTTCTTTAGAATTACCATTACTTTTATTTTAAATGTGCTATTTTATTCTGTTCTCTAATTTCAGAACTTCTATCGTCTTGAATATAAAAAATATGCATCTTCCTAGAATTTTTGTTACACCTTGGAACAAAGATGTAACAAAAATGGAACCCTAACTTCAGTAGGAAACTAGATATGCTAGTACATCAAATATATAAAATTAATGACTTTTTTTGGACATATGTATCTATTACTATTTGTAAAATTTGCATGGAGGTGCTGTCTACATAATACCACGCAACTTGATTGTGCTATGACATCCTCCTTCAGTGACTAAACTGATTTTTTCTAAATTGAGTTATCTTTTTACATATTTGGTTACTGTAAATTCGCCTGGTAAGAACAACCAGTAACAATGCAAGATCCATATTACCTAGCATAAGGTAAAATCAGAAGAGGCACTGAGGTTAAAATGGAATGAAAAGAGATAATACAATGAGATAGTTGTTGCCATAATATTTCAGAAATTGAAAATTAAAGTCTCTTCTATAACCCTAAAAGACATAGGAAGAAATAGATATTGCAAAAGGATTATCAATATTGTATACATTTTAGGATTTTCTTTTACTTTAGATTGTCCTGGGCTCTGAAATACTCTTCTTGATAACTTCAACAGCGTTTTCCCAGCTGCCTCCAGAATACAGCCATATTAAAAAAGTACTCAGAAAACACAGCAGTCTAAATGGAACAATCCCATTTTGGCACATACATGGGCATATGTAGATACGCCATGCACAGCCTTTGCATGGCAGCCAGGGTGCATCTATCTGGACTCCACCCACCTGAGAAGCTGAACAACCTTCACATGTGGCAGATAAAGCAGCTCAGGCTTCAAATGATGCTGATTTGGTTGAATCATTTCAATAGTTTCATAACAGTGTGAATGCAGCAATCTCTGTGAAACTCGACACCCAGGCTGAAACTTTGTGTAGTTTCCAATTGTCTTCTCAGTCCATGCACTGTGTGCATTTACCTTCCAGCCATACTCAGGATTTAATTGGTGTCCTCAGCAGCTGTGCAGGAATTTACTGCAGCTAAAGCTCTATTCAAGTAGAATTTGGTAAAGGCAGGTAAGCATGGCTGGTGCTGTTAACTGTAGAGCTTTGTTAACTATCTGGTATTTGCCTGCTTGTCACTCCTTTTAGTAGAACTTCAGAAGTGTCTCAGAGAGGGAAATGTCTGATTTAAGCTTATCTACTGAAGCATGTAGTCATCTTTCTGCTGGTTTCTCTTGGTTCCAGGTCTTGTTGACCTGTGGTTAAATTAGTGACTGCCATTACTTTTTTGCGTGGTTCTTCAGCTCTCTGGTCCTGTTCTGCATCTGCAGATGATTTAAACACATTTCCTGAGCACTGCATTACATGCGAAGGGAATACATTGCAAATCCTGGACCATTTATTGTATTACATTTGTCATGCTCACTGTATTAATGTTACTACAGTATTTTAATTATCCCTTGTTTCCTTCACATATCCTAGAGATTTTTTTTCTATACTTCTTCTTGCTGTACCCTTGCTTGTAGAAGAATTATGCTAATGCAGTTCTAACTTAATGTTGAAACAAGTTTGTTCCTATTAAAATAGCATATGACTTTTTGCTATAAATAGAAACATTCTTGTCTTACTGGCAAGGAAGACAAATCCAGTGATTGTTTCGATGTACTTCGAAACAAAATCAAATTCACTAAAAAAATCTACATTTAAAGTTCTCTCAAGAGAGGGTCCTCTGCCATTTTTTGACATGAAAATAAGCTTTAAAGGAAGAAAAAGGCAAAATTATGTCATTCATTAAAAAATAGGCAGGAAACTGCAATGTAATTAGATGTATTATCTTAAGTGAACAGTAGAGACCCTCATTGAGGTTACTATTGCAGATATATTTATCAAGAGCAATTAGAACAGGAAAAGAAAAAACATTGTTTTCATTTGGGGAAAAAAACCCCAAGACTTCTCATGCTTTCTCTTGCTTGCTTATTTATAGTTAGACATCAGAATACGACCACAAAAATGACTGATCCACAAAAAATTGCAGAAATTAAAAGAAAAAATTTCAGAGAAGTTTAGATTGTTAGACAAACAGGCACTGTTGTAAACAAAAGTGAATTTCAGAATAGTTACTCTTCATTCTGCACTTGCATCTTAAGGTGACGGATTTATTGGAATCAAGGGATAACAATTTTTGTTGTTGAACTTCTACAAAGGAGAGACCTGTATTTTGGGGGAGAAAACTTTTTAAATTCAATAACTGTTTTAATACAGTGCTGTTTATGATAGATTTTTCAAACCATTTATTTATAATGTGTCTTTACTCTCTGAATTCTACATTTTTTTGTGCAGTTAAATTGATGTTTCAATATTAAGTTCTTAATTTTTTTCCTTCTCTGTATTTATTTTGCCTACTCCAAATTTTTCTTGTCATTTCCTTCACTCTGAATCTCAAGTAGAATATGCATGTATATGTATATTTCAATATATGTGTAGAAAGACAACAGTATTCCTATACTCATCAGTTAATTCTTCTAGTCCCTATTAGATTTAAACTAGACCATGCTTACTCATATATTCAGATCAGTGTGAATGAGGACAGAATAGAAAGTAAGAAAATTAAAAGTTTTGGAAAAAAAGGCAAAATCTTATGAATTAGAAGCTATTTATCTAAGTTACTTTTTTTTTGTTTATAAAACCTTTGGAAAGCTATGGACAACTAAAATAAACTATTATAAGATCCAACAGAGATGAATTTTGGACAATGGAATTTCAGGCTCCTACTTACTTTTACAAAGACATCACCTGTCCTGGTATTTGGGACCTTAAGAATGTATAGCTCTGCCTATAGCCACACACATATTACGTGCAGCACTTCTGAAGTCATCCTTGAGTCTTCAATACCAAAGCATCCTTGCTTCTCAATAACTCAAAGTACATATGTGCAGCTTTTCCAAGGGATATCCATATACAGACATACTCTAATATTTCCAAGACACCAAGTCCTGTCCCAAATGACAGCTGGAGTGGTTCCTAGAATAATATATTCATACTCATGTTTGCATGGCAGAGGAATTACTGTTTGGAGTAGTAGACACAAGTGAACAAGCAGTCTAGGACTGGTACCATGCAGTAATAGAGGGAGATATCCAAACTGGGAGTGTAGGGATACCAGGAGTATTTAATTTCAAAACCACCAGTATTAGCCTGTATTGGGATATTACATAGGTCTTCCAGTAAGTGAGTACTCAAGAAGATGTACATATTGACAATATTTCTCACTTTATTTTGGGGAAAAATGACATCATAATGATTTGCAATAGCTGCAAACAAAACCCATGAAAATATATGGAACAATCCTTTAAAAAAGAAAAATTACTTATATTCCAAATTTTATAATAAAATAGTGTATGAAGGACGTTAGTATTCATAACTGTGCTTAATGGAATGTAATGCTATGACAAATGGCTTTATTTACTGGAATACGTGAAAATACTTGTATATTTAGGCATCAAATTATAAATTTCATGTTTAAACATCTTAGGGGTGATAATACTACTCTTGATTTCATAAATATCATAATAGAAAAAAAATAATCCTGACTTAAAATCTGCATAAAAAGCAAATACATTTGAAATTTCTATGTCTGGTTCTGATTTGTTTCTCCTTCAGTGAATGCTAACAGAGTCTAAATTTCTGCTAACCTTGTTTTCTGAAAAAAATTGACAGAAAGAAATTATATTTAATGTTATTTAATTTGAATAGCTTTTTAATTAGTATGTGTAAGTGGCTGAATTTCTGCTAATTAATGTCTTTAAATGAGTGCGTCCACTCCTACTAAGTAGAACTCTCCCAGATACATTTTACCCACAGCTTTTTAACAGAATTTATGTTGGCATTAATAATAATTAATTCAATAGAAACTTATTGAACAGCATTGAAGGATATTTTAAGCTTTATGTTTTAATATTATGTTAAAAAAATAAAAGAGGACAAATATGTTCATAAATACCTTGTTTACAAAATTAAATCTAGGACAAAGAAAATTCCTGCATGGAGAGAGACTGAAACAATTGGGGCAGCTTGCTTTGAAAAGGAGAAGAGAAATAAAGAAATAATACACAAAAATGAAAAAAGTGAGAAGATGCAAAAAATTCAATTATGCTCATTTTCAGAGTACATGAACAAGCAGAAATTCAACCAAACTGCAAGATGGCAAATTTAAAAGGAAATACTTTTGTACCCTTCATATCATTAGTGATTATCAGAATGTCAGTGAAGTCAAGAAGCTGTGCAAAGCTGAATAAAAATTACAATCTAGTTTGGCAATTCCTGTGCTCCCTGACAGATGACAATCTTAGGGTAACAACCCATAGCTTTAAATGTCAGGGAGTTGGTAGTACAGTGTCACATTCAGTTTGAAAATAGATACTACCTATTAAAGAAGAGAAATGCAGTTACCTGGTAAATTATCTTCCTCTCCTCCCCAAATAACGCACTTGTAGATGTTCAAAATGAAAATACTCATAGAATAAATGAATATACTTAAAAGTGTAAAATTTATTTTTTCTACTTTCTTATCTAGAATCAGGATCAAAATGGCTTGAAGGGTTAGAAGTAGTAACATACTCCCAGGCCACTCTCAAAAAGTTAAAAAGTTAATGAAAAATGCCAAGTATTTCTTTTAGATGAGTCATATAGTATTGCAACTGTAAAATTAGTTTTATTTTAGAAGGAGGGTGATTTTTAATTAGTGCTTTAAAATATAATGCAGTTTCACAAGAATAAATTGCCTTCTGTGGGTAATTCATGGTGAGACAGCAGAAAAAATAAAGGAAGCAATTTTAGGCAGAGACAGTTAGAGACATTGCTAATCTTTATATTTTTTATTTCAAAGGACAGGGAATCTTTCTGTGACCTTTTTACAAAGCCCTAGGAGATACAGGCTTCTGAAAGACTTCATCTTCTTGGAGAAGTCGAAAATGAAAACATTGTGTACAGGCAGAGTTTTCAAGTTAATATAATATGATTCATATGATAACCAAAATCCACAGGATAAGATTCTTACCTTCATTTTGAAATGCTGTGATGATAAATAACAAATTGAATAGCCTTGAAAACTTTGAGAGGATTTAAAAGAAATTCTTTTGCACAAATATGCAGGAGAAGCTGTAGCATTGCCTTCTTGCAAGCAGATTTGAGGGCAGGGGAATGTTGTTTCAGTACAGAACACTTCAATAAAGCAGTGGTAAGAATAACCATTCTTTAGGTGAGCTTTGAAGTGACCAAGATTGAGATAGGCTACTTTCTTACTTCTGTATTGTGTCATTGTGCAAGGTAATGAAAGTCAAATCCCAACCCACAGTTTATTATGTAAGAGAAAGCAGGAAATAGCAGCAATGATATCAGAAACTAATATGAATATTTAACATATTCACATCAAAACATAATTGGTACATCAAGTCTTGCAAACGAAATAATTTGTAGCATATATTTTTTATATACTGTATATATATGTATGGCCATAGAGAGAATATATTTCTACTTATAGTGGATTCTGCCTTTTAACAGCTGTTACTTAGTTTTGTTTCCTGGCTGGTATCAGAAATCTAGTAGTCCTTGTCCTTGGTAATTCTGGACATTGAAGTTTGAGAATGTAATGAATGTTGGGAGACATACTGATTGTTTTAATAAGCATTTATAATTTTTTTCTTTAATTGAAACATGTAACAGCTTAGATATTTAAATATGTTGTGCACACACTCATGAGCACATCAGGGCTACTGAAGAATTATTTAGTCACCAGGAACTCAGGAAAAGAAATTAAAATACATACATACCCCTCTCTTCTTCCATTGTTTTCCTTACTTTTTAGATTAGGGGAATTTGGTATGAATCCAAATACAGGTTTACCTGATTTACCTCTTCCCCATTAACATTAGGCTGATAAGTATACTTGGTACAAGCTTTGAAGACTTTAGGATTAGATTATGAAACATCTTTTGTTTACACTTTCACAAAATCTGTGTTTTAAAGTCCATTAACTAAAGGACTTTGGTAGAAAAAGGCTGAAAATGTTGTAATCAAGCTATTTATGATGCTGAAACAAGTCAAAAGGGTACGCAGTTGAAGTGTGAGTACCAACTACTGAAACTGAACTCTAATTAATGCCCTCAGAGATCAGACTAAGAGTGGCCATGAGTCATTTTGGATTCTCAGTGATTTAAAGCTCTGTATTATAGTAGAAGTTACCAGACCTGTGGTATTTCACATGATTAAATTAACAATCCTTTGCTCAGAAATCAGTTACCCACAGTATCTCATCCATTTTCCTCATTATCTAAAACCTATTAAATAATTAAACAGCTTCCTGATCATGCTCAGGCTTACGCTTGTTAAAATTTTGTCTTGTCTTGATTAATTTTATTTTTTCTTCCAAATTTTATTCAATTTGAATCTGATGTTCTTTCATGTTTTTATTACAATTGTTGTTTTGCATTTGTATAACTTAAAAGTCAGAAATATATCAAGTTATTTTGTTTCCTGTTCATATGTAATGATTTATTTTGTACCAATTTAACAAAAAAATTACATGAATACATCAATAGCTGGAGCTTAAGGAAAACCTCATGCTCATTTTCATCTACTTTTGGATATGCGAGTACTTAAGCAAATGTTAAATGCACTAAGTCAGCAATGGATTTTCAGTGTTGAGAGTTGTATAATATCCATGAAAACACACTATCTCTCCAAAGCTGCCTTAATTTATGTGTTCTATATTCTTAAGGAAAAAATGAAATATTTATTTATAACAACAGTTTAAGTATAAAAACATATTAAGTCATAAAATCATATCTTTTCCAGAATTACAGAGTAGTTCCTGTGGCAATCCAGGAGTTCCACCAAAGGGTATTTTGTATGGTACAAGATTTGATGTCGGTGACAAAATCCGGTACAGCTGCGTAACTGGATATATTTTGGATGGACACCCACAGCTTACTTGCATAGCCAACTCTGTCAATACAGCATCGTGGGACTTCCCTGTTCCTATCTGTAGAGGTAAGAGAAGTCCTACAGTAATGTTCTTGAATATATACATTGGCATAAACAATTTTTAATCTCTGTATTAATAATGAAGTTTTAATCTATGATTAAAGAAGCCGTCCTTTGAATATTTTGATTTCTTGCTCACTTATATGATGTATCTCAGCATATATATCTACTAATTTTTAGGTAAATATTCTACTAAAATTATAGTTATCGTTTATTTTAAATACATGTTATGTAATAAGAAATAGAAACCTAGTAGTAAGTAGAATATAAAAGTCTGTGTACAACATACTTGCAACCATGGGAATTTAGATTTGGGATTTGTTAGTGATTGCTAAGAACTGACTTTTTGTCTAGTAGCAACTTGGCTTTTGAGCAAACAAATATGAAATTGCTGAAACAATTGAGTTACAAGGTCTTACCTCATTGTCAGTCAGGTTTGATTATCTTAATGATTTCTATATAGGATATTCTTGGTATTCTTACAAATGTTGTAGGTCGAATCCTTTTCCCTAGCTCATACTAGAAATATAGCAGTAGTAGGGAACCCTGTATTACAGGTATATCTTATTTTCTGGGAGAAATACTGCTAGAGAGAAATAGTGTTTGCAGAGCAACAAATGGAGGTCACACCAATAAAATGAAGGCACTATCACTGCTATACACAACCAAAGACTATAAAGATAGTCTTTTGATGAAGCATTCATGTTGGGCAACCTTGGGATCAGTTTCTAGACTCACAGGTTAATTTTACAAAATGCAACCTTTATATTTGTCTAAAAATATTGATGAGGTATTGCAGATATTATGAAAACATTCCAACTGAAATTACCTTTCCAATTAATAAAGACTGGTTAAAGCGTGGTTAACCAGCACTGCAAAACTTTAATTATGTATAAGAAAAGTCGGTCATTGGAAATACCCTACTTTCATTTCCTATTCCTAGCTTAGAGCTATTTAATATGTTTATCCATGTTCTTGAAAAAATTACGAATTTATTTTTAATAATACTATTTTCCAGTAAAAATATTCATAACTTCTGAATCTTCCACTCCTACTTCCCAGAAAAATGCTAGCTAATAATGAAGGAGATAGAAAACCAAGGCATATATCCAAATTTTGTTTCTGGATGTGAGAATGTAAAAGATATGATGAGAATATGCTAACTTTCAAAAGACTTACAATTGTAACAAAACAGAAGTCTAATGGGCTTCATTGCAGACTATTGCTCAAATTCTCAATCTGCTAATTTTAAAATGAATGGCATAAAAAATTATATGCTTGAATGAGTTACACATTCTTTTTTATTCAACATTTTTCAGGAAATCTTTGGTATATTTTGGTTTCACTCCAAGAGTAGATGAAAATAAACTCTGTAAATTTGAACTGGTATGATAAACTCCTAAAGTAGCCCTGTGGTTAAACATTATTAGTGTGTAAGAAGACTCCTACATGAGAATATCAAAATAATTTTTTAAAACTCATAATTAGAGAGGTCATTATCTGAACAGTGTCATTTCTTAAGGCAAAATAAAATTTAAAAAATTGGAAAGGATTCAGAAAAATAGGAAAAGTTCAGTTCTGTTTCAAAATTGTCATTTTGTCTAGAGACTGAAGGAACTCAAACTTTTTAGTCTATGTGAAAGAGGATCAAGACAACGACTTGATTTACTACAGAAACTCATGTAGAAGGAAAACATTTTCTCTGAGAAGATAATTCTTTAATCAATAGCAGTGAGAAATTTTAGGGGTAAAAGCTTGATGAACAAAAATCAAAAGAAAACCCCAAGGTACATATTTTAATAGTGGTGGTTACAAATTACTGAAACATAACCTAAGAATATGACAGATTCTTGATTTAAGTCTTAACTAAATGGCTTAAAGCCTTAATGCACAAATTGCTGTTAAGGTATTTTTGGGCCATGTCCAATAAAAGAAAAATAACCAATTATTTTCAAGATTTCCTTTGATGAGTCAATGTTTTATCTAAGAAACATCTAACTTTACATATAAAATGAACCCTTGTGATTCCATTCAAATGAATCTCTCCTAATTTTGCCCAATACAATTATCCAACATAGAATTCTGCAAAAGGTTGCTAAAGGTGATTACGGACTAATGAGCTTCTTATCTCTTTCTCCCTGTTTGCCATGGAGACTCTTTGATTAAACATTCATCCTTAAAGATTTCCTGTGATAAATGTCTTATTATTTCCTACCAATGGTCATTACATCTAACAGAGGATCCTGACACAAATAAGAAAAACCCCAAGAACAGAAAAAAATGTGGTTTTTTCAATATTAATTTGAGGGTCGTTTGTTTGCTTTTTTGTTTTTACATTTCAGAAATAAAACTGAATTTGAGGCATAAGTAGAAGTCAGCAGAATTAAGATCATAGATGTCTGTAGATCATCTGTGTGCAAATATCATTCTCATCTGCCTGTTGTAATTCAAAACAAGTAAATTTGAGGAGTTTTTTTTCTTATTATTGTAGATCATTCCTCTTACATTGCCTTCACTTTGAATGAAGAGATGAGGAAAAGGTCATGCTTGTGCTTTAACAATGTGGTTATGGATTGATATCTCAAAATGGGGAATTTCAATAGAAAAATACAAACAACAGTGTTTTGTATTGTCACAAGCATATATACAGGATACTCTAACAAAATATTTAATTTTTAATTTGTTAAATAATATCAACATTTGCATTTTTTAAAGTTATATATTTTTGGGCCAATTTTTTTAATGAAGAAAAGAGTTATTCCTCAAATAAATTCTTATTCCTTTATTTGTCTCCATAGGATTTTATTGAAAAATCAGCAGACATATTTAATGATTACTTTATTTCATATCATCTTTCTAACTGGACATTGTTTGAATGCACAAAGTTTTTCACCTCCATTTTTTGGTATTCATTAAAATGTTACTTTATTAGATTTGTTAGAAGTGAAGAAAAAAACCCAACTGATTATAAGAAACTTATATTGTATTTATTTTTGTGTTCAGCTTCGTGGTGGGGTTGCTCTCTATATGAGACAACACTTGAAATGAACTGAACTCTGCCTTGGGGTGAATGACAAGCAAGTTGAGAGTTTATGGGATCAGATTAAAAAGCAGATTAGTAAAGGTGACACTGCTGTGGGTGTGGTTCTTACTACAGGCTGCCTGATCAGGTGGAGAAGGAGGAGGAGGCTTTCTCCAGGCAGCTTGAAGCAGCCTCAAAGTCACAGGCACTGGTTCTTCTAAGGGACCTTATTTCCCCTGCCACCCACTGGAGAAGCAGAACAGCAAAGCACAGAGTCCAGGGGTTCCCTTGAAAACATTGAGGAGGATTTCACATCACAGGTAGTGGAGGATCCCACAAGGAATGGTGAGCTGCTCGACCTCATATTAACAGCATCTCCTTTTTGGAAATGTGAAGGCTGGGGGCAGCCTGGCTGCAGTGACCATGAAAATGTGGAGCTATCTATCAGAAAAGGAGGAAGCAGGGCAGCAAATAAGACTTACAACCTTGGACTTCAGGAGAGCTGATGTTAGACACTTCAGGGATGGTCTTGGAAGAATCCCATGGAAACAGGCCCTGCAGAGAGGAGATGTCCAAGAGAGTTAGTTGATATCCAAAGATGACTTCTTCCAGAACCAATAATGATACATACCAATGAGCAAAAAATCAGGCAAAGGGAGAGAGAGACCTGCATGGATGAACAAAGAACTCCTGTCATTACTCAAGCATAAGCAGGAAACACACAGGAGTCAGAAGCAGCATCAAGCCACATGGAATGAATATAGAGAGCCTGTGAGAGTAAGTAGAAATGAGACCAAGAAAGTCAAGGCCCACCTGCAAATAAATCTGGCCAAGGATATCAAGGACCAGAAAGGCTTCTTAAAACACATCAATAACAGAAGAAAAACAAGAGGATAATGTGGGCCCATTAGTAAATGGAGGAGGACCCTGGTAACAGGGGATGGAGAGAAAGCAGGGTTATCAAATGCCTTCTTTGCATCAATCTTCAGTGACATGACCAGCCCTCTGGGTTCTCTGACACAGACCAGAGTAAAGGAGTCGTGGAAGGAAGACTGATCCTTGGTAAAGGAGGATTGGGTTAGACATCACTTAAACAAACCTGACAGTCACAAGTCCTTGGGCTCTGGCAGGAAGCATCCATGAGAGAGTTTCTGTAACACTGACACTGTAACAAGGTCACTCACAGTCATCTTTGCAAGGTCATGGCCATCAGGAGAGGGGCCTGGAAACTGGAAAAAAAGCACATCTCACCCTGGTCTTCAAAAAAGGCAAGAAGAAGGACACAGGGAAGTCAGCCTCACTTCAATCCCTGGAAAGGTGATGGAGCACCTCATTCTGGAGGCCATTTGTAGCCATACAATGACAAGAAGGCAATCAGAAGTATTTAGGATGGATTCACTAAAGGTAAATCAGGCTTGACCAAACAGATTGCCTTCTACAATGAAACAACTACTCGGATCAATGAGGAGAGATTAATGGATATTGTCTACCTTGGCTTCAGCAAGGCTTTTGATGCTGTCTCTCACAAAGTCTTCTTAGACAAAATCAGGAAGTGTTGACTGGATGAGTGGACAGAGGTTGATTAAAATCTGGCTGAACAGAAGGGTTGTAATCAGTGGCATGGGATCTAGTTGGAGGTTTGTCACTAGTGGTGTCCCTCAGAGTTCCATACTGGGCCTGGTATTGTTTAACTTATTCATCAATGACTTGGATGAAGGGGCAGATGCCTCCTTGGCAAGTTCACTGATGACACAAAGTTGGGCTGATACCTGAATGCTGTGAGACCACCACAAAGACCTTGACAAAGGCTGGAGAGGTGGACAGAGAAGAACTGTGTGAAATTCAACAAAGGCAGGTGCAGGGTCCTGCACCTGGGGAAAAATAACCCCATGGACCAGCACAGGCTGGGGGCTGATCTGGAAAGCAGGAGTGGAGAAAGACCTGGGGATCTTGGTGGATGCAATCCTGCACCATGTGCTCTAGCTGATCCAGCTTGAGCAGAGACTTTGAATCAGGTCACTCACTGTGTTCCCTTCCAACCTTCAACCAGATTTGTGATTCTTTGAATTATACTGTGCACAATCCATGACTAGTTTTTAAATAAAGCCTTCTCCCCTGACAAATTAATTTTGATAAGGTTGTTTTTAATCATGAAATGTGACAGAAGCTTAATTATATCACCCATTCCTGAGCTAATATTGCAGCTTGCAGTTTCTCCATAATTCAGCAAGATAAAAAACAATTTACTGAAGGTAATAAATAATGGTACATTTATATATAATATTTTCATTCTATTAAGGTTATAAGAATCAGACACTTTCAGAATCAAGGAAGTATTCTGGCTCCTAGGTCTTTTAAAAATGTCTTATTCCATGCAAAAATGGGTGTTGTAAAAATCTCCATTCCAAAATTCATTTTTCTTTAGAATTTGGAAATTTCATGTGAAAATACAGTTGTATTTGTATTTCAGATGTTCTATTAAATATCTTCACTATTGTCTGTACATATAGCTACAAAATATTTGTCAATATAAAAGTTCTGTTTGTATTTGCAGTGAGAGACTTTGTTTTTCTACTTGTCTGAATGAACAAGTATTTTGATCAGAGAAGTGCACAACCCACTGACTAGCTTCATTTTTTTCCATTGACAAAATGCATTTCTGCTTTTTTTGACTATTTATCTGAGAGGGTATTGAGTTATGTCTTGCATATATTGTCATGACAGGTAAAATGCTGAAGAGGTTCATAGTAAATTCCAGGTCTGAGAATTTTGTAATTCCCTTCCAATATATATGTATATATGTACTTATAAAGATATGGGGTTTTTCACCTATCTGTGTAGATGTATACTTAATTTCTTCTTTTTCAGTGGATTTATTCCAAATGAACTGAACTGAGATATTTATAAGCTCTTATTTTTAAAAGTGATCTAAGCAGTGTCAAAATTGAATTAGAATATTCAGCTCACTATTTAAATATTTTGCCATTTATTCTATGCAGAACTCACTGGACTGAAAAATTTGTTAATTGCAAGTCACTGGTATAATTGTGTAAGTACACATGAATATACATATTTCAACTCCACGAGGTAAGTTTTAGGTCAGATACACCAGAGAGTAGCTTCAAATTAAATTAAAGTGTCTTGTGGACCTTACAATACACTTTTCTTTAATGGTTGTATTTGTTTATATATGGCATAGAATAGAATGGAATTTTGAAAAGAAAATAACTAAAATTAAACTTCACATAACTACCAAGAAATAATCATATAGAAGTGTAAGCATTTCACAGACAGATACATTTGGTTGCAGATGGATTTATGATTTTATGAAACCATGTCAAATAGAACCTAATAATATAAGCAGTAAAATAAGATGACTGCCTTTGCATCTTTGTTCTAAGCTGGGTTTTGTAGGCTGCGGAAAGAACAAAGCAGGATATAAATTCAAAGTACTGCACTTGCTGCCATGTAGTGCATTAACTACTGGAACTGACAATACACACAGAGGAAAATAGAGTGCACTAACTTAAAAGCAGGAATAAATTACATCTCACAGGGAATGAGCATTTTTGCCTGAAGCTAGTTCTTATATACAAACAGTTCTTCTTGCTTATCCTTGGGAAAAGCCCCAGTATAACTGTGTGAGTCTGGATAAGAAACATGTTGGATTATTTGAGAAAATTGAAAAGAAAAAAAATATTTTCTAGAATTATGTATTTATATATAAGCAATTATATATAAGTAATTTTTCAGAGTTTGTTCCATAGATCCTTTTTGGGATATAACTAATCAGTGACTTAGAATGGCTAACACTCTTATAGTTGGTATTTAAAAAAACTATAAATGGTCTCCAAATGGCAGTGCTGCTCCCTAGAATGAGAGACATTAATTAAGATTTTTTGGCAGGAGGAAATGATGAAAAAGATCTACTATTTTACTGAAATGTAGAATAATGTTTGGGTGTTTTCAAGTACCATGCTGTTGATTTCAAGCAGGGCAGAGAAGACCTGCAAAATAATACCCAGAAGGACTTTTTGAATAAAGAAATATGCAATACCTTTTGTTGCTGTGAATTTTTGCAATAAAAGAGCTTTGTGAGTTCTTTAGTTTAGCCATCTTTAAAATGTATAATTTTTTATACCAATAGAATTAAACTTTTCCATTTATGAAAAGCATTGAAATTGCTCACTACTGTAGCCTTGTATTTTCTTGTTATGTTAGTGTTATTCTCAGGATAATACCTGTTACTCACTATGAGGGACATTTAACATAAATGCACAGTCTGCTTGTATGAAAAAATATACCTGAGCCTGAAGAATAGCTAATCCCCATGTGAATTTTAATGTGTGACCAGAACCATGGATTTCTTACCATTGTTAAGAGTGGTGAAACTTCACTGAATTATGTGAAGCTATTTTAAGTCATTATTGATGTGTTGTAAATCAGGAAATTGGTACAGAAATAGAAATGTTTACCATATTAGAATTACCATGTCTTCCTAACACTAATGCTAAAATATACTGTTTTTACTGTGTTAATAATAAGAACAATATTAGCATTATTAATATATATAGTATCTGTTAAATGAAACTCACAGAAAATTTACCAACAATAATAATGTTCTAACACTGTACATGCTCCTTAAGTAAGCAACATTATTCATGACAGTTCCAATTGGGTTTAATATAATCAATTCATGTCTGGAACCTGTGCTTCTTCATTTATGATAGTGGTGGTCAAATAATGAAGTTCTTAGGATGGATGGAGAACTGCTCCCATGTGAAAATTTATGGCCTGCAATGATGTGCTAATGTAGTAGTGATGATACTTGAAAAAAATCCAAATTTTCAGAAAGCAAGCTAACTATGGAAACTTTTCTAACAGAAAATAAGCCATTCTTATTAGCTTCATTTTTTAATCAGGATTTACATTTTCGAAGCTTTGAATATCTTGAAATATCTTGAAATGTTTTCTTACTTGCCCTTTCTTTAAAAATGTATGCTTCCACATCAGAGTATTAATCAGAACATCAGAGTCTTACTTCCACTTACTTACATAGTTTGGCTTTGCACATCTTTATGTGATTTCAGTAATTCCTATCAATAGTGAAGGGACAGTGGACTAACCTTCATGTGGAGTGATATAGTCCAGAATGAAAAGGTATATGCATCAAATTAATTTAAAATCATCAGTGCAGTAACCATGTTAATTTGGAAAAGAGGCCTCTTACATTACATCTCCAAACATTTTACAGAGGACCGGGGAAAGAAGCAGAAGAGAAAACTCTTTCTAAATAAATTAAATTCTGCTTAAAGAAGAAGGAGAGTATAGGTAATTATTCCAGGAAGAGAACGTTTGGGAAAAGTTGTAGTTCACACCAAAGTAAGGAAAAGACAGACATAGCAATGTGTTATCTCGCTACTTTTCACAGAAAAAATACTAAGATCAAATTTAATTACAAATTATTGTTATAACAATTGATAAAAGCAATGAAGAGGAGAAAAGAAAGAGGTGATTTTAAATTCAAGAAAACTAACCCAGTACTGAACACAGTAAAACTTCTTGAATACCAAAATCTTCAATCCCAGTGTTTTGTTCAAGGTGGGAATTAGGACTTCTTACACGTGTGGCTGGAAGTTAGTTGGGTGGTTTATGAAAAGCTTGAAACACTGATTTTATCTCCTGTTTTCTTAAATTTTTTCTTAATGAAGGACAAAGGACATAGAAGTTGTGCTGTTAATGTTAACATATACTATTGAAATTGTGTTGTGAAATTTTCATTGAGGACAACATAACAGTGAGAATTACACCTGCAGTTGAAAGGATGAAAATTACTCTGAACAATCAAGATGAGAGAATGAGAAGAAGGAACCTGAAAAAGTAAAATATTGGTTTAGCATGATGTTTATCATCAAAGCACAATATTAGAATTGTCAGTTACAACAAAGACTCAGTCTTTCAAAACTGATTTAAAACTAATTTATTTATTTGGTAGAAGCACCTAAAGGCTATTCTAAATGTACAACTAACTGAATTCCAGTTTGGGCTAATAAATTCTGCTTTTGCAATATAATTTTTTCCCTTTAACATCTTTCTGTTCTTCTAAGGTTCATTTCCTATATGACATTCTTAGATAAATCCTTCGTAATTATCAATTAGCAGAAATAATATTTGTAAAATAATTTGAGATACTTTGAAAGTAATTACTGGTAAATCCCAGGTTCATTAACTCAATTTTCTAAGCTGCTTAATCTAAAAAGCTTTGGCTGCCACAGGCTTCTAAACAGACTAGTACATTTTCCTGACATTATTGAAATTATGGCTTGATAAACCTTTCAATATTTTTCTTTTTTTTCTGCTTAAAATGAGAATTTACCTGGATATAAATGGAAATTGTGAAAATATTGTTCAGTATTTTGGTATCACTTTGCAAATCCTGATTTCTAACTCAATTGTAATTACACCTGGATGGCAGAAGTCATAACAAATTAGTTTTCTGAGCAGTATTTAAAGCCCTTCAAATATTTCTTCAAGAGAATAACTGATTCCTAGTAGTGTTTTTGCAGGTGAAAGATTTCATTACTGAAATTCTAGTATGACATTTTAGCATTCTTCAAGACTACATCTTTGTAAGAGTGCATCCTTCTTAGCCTAAAGATTGTTTCACCTATGGAACATGAATCTTCATCTTAAGCATTAATTAATCTTCTTGTTCTCATAATTAGCGGAAGTGTTGCTGGTTTATTTAAATATTAAGACATCACTTTTGGTGTCTTGTGAGAGGGTTTTCAAAACTATAGCTTGTTTTTAAGTTCCAATGCTTACAATTGTACACTGATGAAGCAGTCTGAAGATGATTCAGTTATATTACTAAAATAAATTTGGAATTCCACAAAATTTATTAATCTTTTCATTCAGCTCTGAAAATTCAGAGGCTAAAACCAATTTGCCTTAAATTATCTTGGCTCTGGAAAGGCATTTAAATGTAATGAAATTGTAGCAGTTTTGCTAAATGTGTATGAAAGTTTCTATTCCAGCAAAGACTTAATTTCTTACAGAACTGACTGTAATAAATGTATAGGTAACCAGTCTGTTTTGTTAAATCACTCATCTTGTATGATGACCTTCTGAGTTTTGTTCATGATGAAACCTTTGATGGTAGATCTGTACAAGTGTAACACATAAAATTTCTTTTGCATTTCAGTCAATCAGTGGGGGTGATCTTATCTTAGCTGCACAAAGCAGTTCACCAGTAAAAGTTCTCTTTGCTGCACTATATCATAAAGTAAATTCCAGATGCTTTTAAGACAAACTAAGGAGAAGTCTTTAACTTTAACTGGGAATTTAGGATCACTAGCTGCTTCATTAACCTTCCTAATCCAAATACTCTTAACATTGGCTGGTACTTTACAGTTCAGGGAAAGAAACTCCCTGGTGTGCAGTCATGCATTAATTCTCTCCATGTCACAGTTCCCTCATCTTTCATTTTGAAGATTTGATATCATATCACAACATTATATAATTCACAGAATCACAGCATGATCAAGGTTGAAAGAGACCTTCAAGGTTATCTTGTCCAACCATCAGCCAAGCACCACCACAACTACCCCTACACCATGTCCCCAGGTGCCACATCCAGATGCCTCTTAAACACTTCCTGAGATGGTGACTACATCACCTGCTTGGGAAACTTGTTCTAATGCCTAACCATTCTTTTGGCAAAATTTTTTTCCTATTATCTTATCTGAGCCTCCTCTGGCACAACTTGAGGCCATTTCCTTTTGGGACATGACAGAAGAGACAGATGCCCATATTTCACATCTTTTTCTGATATAATTTTAAGTATGTATATTTACATTTTTCATATACATCTTAGAACCTGTAAAAACTGTGTAACTACTAGTGGAAAAAAATCTTTGTTCTTGAAGCCTTCTAGTTTCCAGTTTTGTCTTCTTTAGACAGCCATGAGGAAAAGAGATCTTTTTCAGTATCAATATTTATATAATCAAGTTGAAAAGAAAATAACTTATACTAAGATCCATGGGAAATAGACACTTTGACCCACATTTAAGTCAGGTAGCAGTGGACAGGGGTCAAAAACAAAGGCTGTAGAATGATGGGCACCTGGATGACATCAGAAAAGATAAAGCAAGGTGAAAGCATATCTGCCTCGAGTCACCTCAAGCAGGAGTCACGGAAGAGTGACGTTGGAATAACAGAGAGATGGTAGGACAGCTCACATGGCTGCAGGGTAACAAAGGATGTATGCAAACTTCTCAGAAGACAAAGATGCAGAATGGGCTTGTCCAGAGTTTGTGGATCAGGATCAGAACAATCAGGGAACTCATACTGTCAGTCTATTACACACTGGTGGGTAAGGGTGAGGAAACATGTGAAGTGCTCTTTAAAGAGTTCAAGGATTTCTAACTCACACACTTCAGTTCTCATACACTTTAACCTTCCTGTTATTTGTTGAAAAGGCAATAGGGCAGGATGAAAATTGCAAAGATTTCAGAAGATCTTAAAGAATCCATACCTACATTCCATGGCAAGATTTATTTCCACTAGGTAATTGTCCAGATAGTTTTTAAAAACCTTTGCATTTTCCAAAGGCAGTGGTTTCCTGTGTTTTGTATTTCATATTATTAGAAAGAACTTTTATAATTTACTCCACATGTATTTTTCAAGCTAAAATTTAAACACCTTCCACCTTCCACCTCTCCCCCTTCCCCCTTATTCTCTCCCCCCCCCAATATATTTTTGCACCTATGCACATTAGAAACCATTCATTTTCTTCCTCTTTGCAACTTCCTTTTACATATTTAGTTTTGGTCTCCTTTAACTACTATAATACTAATGCTATTGTACTTCATAACTCATGAGACCACTAGTAATGTTTGCTAATTTCCTCTTGATTGTTTTTAATTTATCCATGCTTTCTTTTGAAGTATTGGGACCCAATTAGCAAAGACTAGTTAAGAATTTTTGTGCTTCATGGCTCACAGCTCATAGTTACAGCATGCTTTTCTGGTTTCTGGATGTGTCCAGCTGTTCACCCAGTTAATCTGTGAGGGTTATTTTAATTTGTGTCTCACTTTTAAAATAATGTTCTGGTTTGTAGCTAACATTTTTAATGAAAAGTATTTTGGTTTTAGTTTTCTTGTTGATGGGTTGGTTGGTTGGATTTGTTTGGGTTTTTTTTTTAAAACATTAATTGCTGAATTCCAGGTAGATAGGCAAGGCTTTTATCTTTTTGTATTGTCCATGGAATGAAGCACTTGTGTTAAGGCACAAATTAAAGGGCTTCAGTAGACAAATTTGGCCAAAGTCCCAGAATAATATGGTGTTTATTTACTGCAATCTATAAATCTCTAGGCTGGCCAAAAATGTGGCGTCTAATTCCAATTTTCTAACTATCTGAAGTAAAAAACAAAGTGCACACATCTATAGGGAAAATGCTGTTGTTTAACTCTTCATTTACTCTTATTTCATTTAATAAAAATACTGAAAAAGCAATATTTGGAGATTCAGTCCTCCTGCATCTTTGGGCACCAAGTGAAAATGTTGAGGTAATGGTTACTTCATGTCAAACTGAAAGAACGATGAAAATTATTTTCTACATTTGTTTATCTGAACATGATTTAAAAAGCAGAGGTTTATTAATAACAATAATGATTGTAACTTCATGAGCGAACATTTGGGAATTTTACTTTAATTGGAGATGAAAGCTCAAAGGGTTTCTGCCATTTATTCAAGACATGTGGATATTATCCATACACCAAGGATTTGTAAAGTGTTCAGTTTCTATTGCCACTAGGAACACCAAAGACTGAAGTCAAATTTTATAATCATTAACAAACATGAGGTTTCCATCACCTGAGTAAACCAAATTAAAATGATTAATGCTCACTGAGCTAGGGTTTATCACCTAAAAAGGATTCAGCAAATGGATTAAGAGCATCCTTCACCGAAGGGAGAAAGCAGAAGAATGGACAGCACAATAATCAATAGCTGGCTCTCTGGCTTCTCAAAGTGCAATAATGACAGTTTTTCTCTTTTCTGATTCCCTGACAGGGAAATCAGTTTTTCCAGAAAACATGTAGTTTTGCATTAGTCATAGTAAAAGATTAATAACTCCAGGGTGCTGCCATCTTCCTTGTTTAATTGCAAAGCTGCATTTTAAATACAGCTAAGTCAGCAGAATAACTTGCCCACCATTTGCTCTTTCTAAACGTTCTGGGCAGCCACAGTAAGTCCAGTTATTCTGTTATGTCTAGATGCTTGGTGACTCCATTATCCTCTTTTGCAGCTACCTGTAGCTGCTCAAGTAAGCTTGAATCGTGTAAGAAAAAGAAGTATATCTAACAGCTATATGTGTCTGTAGAAAAATCACTACTATTTAAAGAGACCTCTTAAAAGGGACTTTGATTCCCATTTTACAAATTTATGGCTTGCCTTCTGAGTTTGTAAACTCTTGCCTTAAATTAAAGGCAGCCTTATATGTCTCACACTCAGGCACAGTTTGATGGCACTTTTGGGAAATATTTTTCATCTTATTACAGATTTAATATTTTATCACAGTCTTGGGCAGTGTTTCGTTTTGTTTTGTTTTTAATAAATAGAAATGTACTCAACTACAATCAGAAAATGAAATATAGATTTAACATATGGTAAACATGTTCATGGTTCCTTTCACTTATTTATCCTTCTGACAATCACACAACAGTAGAACAAGGTCTTCCCCTTTTGATGCTGTTTCATCTGGACCTGTCTGGAAGAGTGGCTGGATATTTCAGTCATGCATAGTTGACACAGTAAGACAAGTTTCATTTCACTTTCTAATGGCCTTATAATCGTCAGATGAAAGGAATAAATTAGATATTTTCATTAAATATGTGGGACACAACCTGATGACTATAATTCTGTTCTTTTTACTTCTGTAGGTACCAATTAAAAGGTATTTCCTTCTCTGTGCTGAGGATAATTTTCTTAAATTTAAACCAAAAAAAGTCCCTCCCAAATTCCTTTACCAATATAACTGTTTGCACACAGTACACTGAGTTCATTAGCAAAATAGAGAAAAAATACCAACCATTTTAATTATTTTTATGTTATTTTTCTCCATTTCATTCACAATAATGACACATTTTTCTGTTTGTCCAAAAAGCTTTGATAAACCAAGTGTTTCTTTTCACATATGTAATAATTTCCAACTGTTATTTTAAGAACTGTAGTTATCAAAGAGATACTCTTTGATACACTCCATGCTTCTTGGACTGAATTTCAAACATTTCAGGATGGCAATTTAATCATTCATTTTATGTAAGAATAAAGAGACTGCATCTAAGACTGAGATCTTCTACACTCTGAAAATTTATAATCGTTTTCAATGGCTTTGTGGTGAACCTAGCCATTTATAATTTTCCAAAAGTACAGGTGCTTAAGACATTTGTAAGCAAGTTATTTTTATTCGTCAGTAAGAACTTTTCCCAACACCCCTAGTCACTTGTATTTGGAAATTAAAGTACCATATTACATTTAAGCAATGTAGTGGGTAAGTGTATTAATTTAGATTTCCAGAAAGTTTAACTCTGCAAGTAGTTTCCTTGAACAGACATTGAGTTTAGTGTCTGTTTTAGCAGTATTATAAAGCCAAAAAGAAACTAAGGAAATAGGTTTCATGTATCTTAGAGTCTAAGAACCTTAGTAAGAATGTATTTTTTAACCAAAATTTTCTATATTTTTGTGATATTTTTTTATTTTTTTAAAGGATGGTGATATTAAAAATCTTGAACCCTCAATGAAAAATTTTTCTCATTTCTAAACCAAGAAAAAATATAATTAATTTTGTGATGTTCAGGGAATTCACATTGTAAAAATATATTAATGGACTTCTAGATTATAACTGCCATATTTTGGATCACTTGCTGAAGCACAGGAATTTTTTCAAGTGGTTTGGAGTTTTCCATATTAGTCAGGCTATCCACTGACTATGCTGCTTACTAAGTTATGTTTAGCTGGTCTTTCAGTGTTCTGTTAAAAACAGCATTATCATGTGCCAAACATGATATCTGATTTTTCCTCTGAATTGTGACTCTCCTTAAAGCAATCATATAGTTATTAAGGGGAATATTCATGTTCTTGCCATGCCAAGCTTCCTGCTGATTGCCTTTAGTTTTGACTGTTAATTCTTTCTGCACCATTATTTACCAAACATATTTTAAATAGTACATAAGCTATGAGGACATTATGCAAAAATCTGAAGTTATGTATCAGTTAAAAACAGCATAAAATGAAATTTCCATGTGACATAGATGTGTTGAGAGGGTAAAGAGAGATTATTCAGAATATAATTTTCTTTGCCTCAATGCACTGACACAGTATTTGGAGCAGAGATTTATACTTCTGACCTATCCTGAAAGAAACTTCTATCAGTACTTAGGTATTGCAAAGCCTTGCTCCCTGTGTCCCTCTACCACCTGCCTAGGAAGCTTATTCCAAAGCTTGACATCTGCTCACATGAAGAATTTTTTCCTAATTGCCAATCTAAACCTCCTCTTGCGCAACTTGAGACAATTTCCTCTTGTCTTATCTGTTGTTACCTGGAAGAAGAGACCAATGGCCTCCTTACTACAACTTCCTTTCAGGCAACTGTAGAGAGTGATGAGGTCTCCCTTGAGCATCCTTTTCTCCAGGCTAAACACTCTCAGCTCTCTCAGCTTCTCCTCATCAGACGTGTGCTCCAGTCCCTTCACCAGCCCTTCTCTAGACAAAGTCCAGTCCCTCAATGTCTTTATTGTAGTGAGAGGCCCAGGACTCAAAACAGGATTGAAGGTGTGGCCTCACCAGAGCTGAGTACAATCACTGCCCTGGTCCTGCTGACCACACAATCACTGACACAGGCCAGAATATCATTGACCTTCTTGGCCACCTGGACTCACCGCTAGATCGTGTTCAGCCACTAGTCAACCAATGTCCCCAGGTCCTTTTCCACCTGGAACCTTTCCAGCCATTTTCCCAAGTTCCAGTGAACTAAGTGGTGATAGTAAGAGGAAAAAAAAAAAACAAAACAAACAAACAAACAAACAAAAAAAAAAAAAGCCAAAAAAACAGAGGAAGTGGCAAGATTAAGGGATTATGCTACAACAGAGATACTGTGCTACTGGGAAGGATAATATATGTGCTATTTTGGTAAACAAAGACTTTATCTAGGAAGCTCACTACCTGACTTTCCTTTTAGTACAAATCTATATTAATTTTATGTGTTGGATCCATGGCATCTTTTCCCATCTTACCTTTTACAGAACTCCTAAGATGATTCTGGAGAAGTGTTTGTAAATCCAGGATGAAACACATCCGCACAAAAATCTGTCTTTCAGAACTGTAGTTTTCAGGCATTCATTCTATCAAATTTCTGCCTCTTGACTCTGGATGTATCCACAAGGAATGCAAGAAATTGCTTTAATTATCATAAACTGATGTTGCTTTACAAACAGTATTTCTTCAACTAATATAATTCTTAAGATTCCAGATATAATTTCTAAGTTTAGTCAGTGAGGGAAATTATTTCACTGTTTTTCCAGACTCTGTTTACTGGAAAAGCTACAGGGTACCCTAGTTTTGAAGAATCTTCTACAGTCTGTGATAGGACATTGTTGTTTACCTGCCTTGTTTCTCCATTATGATTACTACCTCTGCCCACCACCCAGAACCTTAGTTAAATTGCTTGACCAAAGGTTCATATGAGCATAGAAGAGCCAGACAAATATGTAATTTATCATGAAGTGCTAAGTCTGATGCTGGGTGTTAATTCTGTTTGATTTGTGCTGTTGCATATAGCCTTACAACCACTCTAATTTCAATTATCTTTGGATTATATTTGTTTGTGTCTCATGTCTACCCTGCTATTTGTAAGACTACCTGCCATTTTGAACAAGGATGTTATAATGATCTTGCTATTAGCCAAATAATTTCCTCTCAGACATAAATTCCAATGCTGCATATTATCTGCTTTGTGCCAGCACTCTGGAATGGTTTACAGACAATAGTGATTTTGTAGCCTTCTAGTCCAAGAATAAATTAATGTATAATCTGCACAATGTCAGCACAGGAGTTGGCAGGCTTAGTAGATTCTGCTGCATTTCAGCCATTTTCTGGCTAGGGTAGTACATAGAAGGTCCAATTAAGAGATTTTCTAAATGTGTACAAATAATTACACAAACAGATCCCTTTTCCAGTCTTTCTAAAGAGCCAACTTTTTTCTTAATTTTTGTACAATCATTTGCATAACAGTCTGAAAGATCTATGGTCCAAATCAAGAACCTGCTAGCAAAGAGCTTTGCCATCAATATTTAGATACTCTTGAAGAAGAGCTTGAAATTTATCAGCAACTCTAGCATGCTAAGAGAACACATTTATTTCTGAACTCTGATCAGATATCTCCATTCGGTAAAAGCTTTCAGTTAGTGGATAAATATTACACACATTTATAAAAAAATATGTAAAAGATCCTATAAACAAACAAACTTCATGAAGTTAATGATGTCTGTCATATAACTTCTACATTTAGTAAAAGACATGGAATTCTGGGACAAAAATGCATTTGTTCCTCTCCCTGTCATTTATTTATTTAGGGAGTTCAGAAGATAAACTGTTCATGTCTAATTATAACATTTGTCATGGCTACCTCCAAAGATTTCATGTTGTTCAACTACCATTTCATTTTTGTATCAAAATCTAAAGCAAACCCAAATAGTAAATGAAGATAAATGAACTGATTAAGTCACAGACACTTCTAGCAGGTATGTAAACAGTCAACACATAATTTTCAAGGTCTCATAACAGCCCCTGCCCAGAGGCTGCAAACCTGGTGAAATTTATTTTGTGACTATAGATTAGAAACTCTGAAAACAATTGGCAGTATTTAATGTGAACAAATATTTGACAAGCAAACTAGGCCTATGCAAACTGAAGCCTTATGGAGAATCTGAAAATGAGGAGCATGTAAAAACTGTTTTGCAGAGCTGGCTAATGAGGACAAATATGAAAGTCCATCTGAGGATATGACTCATGCACAGGCTACCCCAAAGAAAGAAAGAAAGGAACTCAGGACAACTCTTTCTCAAGGCATAGGCCTCAGATATCTATTTGTAAGTGCCTGGAGAGTTGGTACGTGCTGTGTTTCAGGTCTCAAATCCACTGACAGCAATTTTAGGTTCACTGTGTATGATGCAGTGTTTTTCACATAGGAAGCAAATCTCAAATTTTGTACATGCATATGTGTATATGCAGATTGTTTTTTCTACTAAATATTCAGACAGATGAATGAGGGTATTCTCACTGAGGTTCAATTAAGGAAAAAAAAAAGTTGCAGCAGTGTTTCCATAGATTGCCTTGATACCAAATGTGTCAGATGGCTGGGTGCAATTCAGCTTGAGTAGATTGAGGAATTTTTATAGGGTCACTTGAAACATTTTATATTATATTGCTTCTTAAAAAATGGATTGCTTTCTATCTATATTACTTAATTTCTTTTTTTAAAATATATTTAAATATAGATTTATAGATTTATATATATTTAAATACAGATTTATAGAATCTTTATAGATTTAAAATATAGAACAATAGAGTTGGTGTAAGTCAACCAAAACCATTATCTTGTCCTTCTGTGTAGGGTAGTTTCATATTATATTGTTCTTCTTTTTATGAAATTTATCCTGTGTCCTTCTTTGGCAATACATGTGTGGAATTAAGTGAAGATCTGTACTTGAAAAATAAAACAAGTTGTTGCTAAACAATTAGGAAAAATTACATGATCACAGTTCCCTAGGGGATTCTATCCAGCACAATGGCAGGGTTTCCATGGAAACAAGAACTATTAAAGACTCCAAAAACTCCTGTCTTTCTCTGGTTTGCCCCCTTTCCTCTTTTTTAAGTAGTTTGTGTTGTGCATAAGCATTTCATTTCAAATCGTGCAATAAATGAAAGGATTTAATCCCCTCATTAAATTGAATATATTCCTTTCTATAATAAGCTCTGAAATTCTGTGGATCTTGAGCTGCTGTCCTAATTTTAGGCAGTTTTACATTAAGAAGATATGACTATTCATTTACTGAGAGTGAACAAGAAATGTGACCTAGACTGCTATTTTTCTGTCATGCTTATTTTTGCTAGTAGCTTTAAGAAAAAAGAAAAAAAAAAAGAAAATCAAGAAGAATGTGGTATAGGCATGTGACTTCCATCAGCCTACTAACTTGCTTGCTCCATATCTGAATTTACATAGTTCTTAAAGAATACTGATACTCAGTGTGGGGTTTCTTGGACTGAAATGTTTGCATTTAAACATTTCTACTGGGCTCTGAAGTGTGTATGCAATTGAGATGTTTGTTGACAACTGCAGAGAAATCATACTTGCAAAAGTACAATGTTTAGCTGAGAAAGCATTTTAATGAAAAATTCATTCAACAGGACAGCAGTATATACATTGTTAACTCTATCTTTGTACTGGAAATGAAACTGTGTTATCTTTCTAATGGAAGCATCATATTCTGTTCTGTGATTTTTGAAAAATAGAGCTTAAATAAGACTGGTTTGCTGCTTTTTTTTTTTTTTTTCTCAAATGTCCCTTTCTTCTTATCATAACTCATTTTCATATTATATGACTAATTCACATTAAAACCACATAACATTTTTAATTCATTTTAATGGCAGTTCTCAATATTTTTAGTCTTTAGGAATACTGTTAGATGACCAAAGAGTTAAACAGCCTCCAGTACTATCAACTTAAGTGAAGTTACAAAGCAGAATGATGTTTAGCTGGATTTGGAACAGACAGGATGAGAAAGATTCCTCCAAGCATCTTCAATATAGAAGTCTATATGTTCACTGCATTTCTATGTTTTTAAGGCCACAACAGAGAGTAAAACACTTGTAGTCCATGTTATGTTCCCTGGTAAAGGAAATTACAGATTTTTGATAACATGTAGGTTGGAAGGGGCCTCAGGAGGCCTTCTGTCCACAGCAAGGTCAACTACAACAATTTGCTTGGGTCCACATCTACTTTCAGTATCTTCAAAGATGGAGATACCGTCTCTTGAGACTGTCTCTGGGCCCCTTTTCCAGTGTCTGACCTGTATCATGGAAAATTTCTTTTTCCTTACATTGAATCTGAATTTCACATGTTTCAGTTTATGTTCATTCTCTCTTGTCCTTTCACTATTTGCCTTTTATAAGAAACTGGCTTCATGTTCTCAGTACCTTCCCATTAGGTAGTTGAAGACAACAGTTAGGTGCCCCATAAATCTTTTCTCCAACCTAAACATACCTATTTTTTCCATCTTCTCCTCTAGTCATATGCTCAAGCTCCCAAATCACTGTGGCAACTTTCTTGACTCAGCCCAGCATGCCTTTGTCTTTCCTGTTGTGGTGGGCTGATCCTGGCTGGATGCCAGGTGCTCACCAAGCTGCTCTATCACTCCCCCTTCTCAGCTGGGCAGGTGAGAGGAAATCTAACAAAAAGCTTATGGATCCAGACAAGAACAGGGAGAGATCACAGGATTACTGTCACTGGCAAAACAGATGCAACCTGAGGAAATTAGTTTATTACCAATGAAATCTGAGTAGGATAATGAGAAATAAAATCAAATATTAAAACACGTTTCCCTCACCCATCCCTTCTTCCCAGGCCCAACTTAACTCACGATTTTCTCTACCTCCTCCACCAAAACGGTGCAGGGATGACACAGAATGGGGGGCAATGCCAGTTCATCACATGTTATCTCTACCATTCCTTCCTCCTCATTGGCAGGACTCCTTAGATTCTTCCTCTGCTCTGGGGTGAGGCCCCTCCCATGGAAGAAAGTCCTCAAAAACCCTCTCCAAACTGAATCATCCACACAGGCTGCAGTTCTTCATGAACTGCTGCACCACGGGTCTCTTCAATGGGATGCAGTCCTTAAGGAACAGACTGTGTGGGATTATCCCATGGGGTCACAAGTCCTAACAGCAAATATATTCCAGTGTGGTCTTCTCTCTCTATGGGGCCACAGCTTCTTCCAGGAGCCTGCTTCAGTACAGGGTTCCCATGGGGCTAAGTCTCCTTCAGGTGCCTCCACCTGCTCCAGTATGAGGTTCTCCAGAGGCTGCAGGTGCATATCTCCATCATGGACCTCCATGAGGTCCAGCATGCCTGACCATGGCACTCACCACTCAGGGGCTCAGGGGCTCTGCTGTGGTGTCTGAAGCACTTTCTCCCACTCCTTTTTCACTGCCATTGGTGTGTGCAGGGCCATTTTCCTCATGGTCTCATACTTGTCTCCAGCTAAAATTGCAGGTTTTATGCCTTTCTTGAATATATTATCCCAAAGGTGCTATGGCTGTCACTGATGGGCTCATCCTTGGCCAGCCATGAGTCCGTCTTGGAGCCAGCAGGTATTGGCTCTGTCAGATATGGAGGAAGCTTCCAGCAGCTTCTCACAGAAGCCAACCCTGTAACCCACATTGTTCTAAAACCTTGTCATTCAGACCCTTTACACTTATACTGGACTTTTAATATGATGTACTGTAAAAGTGTCTATTTCTCATAAACGATTATGAAAGAGCCTAAGGTGACTAGCTCAAATATAGAAGTCTAGTGTGTATGTATATGAAAAGTTAGGTGAGATTTCCAGTTCCATATGTTAAGTGGATCTTGCAAATGCAAAGAGAAAGAAATTGCCTCGAATTACCAGACTATGAATAAGCAGAAGTATGACAGACGACAAGATACAGCAGGCAGGAAGATTCTGAGAAATGGAACAGGCAATTTTGAAACTGTTAATGGAAAAAAAAATCACCACAAATCGAAGATGGGACAGAAGACAAAATAATAAGTAAGAAATATACAGTGATTATAGGGTATTGTTAAAGGACCAAATGAGAAGGTCAAAGCTGGGGGAATGGAGAGGGTCCACAAAAGGATATAAATATATACAACTGGAAACAATTTTTTCTGGGGCAACAACAATTGTATGTTTCCTTGAATGCATATGAATCTGTTTTGAGAAAAAAAACAACCAAACTTTTGAATATGAACTGGTCTATATTTTATTTTCTCTTTTTTCTTTCCTTGCCAAACAACATATGATCATATTTAGAGGCTGCTGCTCTTCATTTATCAATAACCACTGTACTGTATTCTGCCAAAAATGGTGCATTTCCCTTTGCTGAATTGAGATAAAGATTTTTACTGTTACAGGAAGACAAATATGAACATTATCTTGACCACAGATTAATAGACTGAATGGCAAGTAACACAATTGCATCAAAGAGGCAAGGGAAAAAATTCATTCATTATAGCACAGCATTTTCTCAAAAAGAAACTAAAAAAAAATCAGAAAAGTTATCTTATGAAGTTCATCTTCATAAGTATGCAGCATTTTTAATTAATATTATATATTTGCTAAAAAACTCACAATAATCTTACACATTTTTCATATGTGTACTTCAAATAACATTCATAAAGATATTAGTATTGAGTACATTACTTATACATATTATAAAACACATTTATTAATAAAGTACATAAATATATATTTATACAAATACTATAATGAAATTACCTCCTATATGTATCTGTGGTCTTGTGATATTATTTTTGAAGTAATTTACTTTAGTCATATTTTTGAAATTGTATACCACAGGCTGAGAACTGTACTTTTGATTTTTTACAAGATTTAATATTTCAAAAGTGTAACTTTCTGATCTTAATTTTTAATAATTTCTGCAGAATGATAGGGAATTTCTGCATTAGTGAGTAGGGTAGGAAGTAAATAGAACATGGCTTCAAAAATAGTAGTAATTTTTGTAGGCTCTCAGTACCTAGGAAGAGATTATTAAAAGAAAGTTAGAGAGACTTTCCACAAGGGAATCTAGTGGTAGAACAATAGGGGATGACATTAAGCTGAAAGTGGATAGGCTTAGATGAGATATTAGGAAAAAATTCTTTACTGTGAGGGTGGTGAGGCACTGCAACAGGTTGCCCAGAGAAGCTGTGGATGTCCCATCCCTGGAGGTGTTCAAGCCTGCATTGGACAGGGCCCTGAGCAACCTGGTCTAGAGCATGATGTCCCTGCTCATGGCAAGGGGTTTGGAAATAGCTTATCTTTAAGATTCCTTCAAACACAACCACTCTCTGAGTCTATGATTGATCCTTATTTAGCTGAGGTTATTTTAGATGCAGAGAAATATAATCCCTTGTAGAAATAATTCCAGTTTAGAATATATGAGAAAAGTAATTAATAGACTCACAAGTATTGAGGTTTTTTTCAACATTTAAAATCTAAAGTAAGAAAATTATTTAGCTATATTCAGACACTTGTCAAATCTTTCAAAAACAAGCAAAAAAAAAACCCAAGGTGAAAATCTGTATTTTCTGAGATCCTTGGCTGTAGCAAAAATATTGGCTTTCTAGTGCTTTCTCTTCTGTGAATTTTCATTGTCTAATGGCATGATTGTATTTTCTCTCCAGTGTGTGAATTCTGCAATGGGATTAGTAATTTACATCTATTCAGTTGTCTATTTTCATGAAAATTTTAGCAGTGTTTTTTTGAATGTGTCACGACTGTTAAATTTGCTGTAAGCTCAGCTATAGATTCAAGGGATGCTGGAGAGGGAAGAAGTCAAACTGAAATTCATAGTGATTGTATCGTTAATTCAGCACCAACTTTCAACAGTGCAGTTCAGGGC
Source organism: Notiomystis cincta (assembly GCA_013398075.1). Taxonomy (NCBI): domain Eukaryota; kingdom Metazoa; phylum Chordata; class Aves; order Passeriformes; family Notiomystidae; genus Notiomystis; species Notiomystis cincta. Next base: position 170,105 of record VZRX01014578.1, read on the forward strand.
TTCTTCTGCATTTTGCTATACAAGTAATCATAAAGGCTGTGTTCTCCTAAGCATAATGTTTAATTTATATGACAATAATTTATGCTGGTGTTGAATTATTTAACTTTCAGGTAGTCTATGCTATAATGTAAGGAATGTGTTTTTCTTTGATTCTAACTGTTACACTGTCATCATTATGAAAATAGCACATTATGCATTTTATTACTGTATTATTACATTGTGTGCTTTGAGAATTGTTACTTGATGCAAATACGTTTGCAGCCAATTAATTACATGACATTCTTCAGCCAATTTGTATTTTCTTGTTGATTTTCTTTGCTGTTCCTTCACTGAAGGTGCCTAGACACATAAACGATATTTGCATTGTGTAAGCATGACATTAAACCGCAATTAATTTTAGAATTAATCTTTTAAAATCCTTTTGACAGAAATTTAGTCTGAACTCAGGCCTTTTCCTCATCTATCTCTAAATACCTTCTTTTACTGAGTAAAAATATTGCTTTAGTAAATCTTATGTAATGCCATTGGTCCAGATGGAACTGCAAATCTATCCATCAATACACATACCACCACATCATTTTCATAAACAATGTGATCTACCAAGTATTGGGTGAGAAGTGTTACAACCAAATATATACAAATATGTCCACATGCACCTATAAGGGTGCTGGGTCTTAAAAACATATCCTTCACAGCCATTCTCATATAATGGGCAGAGCAGTAGTCAGTAGTTACTGGTGCTTATCTTACCTTGCAAGATTTTTACATGGATGTCTCCTATGAGCAGGTACAAACATCCTTGCCCCTTTGGTGAATCACTCAGATACTTCTCAAAACTCCTTGTGTATTGTCTTTCTCTGTGGTAATACAACATCACAAAAGTGCTTAGGTTCTACTGGTTATGCTGTTACATTGGCTACACTGTTTCAGTCCATTTATTTGGGGGGTCAGGGTAAGCAAATATTAATTATATCCTGATTAGTGCACTTTAATTTAGGCACATAATAGACCTCAGCTCAAGCTACAGGAGTCAGAGTATGAAGTTGGTTATATTGAGATAAGATGTCCATACTGATTTCCTTTTGATATTTATTTCATCCAGGCACTTTGATAGAATGATTCCATTGTAATATGATATTTCATTTTCAACATGCTACCAATAAATATTTATCACAAATAATACCAGGACACTTATTTTAATTGCCTTTATCAGGAGAGCAGTTTGACAGCAACAACAGGTATTCAACTTTTTTTAATACCCTGAAAAGTTTTACGCTTAATAAGATAGAGTGTACTTCACAAGAATTTATAAAACAAAATAGTTCTATGTCTTATATTTTGAACATGCCCCTGCCAGTGGTAGAGAGCTTGCAACTAGATTAAGACCCCTTCCAACCTAAACAATTACTTGATTCTATATCCTGCTAGAGGGTTAATAGGGGAATAAAGGATCAATATGGCAATTCTGAAGCTTTTTCAGAAATCTGAATTCTGATTTCAGTAAGGTGGTCTACTACAAGGTCTGTCATCAGGGACCTCAGAGTTTTAATTGTGAGATTGCTGCCTTTCAAAATACCTCCTCTTCAACTCAGCTCTGTTTCATTTTGAGAAGTGTCTGTAACAGCTAAAGTCTTACAGAGTGCTGTGACTCTTAATATTGATAAACTTATTGCAACATCCTTATTTGAAAACAGCACTAGAAAGATGTATGTTATTTCTTATTTATGATTAGCTCAGTTCTGCTATAATTGCTTTTCTTCACAAAGTCATTATGACAAGTTTTGGCATATGTGCAAGTCCTGTCAACTGATTCTCTGAAATTTTCAATAGTTAATAGCAAGCTAATGAAAATAAAAAATGAACATTTGGACCATGATCCAATCACTTTTTAAATCTGAAATAGTAAAATGGACACCAACCTAAGATTTGACATTGACTTTTAGACATACATTGTGATTTTCCATGAAAAAATCCACAATGACTTCTGATACATATCTTTAATGCTTTGGATTTCTATCATAAGCCAGAATGGCCCTGAAGATGCCATGACTACCTGTTGACTCAATGATGCATGAAATAAGAGGAATGTATATTGTAGGCCTCAATAGCTCTAAAGGCAAGGCTTTTTCAAAGCACTGTTATGTATAACTTTTTTGATTAATGTTGAAGGGACAAAAAGCACAGATATAAAAAATGTGTATGTGTATGTGTTTGTATTCACTGTGAAATTTGTTATGGGAGGAAAGGAATACTGAAAAATGTACTTTCCAGAGCTCAATCTTTTAAGTGGAAGTTCAGAAGAAATGGATGTATCAGGGTAAAGCTTTTACCTTACTCACACTGATGCACACTGTGATCACCACTCCAGAGTGGGTGTTGGCTGCATCCATGGAAGTCAATGCTCGTTCCAGCCACTCTCAGTACAGGTGGTCATGTAGTGGCTGGGCTTCAACACACAGCAGTTCCACTATGGGCACTTTGCTTCTGTGTGGTTTCATATGGTTGTATTAAAACATTTCCAGCAGATCTCTACAGACAAGGGTCTTTGCAGAAAATCACATCAGTCCACAATGACCCACGTTATGTACTTTTCCACTATTTTCTGATATTGTTCTGACAGTTGTTGATCTGTAGCTAGTGTCAAGACTTGTGACACTCAATTTGTGTTTACAGTATCCTGATTTCCATGGCTTTCCACAGTACTCAGTTCTTGACCTAGGAGAGTATTCCCAGAATCACAGAAACAGACAGTATCTGAGGCACCTCTGAATATAATGTAGTTAAAGTCCCTCCACTCAAAGCAAGGCCACCCAGAGTGGGGTGATCAGAGCCATCTCCAGTTGAGTTTTGAGTATCTGCAGGATGGAGACCCCACAGCTCCCCCAAACAACCTGTTTGAATGTTTAATCAATCTTACAGTGGGAAAAAAATATGTTTGAACTGTACTTCTTCTATTTCAATTTGTGCCTTTGTGCCAAATTTGCTCATTATTTCTGCTGATACCATTAAGAAGAGCCTGTCTCCATCTTCTTTACTTCCCTGTCGAGTATTTATGAGCAGTGATGATTCCCCTTGAACCTTCTCTCCCCCAGGCTGAGCATGCACTCTCTCAGATTCCCTGGTATGCTTGCAGCTCCAGTCCCTGAATTTGTGACTCTTTGTGGGACTCTCTCTGTCCTTGTCTCTCATACTGGGGAGCCATCACTGGACACTCCAGGTGTGAGGGAACTGGTCTCTGTCTGGACTTTATGCTGCTTTTTGCATTTCGCCACCCTTCATGTATTTCACCACCCAGCTCTTCAGTCACTTTTCAACACACATCACAGACTCGTCATCTACCCCATACTTTATCAGTTTGTCTATGAGAGTGTTACTGGCTAAAGTGAAGGAGATATATTCAACTTCTACTTGAAAAACTTTGTTCATCACTCAAGCAGAACACTGAAACTCCTATTTCTAAATGCTTCTGTGGTGTAAAAATCTTTTCCTTCCAGTTCTGATTTTAGTTTTCCAAATTTGAACATCTCTGTGAACTTTTCAAATGCAGGCAGACTTAAATTAAATTTGATAAATTTTGGCAAATAAGGTAACAGAGCTGCCAAAGAAGTCATAAATTGGCTGAGAAAATGTCTTCAGAAGAGGTTAAGTCCTGCTCCTCTCTTCTGGTAAAGCAGTAGTCACAGTTCATATTCAGGAGTGCAGAATTTTAAGGTCTCTGCATAATTAAGCAACTCCAGAAATCCTGACTCTGAAATCTGGAAAACATTTTGTCATCATTGAAGCATTTTGTGGTGCAACAAAACAAATTCTTGTAGAAATGTGACATTGCAGGAATAAAGAGATTACAAATATGCCACAGAAATTGTGCTTCCTGTTTTGCAGCGCTTGGTAAGAATACACTCTGTTGTTTAGTGGTTTTACAAAAATGAGCATATGGAATTGCACATTTTAGGAAGAAATTTTGATGAACATTTGGATTTTTCTTCAGTTCATAAAAGTAAATTACTTTAAGCTGCATGCTCCTTGTAATTCAGTTGTCGTTAGGTCAGAAGGTTCAAAGGACTAGACAACGAAAGTTATGATAACCTCTTATGCCTCTAAAGTTCTCTACTGAATGTAAAATAGAACATTAGTATGAGATCTTGCTTGATGGTTTAGACAGTGAAGTGGTCTCATTCCAACATTTTTAAAGCTAAGATAATAACTGAAGATGTACACATTGCAAATCTTTCTCCAATGAATGCTGCAAAACTTAAAACAGAGCACCTGTTCTGAGAAAAAAAAAACTACAACTTTTAATCAGGTCAAGAGAGTTGAAACTAAAAGAAAGGAAGTATTCTTTTTTCCCCTGATCTTGCTTTAGATGTTCTACTAGATTATGTGCAGGGAAATTTAAAAAATAGTAAGTGAATTCAAACAATACAAGTTCTTCACTGTTTTGTTTTTCAATTTGCTTGGATGTTATTTTTCTTTTCTATCTTTAAGCTATCAGAAATGATAGGAGAACTTATTTTGGGACCACAGGAAGCTATCAAATCCAGCACACCTCTCAAGTCTGACTTTAAAGGCAGTTATATTTTCTCTGAGTGTCACTTCTGAGAGTACAGCTCACTTTTGAAAATTTGCAAGGCTGTAAGTTCCACAGCCTCTCCAGGCAAACATAAGCTCTCAGGATGTAACCTTCAACCATGGTCTTCCTCACCAGCTACAGGGGAACTTCTGCACCTGCAGTCTATAGTACCTTCTCCTTCTTCTTCACTGGTCTTTGTGTCTTCAGGTTTGCATGTCTCATTTTCCTTACACCTCTCCTTCCCTCTCTCCCTCTCCCTCTTCCTCCTGTTGGACAGCATTTTTCCCTCTTCCTAAATATGTTACCATAGGGGTACCACCAATATTGCTGATTGCCTCAGTTTTAGTCAGTGGTGAAGCTCCATCTTGGAGCATCCTGAAACAGGTTCCATTGGGGCAGCCCCTGACTTCTCACAGAGGCCACTCCTGCAGCCACAATACCAAACCCTTGTCACACTAACCCAGTACAATCTTCATTTGTGTGAGTTTTTCTTGGTGGTTTTCACACCCTGCCTGCTACACTCTTCTCCTGAGAAGGTCCCTCAAACTAAGAGGTGTAAACTGATCCCAAACTAGAGTGCTAACTCTTCCTTTCTGCAGGCAGCGGGTGCTCTGGTTAGGATTCACCACGTGATTTTCACAGAACAGAAACAAACTTCTTTTATAGAGCAAAATATCAACAGATAAATAAAACAAGTGCCATTTTGAATACTTAGTTACCCATTTGGAGTGAGCAGATGCATGGTGCTTAGCTGCCGGCTGGGTTAAAACACAACATTGTCATTATTTTATACATTTCCATAACCCTTTTTTTTTAAAAAAAATAGAACAGTGTCTCAATTACTATAATTTAATTATAATTTCTTTGTTGTTCAGAGGAAAAATTGCAAAACCAGGTGTAAAAATCAGCAACTGCCAAGCTCATACTTTGACGTAGTTTCTCTCCTGAGAAATAAAAAAAAAACCCTAATCCACAAGATCCCTGGTAATTTCTAAAGTCTCAAGTATTATGTCATTTATAATCTTTCACAATTTTCATGCTATACTTAAAGACAAATTTTAAAGACAAAATTACATTTATAAACCATAGTAAAACCCATTCTTCCTTATACATATTAAAATAATTAGAAAGAAAAAATAGTTGAATTTCAAATTGATGAATTGATATATTTACTTGTAGGTATTTTTTCCCCCCTTTTCTTTGTTGAAACAATCAATTTAAGTAATTTCTGATTTCCTCTGTATTCCATTTTTAATGAATTTATTCTTATAATTTCTGCCCCTTAGCAACTCAAACAGTAAATATCAGGCTTGAGAAATGAAATCTAAATTAATATCTTAATGCTGCAGAACTTCTAATCTTTATTGTTTCACAAAGCAATAGGAAACAGTTTGATCATCAAGAAATCTCTGCAATTTTTTCTGTTGGGTTCATATTCATACAAGGCCTGTCCAAATATTCTAATTTAAATTATCTTGGTTTGTAAGCAATAAAAGCACTAATCTTTTCCGAAAGTTCATTTTTTTATGTGAGAAAAAAATATAATTTTTTTTTTGTTGGAAGACAGCAGTTAAGGCACTGTTGACTGATATATAGACTGGTTATTTTTGTTAAAAAAAAATCTTTTGAGTTAATCCATCAATTTCAAGTCCTGGCCTCCTAAAACTGAAATTAAAAAAAAAAAACAAAACCAAAAAACATCTATATACATTTTTAACCAAATGTATAGGTAGGAGTTCAGGAGGCAGCATCCTTTGGGAGCTTTTATTTTTGTTTAGTTGTTTTTTTGTAAAAAACACAAACTATCAGCTTTCTGTGCCAAGATTTCACTTGTATTTTAATGTTTCCTTCCTTCTTTATAGAATAAACAATAAATGAGACCTCTCTGCACCATTTTACTAGAAAACATTTACTTTTCCTAGCAGTGCAGCAGAGTCCAACTTGCCTCAATCACACCTGTAACATGACGTTTCCTTGGAGAAAAAAGGGGCAACTCTGAGGATATCAATGAACTTTAATTTATTGCCAGGTAATGTAAACGTTTAGTTACTGATTGAGGATTTAAAAAAAAAAAAAAAA
>VZRX01014578.1:177188-196690 GCA_013398075.1 Notiomystis cincta
AAAAGAGAAAATCTTAAAACACTTAGAGAACAGAGATGTCCTCTGCCTTCACCTGGGCTCTATATCTCCCTTCCCCTCGCTCCTGCCGCAACTCACCTTCAGCCGCCCATCGACAAGCGGCGAGGGGACAGCGCCCATGGCTCGCCTTTGTCCTTCATCCTTCGCTGTGTCCTCACCTACTCGTGTCCTCCNCGTGCCCTCCGTGCAGCCCGGCCAGGCCCAGCGCTGGTCACACCGCGCTGGGCCCGGGCAGTGCGTGGCCGCCTTTCCTCACTGCTCACCCCGTGTTGACCAATACAGGACTCCAGGTAGGCACAGGCTGTGTGGGTATTGTAATTTTTTTGGGTATAGGTAATTTTTTGTGGTTCTGTCTCAAAGGTGGTAGGCGGGAAGGCAACTATTCCCTTGAATTTATGTTCAAGCACCATTTAAGCTCCTCACCTCTTTAGCTACAGATGCATTATTTGATTTTTAAAATTTTTTTTTGCTGGCTGTTAAACCTGTATAAATTTTACTGGTATACTGAGCACAAAAGTGCAAAGTGAGAGATTTGAGGATGTGAACCATGTCAATTTGCAGTCGTCACTTTTTTGGAAGTGTTTATTTGGAATTTAAAATCTGTGAGTTTTACAAATCAATACAGAAAATAAGACTTCCATCTATCCTCAAGAACTGTTTTACACCCTCTACTCAAAAGCTGGATGAACTTAATATAACTCAAGGATGAAAAATCTTCTGCAAAGCTATCCTAAAAGATTTTCAGTTGATGGATGTTTTGCAATCTTTATATTTCAATTTCTGAAACCTGTAAGGTTATTCTTGTTAAAAAATTATGAGGAAAGACTGTAATTTTTATTGCTACAAATTTGTAGAAAAAGTCAACATATAAATATTTCTCGGATGTTATATATTTATATATCTATCTTGCATTATATTTGGAGTTTTTAGAATGTATCAGAATATTATATAAAATAAATATAATATGCATTATACTACAAACACTGTTCTCTATACTGTGCATTCTTTTATTCTTTGACTCTGAACATTATTGAGACTAAATTGAAGAGCTTGTTTTTATTTAGCAGGACAAGATCTTCCTAAGCTAATGAGAAGGTCTTTAAACTGTTTTTTTCTGGTTGGTTACCAAAGCTTGGAGGTTTATCGAGGAGCAGAACTCACAGAATGGCCTGATGAGGGATTTCCTTGCGCTCTTTTTGATGAAGTGGAGTGACCAGAAACACCCACCAAGTGTCTGTATACAAGCAAATGTGGCATGGGAAGCCCAAGAATTGCGACCTCATGTGTGATCAGAGATCAATGACATTATTAAAATCACAGAGCCGTGGCAAAGGAGTTGGCACTGCTCGAGTTCTGCAATAGACATATACAGACCCTCCAAGAAAAGCGGGCAGGAAACAAAAGGACAAAGTGTTTGTGCAAAGGAGGCAGCAGAGAGAACTGGCACTGCCCACGGAGCTTCCTAAAGATATTTTTGTGCCTATGTAATCTAAAACTGTGCTCATTTGTGAGTTTCATAGTCAGACTGTAATACTACAGATTTTAAAATTGAGTTTAACTTTTTAAGGTGTTTTTTACTTCAGTCTGTATAGTTTCCATTCTGCTGCTTGTCTGTAGCGCAGCCAGTGAAGGAACAGAATAAGAAACTGAATCAAAGCTTTTATTTTTTTTTAATGAAAGCAGTATAGGGTGTGAAGAAAATTTAACTGTTTAGTTTGCTATAAATATCTAGATAGATAAGATGATGCGATACATTGTGTATCAGATTAAAGCTTGATCTACCATGCAATCTCGCTGAATTCTCAATGAAATCCACAAATTTGCATGTCCTATAGATCACTGATGACATTGCCTGTCTTTGATCATCCATTTCATTGAAATTTGCGGTTTAATATTTATGTAACATTATTGTCAATATCATTGAATGCTACAAGAATAAGCAGAAAATTAAATAAGACATAACTAGGGAAATAAATTTTTAAAATTTATTATGAAAAGTGAACAATGAACAGCCAATCAGGAAGAAAATAAAAGATAAAAAATTTATTAAATCACATTTCACCAAAGATTATCTGAACATGTAACATTTCACTTTTTTAAAAATAGGCATTTAGTCATAAGATTTTAAAAGGAAAAAGAGAAGAGAGAGAAAAACTGCAGGTATCTATGAACATAAATAGAAACAATCTATGACAAAAAAAAAAAACAACAAAAAAACCCCAAAACATTACTTTCATAATCATCACTCATCATAATATCAGTGATACTCCCCCCGCACAAGAACCCTTATGCATATTCAGAGATCTTAATTTGAATTCATAATACCTTGAAAAGCTTTTTAATGCCAAGTCCCCTCTTGCATATCACTTTGAAAAATCTTCCCCTTTCAGCATATGGTTAAGATCAGTGAAATATGTTAGGAGAAATGACATCTTGGCAGTAAGTATATTTTTTGCATTTATGCCTTCATATCACATTTGCAAGGCTGTTATTGGATAAAATTTCCCAGTACATGACCAAATCAATTTAATTTGAAAGTATGGAGTATAAATTTTAAAAGTAGATTTTTTAAAAAAATCAGTATTAGCTATGTATTTCTAAGTGAATAATGTCAGATTCTATCAAGTCTTAACTGTCTTACAATTTCTGTAAATGTTTTCCTTCATATTTGATAACTGGGAGTTAAAACGATGGGGATTCACACAGTTCTTTCAAGTCATTTAGGTGCTTAACCACTGTTTAGCTACTTAATTTTGATTGCAGTGACTGTAGTGTGTATTTGGTCTGGGAACATGCAGCACATATGCATACAACCTAAACTACATCTTTAAACCCTCTTGATAATCAACAAACAGATAAATACATTCTCATTAACTACTATCTTCCATCCTTTCACAGACAGATATTATTTTCCCATTTCATGGACTTCATCCAGCCCTCCAGATGTTCAAAATAGGCCATGATTTGGGATCCACTCATCAGGATGGGTGCCTATGACTGGAGAAGGAGCACTCTTGATGATTGGGCACCAACACCATCCAGACCCAGGTCACTGCCACACTGTCCTTGCTCCTCACAAAATTCGCTCTTCATTGGTTCATGTCATTCCTGCTGTTTTGTTCCCTGCAATATAAAACTTGCACCACAAACTATTTTTCCCCCAAGGTTAAATGTCCTTGAAGCACACACTGAGCATCCCCATCGTACCACTTTAGCCACCAAGTATGCAATCGTCCTTGAACAAAGACAATCCCATGAATGGGCTTGCCTTTTCCCATGGGAAAAGGGGATTAGGCACTTAAATGTCTTTGAGGACTCCTACCTTGGTAGTTTGTTAGAGGCAATTCAGAAAGTTACAGAGAGGCAGGGAAAGAGATCATGGATCTGTACACAAATTACAGCAAAGTTTATTTTTCCTCTCTTCTTTGTTCACATCTCCTTACTGGGCTTGTTTGCACATTGATAAAGATCAGCTACTGTTACTCTTCTTAAATGTTCCCCCACCAGTTATTCTTTTATTTGCAACATTTCATAGCTGACATCTAAGAAATTGTGCTGCTTCAATTGTGATAGAAATAGGGGTGTTAAAAGCAGATTGCACAAGATACAATTACTATATCTTCTTTTATTTGTCAGGGTCTTGTGCAGTATAAAGTTAGTGGTAGAACTCCTGTCAGCAGTGTGTGTCAATTTACTTGAAGATCAAATCTTTTTTTTACACTGTCTTCACAGCTTAAGGCACCAAACATTTGTATGGGCATAATGTTTTTCAGTTTTCTCCCAGATGGGAGCTGTTACCTATGGGGATCTGATTGCAAGACTTGAACCAAGCAAATGATAATTGTAGGTGGGGGAAAATAAGACCACAGTACAGTAATTCTGTTATTTATTGTTCTAATGCTTGCAATACACTAAGATGATATCCAGTGTGCCTTTGGTTATGTATGCAACACTTAAATGTAGATATTATTAATTGTATTTGTAGCAAATTTGCTACATGAATCAGAATAAAAATCATGATGCTTTGTTTGGGCCATTTTCCTGATGGTAGCAAAATCACACTTTGGAAAAATCTCAACAACTGTGGCTCAGAATAAAGGGCAAACTCATTGACATTGCTTATATTTTTAAACACTGCCACACTAATTTTTTTGAGTTTTGGTAGACTGTAGCAGCATTATTAGTAAAAAGTTTGTTATATTTCTAGAAACTAAGATAGGTTTCTCTGTTATTCATTTGTGAAAAGTAAAACATGAGTTCTGCAATACAGTAGGACAGTTTGCTACTGTAAACTAGAAATTTAGAATTATTTTTCTGAATGTCTGTAATGCATGAAAACATTATGTTATTATTATTTATATATATATTTGTATATATTTATTATTCCTTTCACAGTATAGGACCAGAACCTGTGATGTGATGAGGTTTCTCAGTTTTATTATATTTAGTGGATTCAAAGTGCTCTGTCTACTTAGTAAGATTAAATTTAAGATATGTTTTTACCATGCTTTTTGTTTGTTTGTTTGTTTTCATTTTGTTTTGTTTTTAATCTGACCATAGCATAATTTAGCAGAATTTTTAAGAGACAAAATCTGGTATTTTAAACTTGTAAACTGCTGTAATAGAGTCATGATTTTTTTCCTTTCTGTTAGGAGTGAGCCATTATGTGTGTCAGAGTTCTTTAAACTTTTTGTTCTGTGATCCTATCCTCCTTAAAGTGTTTTTTTTCTATCCTTATCATTAATTTTTCATCAGTATTGACTGGGTTTTCTGACTCTGGGACAAGTTTTATTCATGTTAGCTCTCTAATTGAGCAGAAACAAGAATTGCTTTTCAAATATGCTTCAAACATTTGGGTAATATACTGAATAAGTAATGCAATATGATATTTCCATTCAAGTTATTTGAGAGGTATTTCCACTTTTGAAAGGAAAAGCACTAAATTTCTGATCAAATTTTAGCTCACAGAAATAATTTTAACATAAGATCTTCCAAAATAATTTTTGAGTTATTAGGCATATATATACTATTAATAAAGGAGATACATAACATTAGTAATTTGAGAATTGTTTCATCATAGAATAAGTTCTTTTAGAACTGATTTTGTGTATATCCAGTATTTTTCTGGTTTATCCAGCATAAGATCACATGCTAAAAAATAGAGTATTTTTGGTTTCAGAGTCACTGTCAAAAAAAAAGAAAATAATTGTGACAATTGGTCAAATGGTTTCAGTGTTATTCACATGACATGAAAAATGTATTCGTATGGTAAAACTGTAAATATTTGATCTATTAAAACTTAACTACAAACATCTGATCAAACATCTCAATTGTGAAGGCATTTTGCATCTGACATTAAGAAATCACTCATGAATGGCTTTGGTTTGAAAACTGATCAGCTGTTTGAAAATGAGAAATGATTTCTTAGTAATAAACCTAATGACTAGATACTCACTAAAATAAAACATGATGATACAATTAGTATATAATGGGAAAGATTCTCATGCTTCTTTTTTCAGTATAATATCACTGCTGCACATCATGTGTCAGACTGTATATGATAGGGATTAAACTCAACTTGATTTATGAAAACATTTTTGGTTAAAGCAAAAGAGGAAAGAGTGAGTTTTTTCCATGCTATTGTAAAGTGACTGAAACAGTGCTAATCCAGATTTATAATTATTAATAAATAGTAGATTATAAAAATATGTTCTGGTACAAGTATAATAATCCTTAAGTCATTGAAATTTGAAGCAATTACTATTTTAACCACTGAATTTTGGAGCAGCATTCCAAGTCAGACATGTTAAAAATTCTTAAGCAATTGTTCATCTAAACAGTAATGAATTTCAATTTTCAACAAGAAATTATACATTTTTAAGGGGTGATTTTAATTTTTTTTTTTTTTTGACAGCTGAGGATGCTTGTGGAGGAACTATGAGAGGATCAAGTGGAATCATCTCAAGCCCCAACTTTCCTAATGAATATCATAATAATGCAGATTGCACATGGACAATTGTGGCAGAGCCTGGTGATACTATCTCACTCATATTTACAGATTTCCAAATGGAAGAAAAATATGATTATTTGGAAATAGAAGGTTCTGAACCCCCTACAATAGGGTAAGTCAAATACTGCAATTTATTGTGGTAAAACAGAAAAAGATGATGAAATATGAAAATACAACTTTTTGTTACTTTTCCTTTTGTGAATATATAGTCTTGCTAAAAAAACCAAAACGAAACAAACTCACAGTAATAATTGTGACCATGGCATAAATGTTGATACTCCAATTGCAGCTATAAAATGGTTTTTAAGTATATTTCAAAGATGCAGCATGCAAGATGAAGGGCACTGTGAATTCTTTTGCCTCATTGTCTATGTGTCTATGTGAATTAAAAATATATATTTTTAGAAACAGAATGACATGGACTGTTGTACTGGTAAGGGTTGGTGAAATCTTCAGAGAGTTTAATAATGTCAGAAAGTGAATGGCATGGAGGTCTTTTAGCACAGAGCTAGGGAGAATTAGCATTGGCCACACCTGTTGGTCATGGGATGTCTCTGGAGGAGTTTCTGTACAGAGAACTGTATGCATGGTCTCTAAATAATGTGAGTATGGTTGGTGATACAGTTACCTGGAAACTTCCATCCTGATCTGTGAGATAAAACACCCTGAGCTGAGTAGTCCCAATACTTTTTGACTCTGGTTTTACTCCAAATATAGAACTTTTAATGAGAGTTTATGGCTATTTGTCTGTTGACTTAGCAGTAGTAACAATATTTTTGCTAGTTTGACTTCTGCAATTCTTGATCTGAGTGTACATGAATTATTTAGATGTTGTAAAACAAGGAGAAGAAATAAAATAGTAAATAACCTCTTTCAAGATCAAATTCAGTTAAATAGGAAAAATAAATTATGCATTCTGTGGCTTTCTGGTCTGGTGGTTTTATGGTAACACAGCATCACACTACTCAAGAAACCTGTCGATATGACAAATCCTTGTGTTTGTTTTATTGGTTTAAATATGCTGTTGATTCACAGAAAAGAAATTATATACAAACCCATAAATCACAGTTATGGTCTTCAGTAAAATCTTGATCTCTTAACTGGCTCATAAAGCATTATGGAGGTTCTGTATGACAGAGGCATGTGAACAACAGGTGATACAAGTGGTTGGCTAGATACATTAAGGTTCATAGAGCTGTTTTTCATATCAGTATAAACCCCTCCAAACATAATATAACTAAATAAAATGGTATTGATTTTATAATAAGGAAAGATCCAAAATTAAATAATTATATTGTTTTAAAAGCACCAGACTTGATTTCTATAAGTGTTGCTTATAAGTAATATATTTTTACTGTTTCAAGGTGTAATAGAAGTCTATACTCTAAGTCTAAGCTTTAGCAAATAGTGTTTTATAATTTGAGTTCATTTATACTGCCACCTACATAGTTAATTACCTGTATTAGAATATTACTTAATTGCCATTGATTTTTTTTCAAGCTCTTAAACCGAAATCTTTTCAACTAGCTGTCAGCTAAAATAAATTTTAAATAATAATTTATAATAATTAGTGAGGTAACACCAATGACATACAGACATTATGAATCACTTGAATAGCTAAATGTGCATTTGATTTTTCTTGAATGTGTTTTATTTATTCATTCATGAGCTTCAAACAATGATTTCATTTTTTGTTCTACAAATACAAGGCTGTATTCAAATGATATAATAAGATTATTATATATGTGGAAATTCCCATTATCTGTTTGCAAAACAAAAATTTACAATGCTAATTTAATAATTGCTCATGTAGAGAAACAGACTGAGAACATATTCTTTTTTTAGGTTGCCATTTATATTCCCTAAATTGGACTGATATGTTCAATTATGCAAAAGTATCCCCCCATATGTTAGGAAAAACAGATTTGGAAAGCCTAATTAACAACAATTTGTTAATTAGAGTGGTAATACTATATATGCCCTTAGACTATAACTAATCTGAAACTAAACCCAGGTTCTTTATCTGGAAAAAAATTACGTAATTTTCAAAATGACTAAAATCTTACCGGTTGATGGTGATAATAAGTATTATTATAAAATAATTTCTTAAGAACTTTGTTGCCTTATATGAATATTACCCCTACTGATTAAAAAAAAAAAAAAACTCAAACTTTTCTTCTGCACATCTGCTTTGTAAGAAAATATCCTTATTTTTTGTTTCTAATTGAAATAAAGAGCCAGATAAAGAGCCATCAAGTAGATAGGCTGGGGTTATCCATGAGACAAGACTTGGAATTCCTTATGATGTGCTAACTTTCTGTAGTTTTCTAGACAGTTATAATATTTCAGATATGCCCATCTTTTCTCTCAAGAAAATCTTGATCGGCCATTTTCATTTAAATAGCAGTAAAAAATCACGTAGATGCCCTTCAGGGTTCTTGTCTTGTTGCTTATTCTAATGTTTACCAACTTGAGTTGAATTATGGCATTTATTAAATTTTGGAGTACCTAGCATATGGAAGTACAGAGTTAAATATTTTGAGAATATCTGGACATGCAAAAGTTTCCTAATGCTTCCCTTTAGGATACTTTGGTCGGAATGTTTCACTTAGTTTTTTCTTGGTCACTTTTAATGGAATATTTGATAATCACAGAGCAGAGAACTGGAATGATTCTCTAGGCTGCTTTGACATGGGTAACCTGGATTTCAGTATGTGTTCTAGTCTGAAATGTTAAGGCAATTTTTATGACACTGGTTAAATAGTAAAGACGAAGTGATGGAACCTCCTTTCCAGAACAGTCTATGAAAGATGTGCTTAGAGCACTCTCCAAATAAGAGCAGGTGAGGATGGACAGTATATGTTTCACACTGTCCCAGGCAAAGACATTAACTCGGTGTATTCTGTTTCCAGCTTAACTTGGCTGTTGCTACAAAACAAGTTGACAGCTGTTCTTCCTCCATATTTGGAGAGCTGGATTATGACAGAAAAAAACATACAAACATACAAACATAAAAGGCCAAAACAAACCCAAAACCCAGCAAAGACCTTAGATTAATTGAATAGTGATTAGTTTTGAATTAACCAATATATTTTTGATGGATAGACTGGAAAGTAATAGAAAATAATGGGTTGTCATAAAGTATGCACTTGGAGCACCTTTATTCAGAGAACTAATGCTGTAATCTGAACAAAGATCACATTTTCTTTACAAGGTACACATTATGCAAATTTTTTATGGTTAGCATGAAGACTTGCCTTAATGAGAAGGTGTTTTGAGAGTGTAGTAGTGTCTCAAATCTTGCAGGTAAAATGTACTTAGCTTATGGCATGATAAAAAGCCCAAAGACTTCCACTCTATTCTCTCTGGGTAAGAGTGCACTTCTAAGGTCTTCGTAGTGTGTTCAAATATTCTACATACTACTGTCATGGTCATACAAAGTAGTAGGGCACCTAAGGACTCTGTTATCAAAGACAAATTTGAAATATGATGTAATTGCTTCTTTTAAAATAAAATAATTCACCTAACTTCTCTCTTACTGTTACTTGGGTATTTAAAAGAATTTCCTAATATATTTTCCTAAAATGTAAGGGAGATGTAGAATTTTCCATAATAAATTGAAGTATTGTCTAGACCAAATTTGTGATTTTAGCCAAATTTTTTTCATAGATAAATCTAGATAAAATGTACAGTGATATACACTGAATGAAATGCATGTTGTTGAAACCATAGGCAATTTATTTCTCCTCTGAAACGTATTTAAATATTTCATTGTTTGATACTTAGTTTGTGTATCATCTTAATTGCATTAAAATAGAAAGCTGCCGGAGAACAATGGCTAACAAAAGTAATTTCTCCTTTGCAACTGTGATTTTGTGTATTCATTCCCCACTGCAAACACTACTTTTGAATTAATTTTAAATATTCTGTGATGAATAAAATTAGAATTTTTGGAAAAAAATCTTTCATTTAACTATGATGTGCAAAACTCTATTCAGCTTCAAGAGGTTTTATTTGAGATATTTAAAGCTTTTGGGTTTTATAGTGATCTTTTTCAAGATAGCCATTAGCTAAAGATTTCCTTTCAGATAGTATGGATGAGAAAGAAAAAGAACACAAAAATGTGGGTCTTTGTTTAGGTTTCTAAATCAGAATTTATTCCAATTAACCAATTACTTTTTATCAATTTGAGCCTATCCTTGAACAGGGAACAGTTTGTGTGAGAAGGTTTTGGTAGCAGGGGTCTGCAAGGGAGGGATTCTGTGAGAAGCTGCTGGAAGCTTCCCCCGTGCTCAGCAGAGGCATCGCCAGGCGGCTCCAACACGGACCCACCACGAGCCAAGGCTGAGCCCATCAGCCGTGGTGGTAGCAACTCTGGGATGGTGTATTTTAGAAAGGGGAAAAGAGCTTCACAATGGCACTGAAGTTGCAGCTGGCAAGAGGAGTGAGGGAAACAACTCTCCAGACCAGGGTCTGTGAATCAGGAGGGAGAAGATGTTCTTCAGACACTACAGCAAGGACTCCACTGCAGTCCCTGCTGCAGCCCATGGTGAGGCAGCTGTCCCCATGTTGGTTCATTGTGGAACAGAGATCCATCTGCAGCCTGTGGAAGTCCCCATGCTGGAGCAGGAGTCCAACTTTTGACCAAAGAAAGGTTATTTACCTATTTGTTGTTAATTATAATTTCCTGACACTTAATCCCATTTTACTAGTGCTATGAAAGAACAAAATGATAAACAGAATCTGTAAGAAATATTAATGAAGAATTTACTAACTAGTGTTACTTAAAGTGATGGTGAGCAGGAAGATAATATCTGTTATGGAAAAAAGGTATTAACTGGAGTTAGGGTTTTTTTGTGAGGAAAATGCAGTTATCCATGTTAGATATCTACATGATAACTTTTGTTGCGAGTTCGGTTAAAATAAATATTAACCTTTGAAGGCATTTAAAAATTAAGTGTACTGTTATGAAAATTAACCTTCAAGAGACACATGCATTAATAAAACAGGTTCTCAATTAGATCTTTATAACAAAGTGGTTATTTTATTAATCCAGTGCATGAACAGGTTAGATTTATTTTCAGTCAATGTACTTGATTAAATAATGCTCATCTAAGGCTACAGAGGAAAACCTCTGCCTACATAAATGTGGCAGCACAGGGATAGAAAATCATGCCTCAGTAGTACAAGTATCAATGAAAATAATAATATGTTAAAGAAAAAAAAAGAGAAACAGACAAGACAAGAAGCAGTGATTCTCATAAGAAGAGATTAAAATAGGATAAAAAAATCCCACCTCAGGCTCAGCATTTATTTTCTTGAAAAATAACTTCAAATTAGAAAGTGGCAAGTATAACAGTCTCTCTTTTAGTAATGAAGACTGTTGACACTGCTTTAGATATTATTACTCTTTTCTTACTAATACAAAGTTTTAAAATCTACGTTTAATCCTCAGAGGAAGAACTTGGGAAAATAATATTTATGAGTAATATGATTTTAATAAGGATGCTAAAACCTCCAGAAGAGAAAGTTTGGAGTCTGATAACAGCTGAATTTAAATGTGAAGAATAGTAGCAAAATTGATACTGCTTATCATAGGAAAAATGCTTTCAGAAGAATGTTTTCGTTGTAGCCAAATAGGTAGAAAAATTTATTCAATTAATAGAGCAAACAAAGTGCAGTCATGAAAACCTCCTGTAATTATCAGAGTATTTGTTTACTGATAGTGGATAGAATTAATTGTAACTAGATTTAATTGCAGAAACAAAAAAAAAAAAAAGAAGAATAAAAAAGAGAAAAACGTCACTGCAAAAAGCAGTCAAGTTTTGGAGTACCTAAATTCTTCTCTCTGTCTAAAACAGGGAACAGAAGGTAACAGAGATAATGCTTGACTGTGGAACAGGGAGAGCAGAAAATCAGGAATAGGAGGAATATCAATGCTAAAAATATTATCTGGTTTGAGCCTTTGATAATCCGTCCATTGTATGTTATCATTTTTCTCTTTTTCTGAAGCACTGAGAACAAAAATGGAGTTCTTTGCTTTCTTGGAAACAAAAGCTTTCCATAGAAACCAGGTATTTCTGTCCTGTTTGCTTATGTGATTGAAGCTTTTTGCTTGGTGATTCAGCATTTCACCTGTGGCATTTCCACGAGGTCATTTGGAACCCTCCAAGAAGCACAATGCATTCTGTAATGGGAAGGGTTCAGGCACAGTAATGGTGTTAGGAGGAAAATTTGTTACAGTGACTGTGCAGACATTGGTTATTTAAACATATGACAAAACAATGACATGTTTTTCATTGTTCTGTTGTATATTCTATCTGGAAATCATCATCTGAAAAGGACTTTGAAACTGGCATTACATCTGGTACTCTCAACATTCTTACTGAAACATGAGAAATAAGATATCAAATTATATGTTTAACAGTAGAGGTGGAGGCTTCTCTTATGTTATTTTGTATTATTTGATCTTGTATATGTCTGAAGAAATAGAAAGCCCTCTGTACTGAGTACCCTGGTTTGATAGGGATTTCTGCATTCATTTGTAAGGTTGTAGTTCAAAGTGCAGTCACAAATGTGCCTCAAACTTTTCAGGGAGAATAGACACATATGAACTTGAGTTACATGATGAAAATCTGTCTTTTAGCAGTAGAGACCTTGAAGTCTGTGCTTCTTATAAGAGTTACTTTGTAGCATTTAGACTCAGTGCTTAGTAAAAGGAGAATGTGACTTTAAGAAATTGTCATATCCATGGAAATACAGATCAACCAAAAGTGTAAATCCAGAGTTTAATCCTGGAATTCCATATGTTGTGTATGTGTCCACATAATTAGGTCGTAAGGAAACACAAGACAGAATGACAAAACCTTATAACCAGGATAGCTCAGCATGGAAGGGAACTCAGGAGCTGACTTGTCCAATCTACTGCTGAAAGCAGACTCAGCTCTTAAGTGAGGCAAAGTTGCTCAGACCTTTATCCAAACATGGAGAATAAAAAACTTAGGTGGACAATCTTCTTAATTTCCTGACCGTCCTCATGGGAGAAATAGCTTTTCCATATTTTCTTAATTTATAAATCATTGTCTTCATCCAGAATCAACGCACAATAATTAATTATTACCAAACATCTGTCTGAGATCTAAACATCTCCTGCATTGTCCTTCCTTATGGATAGGCGCCTTTCTGCTGAGGAGGTTGGCTGATACCGCCAGTCCTAGGTCATGAGTTGAAGATCTTCCTTCCTCAGGCTCAAGTTGTCCCATTCATCTTACAGGGATATGTACATGACCAGAGACATGATTTGTTCTCTCTTTCTCTAGAATACTAAATGCTAAAGCTTATCTGGCACCTGTGATTTATAAGTATATAATGGAATAAAGCCTCAGTGAGAAAACTATCTGTTAAATTCCAGTGTGTACTTGCATCAGGCAGGGAGTCAGATGCAGGCGCAGAATCCCCTTGGCTCATTGTGGTGCAAATGAACATTTTACACGGCCACTGTGTTGCTGTTTTTGAAAAAACGCATGTTCCCTCTTTTATTTCTGACTCATCTGCTACCTTGTGTCAGCTCAGGCATTTACCCAGTCACAAAGGAGCATCAGGAAGTGATGAGAGTAAAAACCAAGCTTTTTTTATTCCCGTGTTAGTGAGCAGGAAACACAAGAGTAGAAGAGAACAGCAAGGCACAGAGGGAGTGGAATGTTGTTTCTTCAAGGAATAGAACAACTTTATTGTCAAAATAAAGCCTGAACTGTTGTCTTCTCAGGTACTTGTATGTCGAACAACAATGCCCATGCAAAGATCTCCTTATTTTTCCCCTTCTAGAGTAGGTGCAGAGACTTCATAGAGTGATTTAGAGTTCTTTGATTTCCTTTATATTTTTTATACTGTATCCTTAATTTAATGCATTCTTGTGATGGTATGAAGTATTTTATTTTGGTTCATGTACACAATGTCAGTATTTCATAGTTGCTGTTGCAAAGGTGGTTAAATGCACTTCTTTTGAGAAAACTTTTCTGAAGCTACTCCTAATTTCTTACCTTTCCTATGTTCAGGAGTACTGCAAAAGTAAACATTTGTAAGCCTTTTCTGAAGTTACATGTTTTCATTATTCTGATAGTACTTTTAATATGCATGAAGTTATTCTCATCTGGAGTCAAACAGATATTCACCAGCAGTTACCAAATGAGCAATTATACATTGGATGGGTGTTTTACATATATTCTTCTCAATTATATTATTTGAGAAGATCTTATCAAAATTCAAAAACAAATTGAAAAACAGTTCTCTTGAATCTTTATATGCAAGAATAGTACTCTAGTTTTTCCACCACCCCTCTTAGACAAAGATTTACTGACTACTTCTTTTGTGCTTCCATGGGTCACTTTAATACTCCTTTGATGAAACAGCCCAGATTGCTGCTGGTGTGACTTATTTGTAACTCTGCTTTGTAGAAACCAGGTGAATGCTAATCTAGACCTGGGGGATTTTGCTAATGAATACTTAAAAAGTGTAATAAAAAGAAACAAAAGTAACAAAGAAAACTGGAAGTCTCTTACAGCATTTTCAGGGAATAAAATAGAGGTAGGAAGATGGCTTGATGATTTAACAGGGAGCACTTTCAGTGTGCTTACTCCAGCAGAATACTGCACTTGTTTTGATGTGGTCATTCACTATAGTCTCAGGATGGCAGTTCTTGGAGTAGTGAGGGAGATATTGATCGTCTTGACTGAAGCATCAGTGACTGAACTCGTAAGTAAATTTTATGCTGCGTGAGCTGTATGGTGGGGGAAAGTGCATTAGGATTGCATAAATCTCAAAACAAGGCAGGGAACAAACATCACAATCAATACAAAAAACACCAAACGACTGAACTGCGAAAGCTACAATTGTTTCACTTGTCATTCCAGAGTAATTAAAACTTCACATTTTCTTCTCATATGTTCTAAATCTTTGCTGTGTTTACTTTATTTAGTAAAGTAAGTGGCATGTTGTGAGAGAACAGTGATCCCTAAAGAGATAATACCAAATGACTCTCATTTCTAGATTCTGAATTAAAAATTTTAGTATGTTTTGTACATTGGGCAAACTACATGCATTCATAATTCCATCTTTTATGTCAGGCTACAACAGCTAAAAGTATAATATTTTAAATACATGAAACTCATTAATAAATTCTGAGAAGATAAAACATCATTTATATGGGCCCTACAGGCTAATCATAACTTCACAAAATCATGTTTCTTTTTGTGATTGTCCATCTGTTTTGCCTGTGAGTATCACATTAGGATATTTAGCACACAAATTCACTTGTAAAATGAACCAGTGACTAAAACAAACAATTAAGCATCCTTTGAATCTGTTAATGCAATTCCATTATGTTAAGAATCAGCACAATGTCAAACAAGTGTCAGAACAATTTTTAGTAATTACATGCCATCCAATATGCAGGTGCCTAGTGACAATCCACAGCTTTCTGGCCATGACCTAATAGTCAGTAAGAAATGAAAATAAACTAGTCATCTACATTTGCTGTATTAACTTACTCCTTCTGCATACAGTAGGTCATGCAAAATTTCACTGTTAGGGTGGTCATGCATTGGAATAGGTTGTCCAGGGAAGTGGTGAAGTCACCATCCCAGGTGGTGTTTAAGAGGTATCTGATCTGGCACTGGGTGGTGTCATTTAGAGGTTTAGGGATAAAAGTGGTAGTGCTGGGTTGATGCTGGACTTAATGATCTTAAAGGTCTCCCAATCTTGATGATTCTCTGATTAAGTGATTTCACCTGAAATTATCTAATGTTTAATCATAATGATTGATAAGATGTAAACCATACTTTCAAAGGCAGCTTTATTTGGTTGTTTTGTGAGGCTTTTTTTGTAGTCAACTGTTTTTCTATTCTTTGATAAAAAGCTTATTAATGAAGACATATTTTGATTAAGTAAACTCCATTCTTCTTTCCTTGCTAAGTAGACTTTTTTGATGTTTCTGTAAAAGTCCATCACTAAGTTGTTGGCAGCTTCACATCTCTCCATCAGCCTTTTCAGTATCCAGACTAGTGTTGTTGAATCTGCAGAAAAATTACCTACTGCATAGTACATACTCTTTCTTCCTGAAGCATATAACACAGATTTTGATATCTTTCATGTGGATATATTGCACTGCTGCAGAAATTCTTTTCCCCATTATTTTTTTTAATGTCAGAGGACAAATTTAAACCATCATCTCTATTTTCTGAGCAAGAATGTGCTGTCCTGGATGTCCTAAGGGAAGGTAAGGGTAAGGTGAAGGAATGTTTGAATAAGGCTTATTTTTTGTTTAGTAACTGACACTATGTCTTTCTAGAAAAAGAATCAAAACAATTCTGAACTGAAGATTCCAACTTTTTAACTAAACTTTCCAATCCTGTATAATTTATAGAATCTGAGATTCAATCCCAAACTGCATTCATTTTGCTTATTTGTATTTTGGTTATTTTTGAGGTGTGTATTTTCCAGACAGTTAATTGTAAAAGGAGAATTCTGTAATAAGGTGGAATGAAGGAAGTGTTACAGTGTTGAATGCAATTTACAGCAGAGTTCAACTCCTGTGGGAGAGAAATGAGAGATGATTATGACAGAAGCAGAGGCTAACAGTCCTTAGAGTATTGTTTTTTCATTTAGCTTTGAATTACAAATGAATCTACTAGCAAGACCTTCCACCAACTGTTAATGGATTCAAACTAAGTAGATGAAATTTAAGTTTATACTGAAAATTTCACTAACTATGAAGCTACAGATTTGCTAGATGTGATGGCAATTATTTTTATTACTGTAGTCTGTGCATCAGGCATATATAGACATAAATTGGAGTGTTACAGAAATGCTGCCATTCCATCTGGTTTTGGTGATTTTGAACACAGGTTCCCCAAAACCGTGAAGTAGAGCAGCACATTTTATTATTCTGTTCTAGAAAGATTACATAGAAATAAATCTTAAATTGCTAAACTTGCTCTTTCAAGTATGTCTTGCTGTTTAAAAGTGATGCAATTTGAGTTAGATAAAAGCCTGGTCTATTTAATATAACTTTCTCTCTTACTTTGTGCAAAGCTTGCTACTGATGCAGGAAAAGAGTCAAAAATGAACCTGATGGTTTCAATAGCCTAGTTCAGTTTACACAGTGGAGTCCAGACTACTTTGCAACACGTTCTGTATTACTGGTCTCTGACTTTCCTTTGGGCTCACTTAGAAACATGGGACATAGATTCAAACTTTATTGGCATAGAATTCATGGTAGGATATCTGTTGTGGTGCTCAGATTGAAAACCATTTGTTACAACCAACTGGGTCATTGATACAACACACTGGGTCATTGATACAACACACTGGGTCATTCAAGAGAATACATATATGTGTTTTCCATTAAAAAAAAGATCTAGGGACAAACACTGTGAACTGAAGTCTGTAACTAAACCTGAGAGAAATCAGAGTTCAGAGTAAGGTGCTATTGGGGAGAAAAGTATTCAGCCAGCTAAATAATTGGTTGGGTTTTTGCACTAAATCAAATAGACAAAAAAGGAAGGTAAAATATCAGGCATATATATTTGTTTGCATTGAGATAAGCAAAAATAAAAATTATATAATATACCCTTTGGTATTATATTTAACATATATCTGAATTTACAAAAAGAAAAAGAGAAAGACTAGTGCTGCCAACATTGATTATTGAAGTAGAAGAGCAAGGCATCCTTTGTATGCTGAAAAATCGAAAAATAGATTCATGCAAAAGACTATTTGATGAAAAGGAGGATTTAATTTATCTGGAAATTGGTTGAAAGAGCAGAATGTCATTATATAGGCATACTAAGATTTTTGTTTCTTTTTTTATGCAAAGAAAAGTATTTGTCTGAAAATATGAAGGATTAAGGCAATTTGAATGGAATTTTATTACTGTTCATAGGTAAATAGACATCAATACTAAGGAGAAAGACATTAAAAAACTTACCAAAACAACTTTAAAACAGAAGGGGTTAATATAATCACAGAAGATCTGGCAGTAAGTGGAAGCGAATATATCAAGTACATAATAACAGGCTATCCTATTTCAAAAGAAAGATATAAATCATAATAAGAGACCTTTAAAGCTCCTGGTGCAGTCATAAAGATATACAGAGCAGAAAGAAATTTTGCAAAAGGTGAGAAAAGAACCACATGACTAATGAATAAAAGCATAAAATACTTAGAAGCTTTGAGAATACAGTAAGAAAGGCTATCACAGTTGCTGAATTACAATTACCAAAGGATATAAAAGACAGTGATGGAGAGAGCTTCTGACTACATTACAAGTGGAGAGAAAACAAGAAAAATTGGTTCCTCAGGGAAAAGAAAATAACAGAGGGCAAAGGACAGGGACACCTGGGAATTTGTAATAAAGACAGTTAGCTCTGAACCATGTAAAAATAATGAAGTAAGTGAGGAAAAATTACTGAATGAAAAATATTAATTCTTTTTACTAACAATTTTTTATTGCAAACTAGCCAAAAAAAGACTTAGTGTTGTCTGTAAATATGTGGTGTACTTAATTGGGAAAAGGTATACAAAGAACAGTTACTGGTTAGGCTCTGTAAATCATGTTGTGCTGCATGTTAAATGGATTAGATCTAGGCCCCATAATGTTAAATATTTTTGCAATATCTCAGGTAGTGGAGGAAGAATTATACATAAATATCATTAAAGGCACTGAACTGTGGAGATTTACAGGCTTTTTAAAGGACAGAAATATACTTCAAAATAATGGTGATAAATCACAGTGAACTTAAACATTTGAAATTTACTTCAGAGAATTACAAAATGCTGTAGACTAAAAAAAGAAGGCATAGAAGTAAATATCAAATATGGAATAAATACCCAGTCAGAGGACTAATCAAGAAAACACAAACTAAAAAAAAAATATTCATAGGAAAAATTATTGAACAGTGTGTCCTTGTGTGTACATGCTTTTATACATGCAAAAATAAATTATTGTTATTGTATATGCCCTGCATTTATACAGACAGAAAACTTTCATAAGTTGCAAATAGGGTTAATAAAGATATTGGAAAGGGTTGCGTTCTTATTTAGCTGAAAAAAAAATGTGCATTGATGTTCATTGACAAATGTAAATGATATTTCATATTTATATAGCCTTTAAAACTGCATTGGCAGTTTAAAAAAAAAAATCTTTTCATGTTTCCTAATAGGGTATTTCCTTGATAACAGAAATAAAAAATCCCCATTTGAAACAATCTTAAATCATCAGGAGGTGTTGTAGCTCAGTAGGACCAACAGTTCTTTGGTGTGTCATGCTAGGGATGGGTATTAAGGGTTGGGACTAAAGTATACAGGCACAGTTGTGGAGCCTAAGCTTGCTTTCACCTGCCCATGTCTGCTTAACTTTCTAATAATTACATTCTTATAAATCAATACTTTGAAGGTATAAAATATAAAATAAAATAAA
>VZRX01014579.1:186-76904 GCA_013398075.1 Notiomystis cincta
GGTGATCTCTGGGGGGGCAGAGGCACCTTTGCCCACTGAGGGGTGATCTCTGGGGGGGCAGAGGCACCTTTGCCCACTGAGGGGTGATCTCTGGGGGGGCAGAGGCACCTTTATTTCACTGAGAGGTGTTCTCTGGGGGAGCAGAGGCACCTTTATTCATCAAGGGGTGATCTCTGGGGGGGCAGAGGCACCTTTACCCACTGAGGGATGATCTCCAGGAGGAGCAGAGGCTCCTTTGCCCACTGAGAGATGATCTCTGGGGGAGCAGAGGCACCTTTATTCACTGAGGGATGATCTCCAGGAGGAGCAGAGGCACCTTTGCCCACTGAGGGGTGATCTCTGGGGGAGCAGAGGCACCTTTGCCCACCGAGGCTGGTTTGTGGCTCTCGGAGCAGGGACCGCGCCGCCTCCCAGCAGGAATGTGCGCACCTGCCCCTCTCATCCCGCCTCTCCGAGCGCATCCGCGGCTGCTCGAACACGGCAGTGATCAAGCTGTTTTAATTGGCCCCTCTGCAGCCTGAACGATAAATATGTAATGGGGGAGATGCCCCCCTGCTCCTCACGGCGCCGAGCCTGTCATTTCTGACGGGGCAGAGCGTGCTCGCCGCTCTCCCGGTCCCCGGCTCCGCTCCCGCTCGCTTCCACCCCGTGAAAACCGCGCTCCCCCTTCTGCCTTCGGCATCCTTAAAACGAGGGGGGGTGGAAAAAACCTGAAAAAAGATGAACCTGAGCATGCAGTGCTCCTGAGACAGGCCCCTTCACATTTCTAAACACTCTTGATTATTCAGCTAATCTTTATTTCATGGGCCTGTTACAAGAAACACAAACGGGGGAGAAAGTAGAAGGCGGTGACACATTTAAAATACACAAGAAAAGTGCTGGCAGGAATATAATCGTTCTTCTTCCAGCGATATGAAATATTTATGGGCCTAAGTTGTGGCAAGGTTCTGTGCCTCCCCTCCCTCCTAACTCCGAAATGTTTTTCCCGGTACGGCAGGAACTGGGGGCACTGGTGGTGCTGCCAGCAGTGCCCTGTACCCCCCCGTTCCCGGCTGTCTGCAGGGCAGGGGCACCCAGCTGGCCGGGCACAGCGTCCGTCTGTCCGTCCCCGTGGAAGGCAAGGCAAGGGAAGGGAGGAGCGGAGCGCTGGCCAAGCTGCCCGGCTCGAACGGGAGCGGAGCTGTTACAGTCTGTTAACTCGAAATAATTCAGCAGCGTCCCCTCGGCGAGCTGTGAAAAGCCCCCTTTGAGGTGCCCGTGTTGTGGAGGAGCCGCTGCTCCCCCAGGGCATTCTGCTATTAATTCATTAGATCTGAGGGTTTTTTCTCTCGTCCCCCCCTCTTTTCTTTTCCCCACCCCCCTCCCTGGCAATTCAAACAGTGATGAATGGACAAAAATCCCTCAAGGGAAACATTTTTTCACTTAGTTACAAAGATTTCATGGCTAATTAGAGTAAATGTGGTTTTTAGAGTGTTAATCTCTTAACCAGCTTGGCTGGGAGGCCACCGCCACAACAGCAAAGGGGAGGGCAGAGGGAGCCAAGGGGGAGAAGGTGCTCCCAACTTCTGGGGCTGAGCCACGGACGCCGGGGGCTGGCTCTGAAGGAGCTGAAGCGCCGATGTCACCCGGAGCATCCCCCGGTGACCTCCTCCGCCGCGCTCCCTGGGTGCCACCTCCGTCCCCGGGCAGGGCGAGGGCACAGCGAGACTCGCCCGCGATCGGTCCGAGGAGGCCACGAGCTCTTTGTGTGCACGGGCGGCGCAGGGGGAGCCGGGGCTGAAAAGCGGAGCGGGAACAAAAGCAGAATTGAGGGCAGCGCGCTGTCCTTGGGCGGCAGCGGCGGCCGCCCGGGGCTGGAGCTCAGAGCCGCTCTCTGCAGTGAAAATAAAGGTATTTACTGCGGGGCAGGGCCGCGGGCTGGGGGAGCCTCGGGCTGCGTCCCCACGTGTCGCTGTGCCACAGGGTGGCCCTGCCACCTCCGGCAGCACCGTGCCGAGTGCCCGGTCACACACGCGGGCCAGGTGGGCCCTCATTGCCAAAGGCGTTTTGCTGAGGGAACTCATCTCCTCCGGCTGCTGTGAAGGGATTTCTCCTCAAGCCTGCCGTGCTGTTTGTCTTTTCTCCGGCTCTCCCCACCTGCGCTGCCTCCCTGCCATCCACACTTCAGCCTGGTTTGGGCTTCACCTCCCAAGGGAAAACGTCAGGATGGGCTGAGTGCTCCGGAGCCAGCACCCGCCCTGGGCCCCACAGCCAGCACAGAGCGCTGGGGGGAAACTGGGGGTGGGATGTGGGCTTGAAATTCCTCCTCATCCCACTAGAGGGGATCCTGTGGATCCAGCTAAAAACCGAATACAAACCAGGCGAGGAGCAAAGCCGTGCTGAGCCGCAGCCTCTGGCTGGTGGCGATGGGGGACGGGGTAAGGGGCTGGAAATCTGAGCTGGAGCTGTGCTGAACGCAGCACTGGAGGGGGGACAGGAGGGGTTTGGTGCTTTTCAGGCACTCCCGGTGGTCCAGGCCGGCTGTGGCCGTGTGTCCCCGCTCCTTGCCCGTGGAAAGGTGGCTCCTCTGCCCGCTGTGTCCGAGCAGGAGCTGCTCGGGTGGGGCGAGGCTGCTCCAGTAGGACTTTCCCACGGAAGCACAAGTTTCCCAAGCACACGAGTGCAACACGTGTCAGTGATGGACCTGATGCGCCGCGTGCTCCCCGCTGGGCTGGAGAGGGAATTCTGACCCCTCCGTGCGGCTCGGAGGGGCTGGAACCGGGATGCTGCGGGGGCTGAGCCGCCAGGGATGGGGTGCTGGGAAAGAGGAGCCCTCCCCTCTCATCAGAGAGAGCCCATCTCATGTTTCTCCCTGTAATCGCAGCTTCTGTTTGGCTGAAATCGACCTGGGAGGAGGGGATGGGGGGAGTGAAAAGCGAGATAAATGTATCCGACGATGAAAATTTAATCCTGCTTTGCCTGGGCTAAAATTGCATTCAGAGCAGGAGATAAAAGGCATCAGAGTCACGTTATAAAGAAGTCCAGCTGATCTCCAAAGGCACGGGGAAGTGAGCCTGGGAGAGCCCTGCCAGGGCTCTGCTGTGCCAGGGTGGCAGCCGCTGCTGCCCCTCCTTGCCTGGCCCTGCCCCAGCTGCGTGCCAGGGCACACTCGGCTCCATCTCCCCCCCTGCTGAAGGAGAAGGTTCTCCCGAGAGCTTCCCCTGTGGAAGTTCTGTCATCCAGCTGATCCCGTGCTCCGCGTCTCCTGCCAGCTCCTAAAAATCTCAGTGTGCGGGGATGACCCCACTGTGCCACGGTCTCCTGGCTGGCTGGGGACCTCCTGAGGCCCACGAGAGGCTCTTTAGAGCTCCTGCCTGTCCGGCCTTTCCCAGATGGAGCCTGGGAGCCCATCCCCAGCCCCGTGTGGGGTCGGAGGGTCTGATGGAGGGCCCCGCTCTCCGGAGCCGGCTCCGTGCTGTGCTGTCACAGCAGCTTCCCAGGCAGGAACGTCCCTCGCAGCCCTTTTCCTGCTCCGGCACCATTTCCCCACTTCATAAAAGTGAAAGGTGACGTCTGAGTAAATATTGCCCTGACCTCTCACCTCTCCTCCTCCCGCTGCCGCCGCTGCCTCCCCAGGGCTCCTCCGCGCTGCCCTGGGGCTGTGCCGGGAGTGCCACAGCCCCCAGCGCCGGCCCTGGGGCACAGCCCGGCCAAATCCTGCGATTGAGGAGCGCAGGCAGGCGCTGCTCTGGCAGGAGCCTCTGCGGGAACCCACCCCAGGAACAATCTGTGAGCAGGAGAGTGTCGGAGAAGGGGCACAGCGAGGGAGGGCTGGGCGTGGGTCCAGCCTCTGCCCCTCTGCGTGGCCTGGAGGGGCTGGCAGGGCTCTCCCAGGGCTGGACCGGCGGCTCCCACTGCCCTGGGCTCAGCTCACTGCTGGGGATCAGCAGTGGGAATGCTGGGGAGCATGGGGGGAAGCCCTCGGGCTGCACAGGCAAACCTATTCCCGTTTTCCTGCTGACGGGGCGGTGGATGGGACAGCGAGAGCCCTTGGCGAGGCCGTTCCTGGGGCCGGGGCAGGTTGAAGCAAACCCCCCATTTCCTTGCAGCTCCCGTGTGGCTCTGACAGCGCACACCGCCGCGGTTTAACCCCTCAGTGACAGGCTCCAGAGCCCCATTTCCCTGCCCGTGCCTGAGAGCCGCGGGCGGCGGGGAAAACAGGAAAGCCGAGGGGCAGCGCCGGGCTCTGCCGGCGGCTCCTGACGCGCGCCCCGGAGGAAGCGCGGCCAGCGCGGCCCCGGCCGCCGTCACTCCTGACTCAGCGTGGAAGAAGTTCCTCCTGTCATTTCCAGCCTCGGCCAGCCTGGGAACAGATTCCTGCCAGGGAGATTTACGTGCGGTTCCTCCTCCGTGGCGCTTCTGTCAGCGGCTGGGAGCCCGCGGCCGCCCCCGGTGCGCGCACTGGTCCTGCTGGAGGGCACTGAGCGGCCAGCGGGAGGCAGGCAGAGATGTGGAGGTGTTTCCCAGGTGCTCCTGAATCGCCCTGCTTTGGTTTGTCCACATGGGAATGAGCTTCCGAAAAGTGAGTTTGTGCTCTGAGCTTTTGAGGTTGATTCTTGGGCAGCACTTTAAACGAGGCTTTGAGTTGTTTGGATTTGTGTGGCGATTTCTGGGCGCTCAGGGTGTGCCTGGGCAGGGTTTTCCTTCGAGCCCAAAGTGGAGTTTTCCCCCTTGGAGTGGGAGGCTGAGATTCTGGGAACTGGCAGTTGGGAAAGCTGTGGTGAATGTGAGTGTGTTGGTAGCAGGGTGAAATCCCAGGTGATGGTACCGAAATGGGCATTTCCCCACTTTTTGGGGAATATTTCCACATGGCAGAGCCCAGGGGCTGGGTGCTTGCCCAGGTAGCCAAATATGAGGGGTTCACGTGTGGCCAGCTCGTGTGAAGAGCTTTGTTCCCCGCGCCTGGGCAGATTTATTGGTGTCAGAGCAGAGAAACGGGGAGTTGGCTGCGGAACAGGGATGTTACAGTTCAACTCCATAAAACACGCCGGCTGTCTCCTCTACTCAGTCATTTGCCAAGTCCCCAAAAAGTCGCAGTGACAGGAGCAGAGGATGGAGCTCTGCCCTCATGATCATATTTCCTGTCTTTGCTGGCTTATGTCACAGCCTGGAATGTTATTCAAACAGAGAGAAAAAAACCACACCAGCCTGTGAATTTCCTTTTGATTTTTAATGGAAGTGTGAAGAGGTGGGGAGGAAAAGGGAGCGTGCCTGGAGGTTTCCTAACTGGCTCGATTATTCTTCTGCTTCAAATTTGTCATTTCGCAGGTTTGAAATCTGCACTGAAGTTAAAACATAGAATGGTGGAATGGTTTGGGTTGAAAAGGACCTCAAAGATCCCTTCCCTGGGAGTATCCAAGGCCAGGTTGGATGGGGCTTGGAGCACCCTGGGATAGGGGAAAGTGTCCATCCAGGGCATTGGAACTGGATGAGATTTAAGGTCCCTTCCAATCCAAACCAGTCTGGAATTCTATGACAAATCCAGAGTCAGCAAATTGACTGTAAGAGCTTTTCAGAGTCCGCCTTGGAATGAGAAACACTTTTGTGTTTGCCTTAAACCTTCCAAAAACCCTGAATTTTGCTGTCTGCCCCTCTGGATTTCCAAACTAATTTAACATCAGAGGCACCATCCGTTGTGTGGCTGGAGCTGGAAGGGCCAGATGGAAAAACATCCACAGCAATGTGCTTGGCTGGGAGATGCTGTGGCAGGAAAAGGGGCACTGCAGGCTCCTTCTGCCCCGGCTGTGATGTTTTCTCTGCAGTTCTCAAGGAGTTAATTACAGCAGCAGCCCTGTCCTGGAGTGTTTGGCTCCACTGGCAGCTGAGGAGCCTCCTGGAGCAGGAATTGTGTTCAAAGCCTGCTCAGTGGTGACAGGTTCAGGCTGTCTTTAAAAATCTCATAGCAACCGAGCAGCTCGGGCCAAACTCGCCGGGTTCACGGGCAGAGAGAGGCAGCAGCCCCCTTGCTTGTCCCCTGGGCCATAATGAGGTGCTGCAACAAGAGCTTGTGTAACTCTGCTTTTCAGGGCAGGAATTGTGTGACAGGGACAAGTTCTGTGTGACAGGGACAAGTTTTGTGTGACAGGGACAAGTCGGTCCCATCGGTTCCACCAAATGAATTCCCCCGAGTCGAGGTGGCCACGGCTTGTGCTGGGCTCAGCTCAGCGCTGCCAGAACAAATTCCCAGAGAGAAACAAAAGCAGAGGCTCTTGTGAGGACTTCCAAGGGTGTTGTGTAACTTGTTTTTTAAAAAAAGAAAAAGAAAAGAGATAAAAATAAGCCCAGCCCAGGGTCATGGGGAGGTTTCACCTCAGGAGGGACAGGTTGGGTGGGATTGCAGTGACTTTGCAGAGTGGGTTTTTCATTTCTGAGTGTGAATTCAGTAACCTCTGTGAGGTTTTTAACCATTCACTGCCTCATAGACTTGCACCAATGAGCTCAGTCCTGTCACTGAAACGAGATTTAGTGGACTTTTAATAAAGGAATGGTCTCCCTGGGGGTGAGTCCTGCTGGCACAGGGCTTTGGGCAGCTCACCTGCCCCACCAGAACCTGCTCTCACACCCTCTGACCTGCAAAGATCTACTGAAAACCAAACAAATTTGATTTAATTTCCTTCTCCTCTCAAGATTTAAAAAAACCCCATTATTTTTATCACAAACAGTGCAAATTTTAACATGAGAAGAAGCAGAATGTTGACTCTTTTGTTCATCCCTGCGAATTCCTGCTTCATTCTCTGCAAATTCCAATTATAACCATGACACTTGGGCAGATTATCTGCTTTAGCCATCGTGTTACTGAAGGGGATATCATATTAATTTCCTCATCATTTAATGTGTTCTCATCTGTGTGGATCATTTGGTTAAAGTCTTGTGATCCTTAATGCAACTCAGTTGGTCTTTGCTTCTGGCTTCAAAAAACACAAAGGAAGCAGTACTGAAGTGCTCCTGGATTTCCCAAGATCACCACTTTTCCTCGGATCTGGGAGGTTCTTCTTGGCCAACATCTCAGCTGGGTTGTTTTGGTGAAAATTCCACAGGTTTTGGGCCAGAGACAGCTCCAACTGTTGAGTTTTGGCTTTGCCCTCCCAGTCCTTGAGCTTTGTAGGGATGTTTTGGGGATCTGGAGGAGCAGTTTGTGGTCGTGAAGGGGGGTTTGTAAAACTGAACGAGCTGAGAGTGGTGCACTGGTTCTCACACGTTGTTCTGTTGTGTTTTTGGAGGAAGCTCCTTTTGTGCTGCACCTTTGGGTTTGCCAGATGATCTGTAGAGTCCCACCACCAACTCAGCCTCAGCTTCTCTCCCTGTGGGATCCTCTGTGTGTTTTATGGAGTCCAGGACGTGCTGTGGTCAGTTCTGGACCCATCCTGGTGATGGGGGTGATGGGCTGCTTTCGATCCCCGTGCTGGTCCATCCAAAGCAGTGCCCCGGGGGTCTGGGGGCCGGGGCCAGGGCTGGGCTGGGGCTGTGGCCAGGGTGAGCCATCTCCCTGGAGCAGAGCTGGATCCCAGGGTGCTGAGGGGCTCTCAGGGCAGGCAGGCTCGCTGCATCCCTGTGAAATATGGCCTCACACGTCCTTGAAGGATTTATTGTTTTCCGGGCACGGCTGGAGCCCGTCCGACAGGCTGGATCTAGGAAGGAAGTGACTCAGTTGCTCTCCAGACAAGTGCAGCTTTGAAATTCAGAGAGGCAGGAGACAGCTGAGAGCTCCGGCTCCCCTTCCCTCTGGAATTCCCGGTGTGGCCACCACTCCTGGTGGGCTCTGGGTGGGATGGGGCAGGGGCTGGCAGGGAGAGGGCTGGGCTGGGCAGTGGCCACGATGCCTCAGGAGCCCGTGGTGTGAGGATGTCCCAGCAGAGCAGTGACAAGGGAAGGTGGGACCAGGAGCAAGGACAGGCTGTGGGTGCTGTGCCAAGGCTGGGAGCAGCTGGAGCAGCCCATGGCAAATCGATTGCCACGCCAGGGGCACAGCGTGGGACGGGCTGAGCAGCAGCAGCAGCTCCCAGGGGGTTCCATGGCAGATTTTCCACCCCCCAGGCAGGAACACGGTGACCCTTCCAGGGTGAGCAGCTCCATCCTGAGTCTCCTCTCCTGTCACCCGCATTGTCCCCACAGTACCGGTGTTTGTGCCCTGCTCTGAGCCACACAAGGATTTGCAGAGCTCCTGATTGTGCTCAGGCTTTTGGGATATCTCATCCATCACAGTGTCCAGCCCCTCTTTAGCCTCAGAACCTCTGACTGATGTCAGATGTGGACGTCAGCAGCTGCTGTCTCCATCTTATTATCAGCTCGGTTGGAGAGAGAGAAGTTTTTAAATGACAGAGATCCTTAGCAAAGAAACGAGAGTTAGTGTTAAAAATAAAGAAAACAAGACAGCTCGTTTCATCTAAACAGAAGGGTTATTAAACAGGCTTGAATTAATCAGAGATCTGCCAGAGCTCTGAAATTGAAAAGCAGGGCAGAGGAGCAGGGAGCACACGAGTGTGAAGGAGCCACTTTCTCAAGCAGACATTGATGTCCCAACACTCTGGGAGAGGAGATGACATTCAGCTGCTGGTGGGACAGAGGGGAGACAGCTCCAGGCTTTGGGGCCCTTGCCTGGACCTCAGGACATGAGGCTGGGGGCACCTGCCAGCCCTGGGAGCCCCCAGGGACCCTGCCCAGAGCCAGGCACCATCACCGTGGGTCTGAGCTCTGTGAGGGTCGCTCCTCGTGCTGGGTGGAGCGGACTGGGCAGGGATGGAGCTGCTTTGACCCTCCCAGGGTTCAAGCACCTTGAGACGCTGTCAAAACCTGAACCAAGCACCTGGGGGATGCCCTGGGAAGGGCAGCCAGCCCTGGCACAGAGGCTTTGGGAGGTAAAGGTGTTTCCTTGGCGTGGCTGCTGGAGCTGGTGGTGGTTGGAGCTCCCAGCCCACCCTTCAGCAGGGCAGGCCTGGCAGGGGCTGGTTCATGGGTTCTTCAGTGCCCTGTGGCCTCTGTCCTGCACCATAGATCTGCTTTGCTTGTCCTGTTCACTTAAGGGCTTTTGCAGTTGTGTTCTGCCTTCCCAGATCCTCGGGATCCCACAGTGGCTCCCAGCTGATGATTCCTGCCATGTTTGTGGTGGGAATGCTGGAGGCGTGACTGGCACGTGGAGGGAGGCAGGGAGCTGGTGCTGGGCACGGGGCAGGAATGAACCTCTCCCTGTGCGTGTTCCTGCAGCTCCCACCCTGCTGGGGTGCCCTGCCAGGGGTGGGGATGGCCTGGGGGATGGCTGGGTGGTAACTGCTGCTAATGCCAGCAGGCAACCCCGTCCAGAGGGGCTCCACCACCAGCGACCCCCAGATGTGCCTCAGGGTTAGGGTTAGTGCTCGTGGGCAGTGCTGTGCTCCCCACAATTCCAGCAGCGCTGGCTGAGCGAAATCCAGCTCTGCACAGCTGGGGATTCAGCATCTCAGAACCTAATTCTAACAAATGTACCATTTCCTGGTTTACTTAGGTAACAGCACTGTGGCTACTGTGTAAATACATCTGGCTGCCGGAGGGAGCGAGGGGATAACGAACACCACTCGCTGCACGGCGCTGGCACAGCCAAAGGAGTTCTGTTGCAGGATTTCTGTTTAATGGAGTGGCTGGGGACCCATTTAATTTGAATCTGGGGTTCTTCACTTGCCTGTGGTGTGCTTGGAGCGAGGCCAGGAGAAGCTGCTGCTTATTTTCCTCCCGCAGTTCGGTGGCCGCTCTGCGATCCTCCCTCGTGCTGCTCTGTAATATTCTCTTGTAATAAACTGCAGCTGGATGTCACCTGGGGACACAGTGCTGGGCTGAGGCTCGGGAGATAAAACTCCCTGCCTTGCCACTGGGACCTTTTGCTTAGCCTTGGGCAAATCATTTCATCGTTTAATCTGCTTGCACCTAAGGTCAGCAGCCATTAAATTCCATTTTGTTGGGAATAAAGTCCATGAATAATCAAACGATGCTCAGGTGCAGAGGTGGATAAAGCTCAGTCCATCAGGGCTCAGGTAGGAAACCACAAAAAGCACTTTCTGAGGCACATAAAACTGACCTGGATTGCCTGGAGGGGTTGTGGATTCTGTTTCTGGGGGTCCTTAAGGACAATTCAGAGGAACACCTCTGCAATGATGGTTCTAACAGCTGGGCCTTGCAGCAGGAGGCTGCGTTAGACTCTCACAATTCTTCATCCAGCTCTTATTCTCTCAACGTTCTCCAAAGCCAGTGACCTGTTTACACAGGTTTGGCTGAACCTGAGCCTCCCCAAAAGTTGACTAAAGCAGCTATGAAACTTCAGAAGTGTTAAATTTCCCCTCGGTGTCAGACTTCAAGGAAAATCAGGGTCTGTTCTGCTCCGTGCTCCAGCACGTCAGGTTGTCACCAGCCTCGAGTTTGTCCTCGGGGACTGCCTGGGGAATAAAATCCTCTTTGCCCAGCTCCCCTCTCCAAGCAAGGTAATTTATGAGCTGTTTCACAGCAGTGCACTCGAAGCTCAATAGCTGCCAGCTGTGGTTTCTCAGAGAGCAGGTGTCAAGTGTCAGCACAGGGAAAGGAGAAGGTGTCCAATTTCTGCCGTGGAGGTGTCCGAGGTTGGTTATGGATTTCCGTGGAAGCCCTGTGGGGCTGCTGGGTTAAATGACTCCAGCTGCAAGGCACAGCTGGGGGACAGCCACAGCTGTGGTCCTGCTTTGGATCTCCCTGGGGACGGGGACTGAGGAGCACAACTTGTCCAGACTTGTCCAGCAAATCTGGGACAGCGCCAGGGGTGGCTTCAGATGTGCTGTGTCCTTGTCCTCCAAAGTGCAGTTCCAAACCTGGGGCTTGGGGCAGGGCCCTCCCCGGATTTTCTGTTTCTCTGAACCTGTTGGGATGTGTGTGCACAGGAGGGAGATGGAGGGGAGAGGTTTGCACAGTGTGTGTTGAATAAACAAATATCTGGGCTCTGGACAAATTTTGTGCATAATTCCTGCGATGGTGTTTGTTATCAGGGAAATGCCTTTTTGTGGCTGGGCTCTGTTCTTCCCCTCCTCTTCCTTGTCCCAGGCCTGGAGGAAGCAATAATCACAATGCTGTATTTTGCCCTCTTAACTCTTTCTCAGAACACTGCCGAGCCTGTGAAATGCCATCCCTGGGAATGAGCAGCTCCAGGGAAGGGGGGACACAGCTCCTGGCACGGCTCCTGCTGCTGGCTGCCAGCACAGAGCAGGGACAGGCAGCCCAGGGCGAGCCAGGAAAGTGGATTTGGTCCAAAACCCAAAGGGTTCAGGTTGTGGTTTAGGAAAAGCTTGTTATTTGTCATCCCTGTGGGGCAGTAACCTCTGGAGAAACCTTGGAGCAGACTCCAGGCTCCTCAGTGGTGATTTACAACTTGCTCTTATTGTTGTTGGAGTCAAAATATTAAAAAAAAAAAAAAAAAGCAAAGAGGTGCTAGGAGCTTTTCTCATTGCTTTGTAACACAGAACTGCAATTGCACCACACCAGGCTGCCAGGAGCTTCCTCTGGGGTCAGACTGTGCTCGGGCTGGAGGGCACTGCTGGGGTTTGCAGGGATAGCCAGGGAAATCCTCGGCTCGGGGCAGGGATGTGCCAAGGCTGCTCTTCCTGGAGAAAGCTGAGAGCAAGGAAGGGGCTGTGTGGGGAGGATCCTGCTGGACAAGGGGGGATTTGGTGGCACAGGGCCCTTCTGGCTGGCCTGGCCCAAGAGGCAGCACTGAGCATCCAGACCTCTGATCCGTGCTGGAAACATCCCAGGGCTTGGACAAGCTTCCATCAGACAGTTTGGCTCAGACCTTTTGTCTAATTAAACCCAAACCTTATTAATTATTGTAAGGTCTTCCTCTGTAGCTGACAAATGTGTCCTGAATGTCACTCCTTCAAGGGGATCCATCACTGCAGCAGCTTCGAGGCTTGGAAAGGTTTCACAGGAAAATTCCTGATGTGCTCCAGGAGGGATGAGGGTCCAGCACCCGTGTTCCCATTGCTGCAAAGAAATGGCCAAACCTGGGGCTTTTCCCTCATTCCCGTGGGCAGATCTGACACTGAAGGGGAAAGGCTCAGGCTGGTGCAAGGCTGAGGTTGTTCCCCAGGGTTTGTTCTTGTCTTTGTGTTTCTCACATGCAGCCTCTGCCCTCCTGGTGACCTGTGGGCAGTGCTGGGGCTGTGACAGCCTGCTGACCACAGGGCAGGGCAGTGCTGGGAGCAGGGACAGCTCCCAGGCCATGAATCTTACAGGACTCCAGACAGCAAAAAGGGCAGAGCCCAGCCCCAGCTGGGAGAGCAATCCCAGCCCCTCTGCCCCTCCTCAGGGGCTCTGGCATTCCTCAGCAGGGTCTGTTGAGGGACACAGCCCCACAAAGCCAGGGCATTTCTGGCCTGGTCTGCTCCCCCTCTGCAGGTGCTGGGGACCCTGGTGGCTCTGGGCAGGGACAGACACAGGGACAGACTGGGAAAAGTCTGGGGATGAGGGGCTCGAGGTGGGGATGGGGGTCAGTGAGGATGGGGAGATTGGTGAGCGTGGGGGGTCAGTGCAGGTTCTGGGGCTGGTGAGGATTTGGGGTCAGTGAGGATTTGGGGTCAGTGAGGATTT
Organism: Notiomystis cincta; assembly: GCA_013398075.1. Taxonomy (NCBI): domain Eukaryota; kingdom Metazoa; phylum Chordata; class Aves; order Passeriformes; family Notiomystidae; genus Notiomystis; species Notiomystis cincta. The sequence continues at coordinate 12,802 of VZRX01014579.1, forward strand.
GGGGTCAGTGCAGGTTCTGGAGTGGCTGAAGGCACTGGGGATGCTTTGCTGTGTCCTGGAGGTGCCAGGGCACTTCCAGAGGGGGTGAAACACCCCAGGAATGGAGGAGCTGGGGGAGCAGAGGAGATGGAGAGGGCCCAGCAGTGCTGGGTGTAAATCCCTGCTCACCAGAGCACCCCCACCCCCCTAGAAAAGCCACCATCACCACCAGGCAAACACAGCTGCCACACCGTGACATCAGAATTGTGCCTTTCAGCCCTCATTTGCCACAGGACATTCTCTTCTTGTTTTGGCTTTAATTTTCCTCTTTATTTTTTGCCTTTTTTTTTTTTTTTGGTGTGCACAAAATGCCACTAATGACAAACTGTGGTGCCCGTGAGTGAGTGACAGCTGAAATGAGAGAAATGACTAATGGTGCCTCCTGAAGCCCTGTCGCATGGAGATTAAATGAGCCCTTTTTTCTTCCCCCCTCAATGAGAATCATGGGCATTTGAATAATAATATTATAGTCTCCATTAGGATGACAGTGGGGGAAAAAATCGGCTCAGACCTGTGATTATTCCTTCAATCTAATAATTATTTAAATACCAGATAACTCCTTTCAGCCTAATTGAGGCCTTTCAGCTGCTTGGGTTTATATTGTGTCCCTGAATTTACTCTCGCTTTCACCTTGCGTTACTAATAGCTGCAGATTGCTTCTGAGGCTGTATTTTAAAACTCTCTTCAGAAAAAAAAAAAAGAGAAAGAAAGAGAGGAAAAATTAATGATCAAACGGTATTAAGGATCAGAGTAAAAATCACCCATTCTCCTGGTGTTTAACTCCCCAGGTGTTTGGCCTCCTCCACAGGGACTCAAAGGATGGTTTGAGGTGGGAGGGACCTCAAAGCCCATCCAGTCCCCCCCTGCCATGGGCAGGGACACCTTCCACCATCCCAGGCTGCTCCAAACCCTGTCCAGCCTGGCCTTGGACACTTCAGGGATGGGGCAGCCACAGCTGGCAACCTCTGCCAGCCTCTCCCCACCCTCTGAGCCGAGGATTCCTCCCCAAAATCCCAGCTAGCCCTCGCAGGGAGTGGGTTCCTCTGGCTCTTTGGTGTCTGCATTGCTGAGCTCTGCTCACATTGTCCCCAGCCCTGGGGTCATGGGAGCTGCAGGAGCTGCCCCGGGGGTGACACAGATCCAGGGGTGGCTGGGTAGGATGGCAGCTCATGGCCAGGCTCTGCCACGTTCAGATAACGTTTGAGAGTGCAGGTTCTCCCTCCTGGATGATCTCTCCTGCCGTTGGCAGTGCCTGTTCACAGATGCTCTGCGAGGCCTTCGCTGTGAGAGCAGAGAGGCTGCCCTGCAGCTGACAGCTCACCTTGTGTGGGGTTTGGACAGGCTCGGGGTGCAAACGCTGCTGGAAAAGGTCTGGAACTGCTCTGGGCAAAGTGCAGAGCTGCTGTTGTCCCACACTTCCAGATGTGTGTAAAGTTTAATTATTTAAAAGTGTTCCTTTCTGGCCCATACTGTCCTTGTCTCGTTTTGCAGTGGAACAACTTCTTCAAAACTGGAAGCTGCTGAGGAGGAAAAGTGGGTGTGCTGAGCTTTACAGCAGAGCCTCCGTGTTCTCTGCAGGATCTCTCCCTTTTGGGGCTGCCCTGGAGCCAGAGCCTGTAGAGGACCATGTCCCAGGACTGGGCACTGTGGGGGTCCAGGCAAAACTGTTCTGAGACCCCCATGATCCCCCCATGGGCCACCAGTGCCCACCGTGCGTCCCCAGCACGGGGAGCATCCTCCCAGACCCCCGGGAGCCATCGGATCTGTGCCGTTTGCAAAGATCCTGGGTCAGGGAATAGCGCTGGGATGTTCACTCACAAGTGCCGAGGGAAGAGCCAGGGGTGTCCCTGGTGCTGCCGTGGCCGTGGGGAAGGCAGGGGAGCAGCTGCTCTCTGCCACACCCGTGCCCAGGGCACCGCGGAGGCGCCAGGGCTGCGTCCTCCCCGGGACCGAGGGAGCAAAGGTGGGAACGCCGAGCCTGGCAGCGAGAGGGAGGCAGCTGGGAAATGTCTCCCTGAGCAGAATGAGAAACCCATTACGGCTCCCTGTGTCCTGTCGTGTCTCCTGTCAGAGACACGAGACGGCAGCGCGGGGACAGAGCTCCTTTGTCACCTCTCAGGAGCAGCCGTCTCCGGCTCCCGGCGGGAACAAGCCTAAAGAGCGGCTGCTCAGTGACACTCGTGAGCTCAGGGCGGCTGTGCAGCACCAGGAATGGCTCTAAATACCAAACCAGGAGCGCCCAGGCCGGGTGAGGGAACAGCCTCCTGCCTTGGCACCCAGGGCGGGGGCTCAGAGCTGCAGAGGACAGGATTCCAGGGAGGGTGTGGGGGCCTGGCCCTGCTGGGAGGCGATGGGTGCACAATGGTGGCTCATCCTCAGCCTCTCCCCAGGGCTGGGGTGACCCTGAGCTGAGGGAGGGTGTCTCCAAAGTGGTTCCTTTGCCTGCCCAGCCTGGAGCACCTAAGGAATGCGTAATTTGGGACTCTGTGGTGGTCTTCTGCATCCATGCAGTCAGACACATCTGGGCTCAGGAAGAGCAAGCTGCTCTAGGCTGGTGGTCTCTCCCCTGCTGGCAGGGTTTGGTGGCTGATCTAAACATGTGCCCCCACCGTGGTGGCAGCTGCTTTTTGGCAGGAAAGCACCTTGTGAAGGAGTTCCTGCCTAAAAAGCACCTGCTTGAGAGGCACTTCTGGCTCTGGGGAGGGGCCAAGGAGAGATGTCAGCACCTTCAGTGTGTTTGTGCTCAATGAACTTGCCTGCATGAGGCTTCTTCCTCAGGTTCCCAAATTAAATCAGAGGGTTTACAGGTAAAGAACAGCTCTTATTTCCTGTGCTGCTTCCAGCAACACACCCTGCAGGAGACATCCTTCTAGCCAAGACTGCAGATGGATGGTTGGGGCTGTGAGCCGTGGGCTTTGTCTTGGGCTGGAGCTGGTTCTCCCCTCCCTGGCTGAGCAGAGCACGTTCTGAACCACAAATTAAGATGCAGGGGCTGAAACAAGTGGCAAAACATCAAACCTGAACTGTTCTCCAGTAAGCCGTGGACTTGCTTAATTCTTGTTGTGCTTAGAGACACCCTCCCTTTATCTCAAGGACGGTGTAATTAGAAAGCCTCCTTTGAATTTTATCTGCAGGGCACACGGGATCTAATCCTCCACTCCGGGTGGTTCTTCTCTCTCCACAGAACCATGTGAGGGACGTTGCCGGGGCTCAGGACACGCGCGGGGGACACGGAGTTTGCCTTTCCCAGCATGGATCAGAGGAGGAACTGGCCTCGGGCACTGGACTCTGATGGCTGCTCAGTGGCTCTGCTCTGCCTCTTCCTGGCGTCGCTCTCCCGGAACGTGTCCAGCAATGCCTCGTTCAACACTTTCCACTCGGAGAACCGGGACTGGACGTTCAACCACCTGACGGTGCACCGGGGCACCGGGGCAGTCTACGTGGGCGCCATCAACAGGGTTTACAAGCTTTCGGGGAACCTGACCATTCTGGTGGCTCACAAGACTGGACCCGAGGAGGACAACAAATCCTGCTACCCACCCCTCATCGTGCAGCCGTGCAGCGAGATCCTCACGCTCACCAACAACGTCAACAAGCTGCTCATCATCGACTACTCCGAGAACCGGCTGCTGGCGTGCGGCAGCCTCTACCAGGGCGTCTGCAAGCTGCTGCGCCTCGACGACCTCTTCATCCTGGTGGAGCCCTCGCACAAGAAGGAGCATTACCTCTCCAGCGTCAACAAAACGGGCACCATGTACGGGGTGATCGTGCGCTCCGAGGGCGAGGACGGGAAGCTCTTCATCGGCACGGCGGTGGACGGGAAGCAGGATTATTTCCCCACCCTCTCCAGCCGCAAACTGCCCCGGGACCCGGAGTCGTCGGCGATGCTGGATTATGAGCTCCACAGTGACTTTGTTTCGTCCCTCATCAAGATCCCCTCGGACACGCTGGCCCTGGTTTCGCACTTCGACATCTTTTACATCTACGGCTTCGCCAGCGGCAACTTCGTCTATTTTCTGACCGTGCAGCCGGAGACCCCCGAGGGCGTCTCCATCAACTCCGCCAGCGACCTCTTCTACACCTCCCGCATCGTCCGCCTCTGCAAGGACGACCCCAAGTTCCACTCGTACGTGTCCCTGCCCTTCGGCTGCGTCAAGGGGGACACCGAGTACCGCCTGCTGCAGGCCGCCTACCTGTCCAAGCCCGGGGAGGTGCTGGCCAGGGCCCTCAACATCACGGCGCAGGAGGACGTGCTCTTTGCCATCTTCTCCAAGGGGCAGAAGCAGTACCACCACCCGCCCGACGACTCCGCGCTCTGCGCCTTCCCCATCCGCACCGTCAACGCCCACATCAAGGAGCGCCTGCAGTCCTGCTACCAGGGCGAGGGCAACCTGGAGCTCAACTGGCTGCTGGGGAAGGATGTGCAGTGCACCAAAGCGGTAAGCATGTGCTGGTTGTTGGCTGTGGGAGCCCTCGAGAGCCGGGATCAATCCCTGCCCCAGTGGAACACCAGTTTGCAGAGTAGGATCAGTCCGTCTGTGCCTCAGTTTCCCTAAATTCAGAGCACTCCTCCCTTTTAATCCATGTTCTCATCCCTCAGTGTGATGGCAATAAGGGAAGGGATGGTGTTAAGGCAGAGTAAAGATGTGCAGCTTCCTGGGACTCTTGGCCATTCCCAACCCATGGCTCTGCAAGCTGGAGGAAGGTGGCTGGAGCAGGCAGGGGGTGGCACGTTGGTAGCCCTCACCTGCTGCCAGCACCACCAGCTCCCTCCACACCACCCTGAATATGTGGGGCTGCCCTGGACTCTGTCACTCACAGCTGCCCCAAACCTTGTCTTTCCAGCCAGTTCCCATCGATGACAACTTCTGTGGGCTCGACATCAACCAGCCCCTGGGGGGCTCGGTGCCCGTGGATGGGGTGATGCTCTTCACCTCCAGCCGCGACCGCATGACCTCCGTGGCCTCCTACGTCTACAACGGCTACAGCGTGGTCTTCGTGGGCACCAAGACGGGCAGGCTGAAGAAGGTAAGGCCGTGCCCGTGGCTCTGGAGAGCCAGGAGCTGGGTTTGTGGCTCTCAGGATGCTCTGGTGTGCGTCACTGCTGCTGTGTCTTACGGGTGTTTCCCAGGGTGAAACTGGGAGTGAAGCAGGAGTGGAAATCGCAGGGTTTGGGTCCCAGCCTGGTGTTGGTGAGGCAGAGTTCAGCCCTCAGTGCTGTTGGTGTGGTTTGTTTGAAGAGCCAGATTTTGGGGAAGGTGCAGTGGAAGCTGCTGCAGGCTGGTCCTGGAAAAGGAACAAAATGAGGTCAGGTGGAATATTGTGATGGTTTTGTTTCCCAGCAATCCCGCAGCTGGTGTAGAAGACCGTGAGTTACAAAGCCTTTGGAGCTGCTGATGATGGCAGGATTTTGGTCATGGAGAGATGGGAATGGGTCACTGTGGCTGCTTTTGGAACCAAGCCTCAGGACAAAGCCCTACTGCTTCCCTCTGCCTCTTCCTCCTGCTGGATGATTGACCAGCCCTGGAACATTCCTTGTCCTCTGCAACACAAGCACTGAGGAGGGGTTTGGTGGGGCTCAGCTGGGAGTCCCAGAATGTTTGGGGTTGGAAGGGACATGGGCAAGGACACCTTCACTAGCTCAGGTTGCTCCAAGCCCTGTCCAAGCTGACCTTGAATGACTTTTAGGCTTTTGAAGTCCAGCTGAGTCACAAAATCAATGACTATTCTGAGCTGGAAGGGAACTCTCTGAGGAGTTCTGCATTTAAAATAAGTTTGAAAGTGGCCTCGGGGTGTAAACAGAGGTGTATGAGACCCCTTGGTGGCCTTCAGAGCTGGAGCTGCAGCTGGAAGCCAGCTCAGCAGTGGGTCTGATCCAGCTCCAGCAGAAGAAGCCTTGGAGCTGCTGCCTGGCAAGCTGAGACCCTTCCAATTAACCTCAGCTCTAAATGACAGCATTAGGTGAACCTGTTAAATGCAGCCCCTGCTCCTTCATGCCAGGGAAAGAGTTAACAAATGTAATCAACAGCAGGCTGTTAATTTTTTGAGTCCTTAAGCAGCAGGGAATTTCTTCCTCATCTATCCAGGAAGATACAAGGACAGGCAGATACTACACTTGAATGTCTGCATCATTTTAATTACATCAGTTCATTAATATTCATTCAGCACTTTACAAGTGCTGAGTAGTAGTAAATTAGGTGCCTCCCTGGTGCCTCTCGAGTGTCAGTGGGGCAATTTTGAACGTGAGGGAGAGGGAGCTTGTAAAGCAGAGCCCTTCCCTTCCCTGCTTCCCCTGCCGTGGCACGGGGGAGAGATTTCAGCTAAATAGAAGGAAGAGGAGCCCTCAGCACATCCCAAATGCACAGGGCAAGCTCGGAGCTGGGGATGCAGCCTGGGGATGCAGCCTGGTGCTGGCTGTGTGCAGGGTTTGGGGGACAGGGGAGGCTCCTCATTCAGAGGCAGCAAAAGCCAAGAGCCTGTGCCTGCACACGAGGTATTCACGGGCTTGTTCCATGAATTATGAAGGATTACAGAAGCAGCAGTCTCTCCAGCAGGCTTTAATTCCTGGTGCTGGTCTACACTGAACACTTTTTGATGCGAAGTTAATCTATTCGAGCTCCTCTGTCCAGAGGGAGGGCTGTGGAATCCTTCACGTGCAATCCTTCATCTGTTGGATGAAAACTGGCCCATCTCTGGAGCAAATTCATTCCAGACATTCACTACAGTCAGGCTTTCATGGCATCTGCCCTTATTTAACACCAGAGCTGCCTGCAGCGGGTGGGATTCACCCCCTCTGGAATTAACTGGAACAATCATGGTCCGTCCTTCCCTGTGTGGGGCTGAGGGTGTTGCTGTTCTCTCTCACTCAGTTCTGTCTACACCTTTAGCAGATTTTCTCCCACTGACAGGAGAGATTACCTTTCCATGGCCTGAGGGAGCCCAGGTGAGGTGTAGGAAGCAGCTCTGTGCTGAGCTGAGGGGCTCTGGCTGCAGAGGAGGCGAGACCCGGGGGAAGTTAACAGGTTGTCTCTGCATTTTGTGCCTGTTCCAAGATAACCAGACATGTCTTGAGTGCTCAGGAGGCTCAGGAATGTTTCCTTATCTCTCCTTCCCCATCTGTGAAATGATGGTGGAAACGTTCAGCACCTCTGTAAGTGCCAGGGATTTGTGGAGACGCCTTTCCCACCTGATCTCCTTCGTGTCCTCCTCCGTCTCGGCTCTACCCACACAATTAATGTCTGAAAGCTTTGTCACACCTATTCCCTCGCCCACAGCTGTTGATTTCCTTTGGAAACAAGCTGCTGGCTCCGTCTGGGCTCTCAGGGAAGGCGTTTTTGTGTGGCTGGAGGAAAGTCAGGGACATGGCTCTGAAACCTTTCAAATTTGCCTGTGCTCCCCCAGTGAGAATTCCTTACTGGAAACACTGGGTTCTCTCACTGGTGTCCTCCTGCCTTCAGCTCTTCACCTCACTGCTCCTGCCACATTCCCAGCTCCTGCTGGTTCTGCTCCCCAGGAATTGTCTCAGAGGGAGTGAAGAGCAAATGCTGCTGATGCTGTGGCATCAAGCACAGGTAGGTGGGATGGGATTCTCCCTCCTGTTCTCCTTCCAAAGCACCTCAGCCTCCTGGCTGTGGGAACAAGAGGAAAGGGGCTCATGCTGGAGACATAGCTGCTCAGAATCATGGATTCCTCCAATAAAACCATTTCCATCAGGCAAAATGAGAAGGGACATTAATGCAACAGTTAACAGCAACTAAGTGCTGGGGGGAGATGTGTCAGCTTGCTTGTTCTGTTTATGGGCTTCATACAATTCTATCAATATTGATGTGTGATGCCTTTGATTTTGACACTAATCATTGCCATGAATTAAATTTGCAGCCATATAATTAGAACTGCTATTAATAGGGCCTCAAGCTAAGCACTGCTGTGCTAGTTGTCTTTTTCCTGATGGAAAACGGCTTCCACGGAGCTCAGCTGATGTGGTTTGCCTGGGAGATGCTGAGACTGACGTGGAAATTGCACTTGCTGTGTTTAGAGGGGCTCCTCTGGAAGGCAGATTCATGGGAAGGGTCTGGCTCAGAGGTTTCCCAGGAGCTGCACCAGGGCTGCCCTTAAACTTCCCAGTGGTTTGCTGCCCTTGGGAAGCACAGCCTCGGTGGGACAGAGGAGGATTGCAGGGAGAAAAGAGGAACCCCCAGCGTGCAGGGCTGTTACTGCCTTGTTCCCATCCCACCTCCCCTTCCTTCCCCTGCCCTGCCAGAGCTGTGTCAGCTCCGTGTCCCTGTGCACGCCTGGTTCCATCTCATCAGCCTGAGCTCAGTGCCTGGGATGGCAGCAAGGCTCACCACTAAAAATCAATCTTGTATTTCATCCCGAGAGGTCTGTTTCTTATTAGGTCTAATAAATCAGTGAAGTGCCCTTCATTCAGCTTGTCAATGCAGGACATTGTTTGTGATCAAGAATAAATAAATGTCTCTCCTCTGTCTGCCACTCGCCATCTAGGTATTATTTTTCCATCGTGCTGCTTATGCTGGCTGTAGGAAAAATGCAGTTCCTGCAGCCTTGCCTGCCTTCCCACGAGCTGGGAATGCTCCTGGGTGGTACAGGAGAGGGAAAAGCAGGAACAGTGACGTTGTGCCTGGGTCTCACCCAGCCCTGAGTTGCTCAGTGGTGATAAGGTTTTGCTTTGTGTGCTTGGAGCTGCTGGAGGTATTGCAGTGCTGCAGGCAAGGGCCCAGGTGTGCTCATTTCAGGTGCCCTGAGGTGAAGGATAAAGTGTGCCAATGAAATCACCCCCAGGTCTCCTGGAAAGATAAGTGTCACACATTGTCCTGGACACCTGTGGCACCTGTGGCACCCGTGGCACCTGTGGCACCCGTGGCACCCTGTCCCAAGGGCAGCTGCACCAGACATGGCTCGAATCCACCCCGGGGTGTGAGGTCACTGCTCAGGATCTGCCTGCAGGAGTGCAGGAGAAATCCTCAGTGCTGGGACTCTCCTCATGGTGGGAAACATGTCCCTGTCACCTGCTGAATTCCTGAGCCCTGTCCTTGCTCCCACCTCCTTCTCCAAGGGACAGCGATGAGTGATTGGATTGCGCCGCCAGAGGAACGGAGAACTTTTAAGTGCGTTGTTACATCTTGGGACGTGAGAGTTTTATTCAGCTTGGCTGATTCAATTTGTTCCATTAGTGGGAATAAAGGAGGTCTTTCACGATGAAATATATATGTCCAAACCTGTCCTTAGATGACTTCATTCTATGGATGGTTATCTCACCCCGGTAATTTATCCTTCGTTATCGCCCCCGCACACGCATTCCGCGACACTTCAGGGAAAACTCAGTTGCATCAGCGTGTGGAGAAGCCAAGAGGACACCAGGCTGTTATTCAGCAGATGAAAACCATCCATTTCCAGGCGCCTTCCAAAGGATTTGCCTGGTTTTAGCTGCGGGTTGGGAGGTCAGGGGCTCTGCCGGCTCCGTGGTCAATCCATCACCCTCGGAGCGCCGATCCCCACATCCCAGCAGAGGTGTGAGAGGGCAGATGGTTCTTGTTTGGCTGAAGAAGTTGTTTAATTGAGAAGTCTGAGGAAAAAAAGTCTGGTTTTTGCCCTAGGATGTGAAATAAGGAGGTATTTGTTCAGTACTGTTCTTGCTGCTGTGGTTGGAGGAGCTGGGATTCGTTTTCTCCCTAAACAAGGATTTTCCAGTCTCAGAAAATAGCTCCCCTTTGCTTCCAGCGGTGCTGTCAAGCCTCAGAGATGAGTCCCCAAAATGCCCCATGGTCCCTCACATTCGTTATTGTTCATAGCCACAAGCTGGAATGTTGTTAATCAGAATTTGTGCAGGAGAATAGGAAAAGTGATGGAAGCCAGAGGAGAGCACGGGGGGTGTTCAGGGCTGGAGATGGGGCAGAGCTGCCAAACCCCTCTAGATTCTGGGTCTGAGCACTCAGGAATGTCCCTGTCACCTCTTAATGGCATGAGATTGGCCTCCTCTCCCCCAGCATCCCTTCCCTGGGTCTGTTATCTGGTGCCTGCCAGAGCAAGTCACATCAGAAAAAAGCCAGAAGTTGGCAGATATTGTTATAGCTGCTGGAGAGCAGAGGGGCAGGTGTTCAGGAAATGCTGGGGATGTGAAATGGAGCCAGGTGAGCTTGGAGGCTGCTTTAATCTCATTTCTTGGCTCAGGAGATGGGGATGACTCTGGGTTTTACGCAGGTTCCAAGCACCTTGAAAAATCAACTCGAAATTTTGGAGGGCAGCAATTATGTTTAGTTCAGTTCTAAATGAAGTGGGGTTGGTGGAGGCTGTGAGGGGCTGAGCAGCCTTATCCATGGAATACATCCTGCCTGGAATACACCCTGCCTCTGAAATCATGGAATGGCCTGGGTTGGAAGGCACCTTCAAAGGCCATTTAGTCCTGGTATGAGCAGGGACACCTTCAGCCAGAGCAGGCTGCTCAGTGCCCCATCCAAAAAAGGTTTTTATCTTGAACATATTTCGGAGATAATTCATCCCCACACCTTCTCTCAGAGGTATTATCTCCTTTGTGAGCATCAAGTGAGGCAGAAGTTATTCCTCCTCCATTACACGATGTTTTCATCAAGTTCAATAATGAGTTCCTACTTGAAATGATCCTAGTGAAAAATACCACGAAATTCCAGCCTCTTTCGTGAGCTCCTGTTAGTTTTCCTGCCTGTCCCTGCTTCCCTTGGAGTGTGGAGCTGAAGGAGCTGCTGTGGTCTGGATGTTGTTGGATTTGGGGGTAGGGCAGTGTCAGACTCCTGCCTTTCTACTCACGAGTCAAGAAGTTCATGCTTTCTTTACTATAAACATATTTTTCTGCAGGCTTTTAAAATCCTCAGAGGTCAAAATAACACAGGTTTTGGTCCATTTGTAAGATCTTAAATCCCTGGGTGGCAAGAAACACTGTGAGAAGACCAGGCTATGTTGCTTCTCTAAATGCCTCCTCGAGGCAGAAAAAACAAATGTGGAAACCACAAATGTGCCGGGAGAGACGGGGGAATGTGCAGGGAGAGTCCTGGGCGCTGCCACAGCCCCTGAGCTGCTGCTGCTGCCGCAAAAAGCTTGGGATTTAGGGGCAATCGGGGGGTGAGACGCCACGGAAAAGCAGCACGGCCGCGCTTTGAGGCGGGGATTGCGCTGAGGCTTTCCCTGGCTGTGTGATGATGGTGCCTTTGACATCCCCTCCGTCTCTTGACGGAGTTTACAGCCCGTTGTTGCCGCGGGTGCCGCTCGCTGCTGGGCTGTCAAATCCTGCCGGGTTTGGGACAGCGAATCCACCGGCGGAGCCTCTGCCCGGGATCTGCGGCCGCGGGCGGTCTCTCCCCAGCCCCACGAGTCCGTCACCCCCGCTGTGGTCCACGGGCTCCACACCTCTTCCCATTCCTGCCGAGCTGCTGGGATGGGCAGAACCCTGCCCTTGCCTTCGGGAGCTCTCTGCAGGCAGCCCAGCCGGGAAATAAAGAGGGACAAACCGCGCGGATGCAGCGCCCCGGGGATTTTGCACCGGAATTCCCTGGAGCTCTGGAAGGGCCATGGGCTTCCCTGGACAAAGCCAACAGCAGATTCACGAACCTGAGCGCTGCCCCGGGTGTGACCCAGAGCTGGCATCCCCACCGGGTTTGCTCCTGAGCTGAGGGAGAGGCCCCCAGTCACTCCCAGCTCATACTGGGGAGCCTGCTGGGAGCAGGTGGAGGAATAGAGGGTTTAAGGTTCTGATTCCTCGGGTGCAGAAGGGGGAGCACGGGCAGCAGCACGGGAAGGCTGCAGTAATTAGCAGGAGGCTTCGTCAGCAATTACCCCGCCAGCCCCTGTCAGAGTCTCGGTGCCCTGCACCTCTCCCGTTGTTCTCTCTGCTCCCTTACACGGCTCTGCATCAAACGGATCCGTGTACATGAAAGTGATGTGCATTTAAAATGAATGTACACATCACACAGCCTCGCTCCTATACGGCACGGGAAGGGGTTTTTTGTGCTTAGCTGCTAAATTATTTATTGTGTGCCGGGCTTTAATCTCATAAACCTGCCTGCAGGCCTTAGGCAAACCAGCCTGAGCATCCTGGAAAGCTGGGAGCCCGCAGCACAAAGCGCTGGGGGACTGGAGGTGGGAATTGTTTGTCTTGCCTCGTCCCTCCGCCCCTGCCCGCTCGTTAAGAGCAGCGGCACCGAAATTGGTCACTGCCACCAACTCAGAGCGTGATTGGCATTTGCCGCTTGGAGAGGATGCCAACCCCAGAGCCCCGGAAAGAGCAAGCGCCGGGCCCTCGAGCTGCTGAGAGTAAGGGAGAAAGGGAAAGGGTGAGGGAGAGGCGCTGGGGTAAAACAAGGTCTCCCAGGCGAGCAGCGCTGTGCCTCCCGCCGGGAGCTCTCCGCCCTCCGAGCCGGGAGCGTCCCCGCTGCCCCCCGGGAGCTGCGAGCCAGGGCTGGGCTGCCCGGTGCGGTGTTTGCTCTGCCAGCCCTCCCGCAGGCGGCGGCTGACGAGGGGACAGCAGAGCATCCCTCCCTGCGCCCCCTCCCCACCGCCTCTGCTGCTTCTCGAGCTCCTCACTCTCAGCCACAGCAGAGGCAAAGGGGGCCCTGCTCTTCTTACACGCTGAAATTAGCGAGAAACAGAGCTGGAATGAAACCAGAGTCCCTCCTCCAGCCTTCCCCTTTCTTGTGGCTCTCAGACCAATTGCAGGTCTGGAGTATATTTGGGCTAAATCATTCTGCAGAGCTTTGAAGCCAAAGGGCAGCAGGCTGTGACCCTCTCTGCTTTTCTTCTCAGGATTCCTTTGTGCAGAGCCTTTCACACCAGGAGCTCGCTCCTGTTACTGAGAAATAAATAATTAGAATATCTGGAAGGTCCAGGTAGAGTGGAAGGGAGAGTGAGGAGTTTCAAAGACACACAGGCTGCTTTCTGTGCCTGGTTTCCCACCAGGAAAAGGGATAACTGCACTTTTGACTTCATAGGGAGCTCAGCTGAGAGTTTGTAATCCAAAGTGCAAAGAAAGCAAGATAAACACTGACCTTCAGCATTAACAATCCACTGATGAATATGTTTAAATATTGTCTATTTTGGAGCAGAGCACATCCCATTGCAGGGGGTGCATTTTTTATTACTTGCCCTTGATTTTAGGGGAGCTTGGCCGTGCCAGGGTGCAGCTGTGGGGCTGGGGTCAGGCTGATTCCAGCTGCCAGGGAAACGCAGCAGGAACAGGACAAACAGCACCAAACACCACGTTTGGGGCGAGGAAGCAGCTCAGTGTTTGCTTGAGAAAACAAACAAGTTTCACGTTTTTCAAGTGTGCTGCACAGAGCCTGGCTGGTTCAGAGCCCTGTGATCAGAGGCACCAGGCAGCCCAGGTCCAGCAGGAGCTGGGTTATTCCTCGAGGAGCATTAAAGAGCAGCCCGTGCCTTCTGGAAACTGTTGATAAAGCTCTCTTTTTTAGAATCATTTTTGCTTCTCTAGCACAAAATGTACTATTTCTTATTTAGATGTGTTGCTTTCTTCATTCACTTTTATTATTAGGGACATTTACATGAAAACAGCTTTTTTTTTTGTTTTTTTGCTCTCGCAGCACATTTCCCAATTGCAGCTGGAAGAGGCAACACCACCCAATTCCTGTGTGGAAGGGGATCTCCACCTTCCCTGGGAATGGGGGAATGGAGGAATGGGGCTTCCCTCTCTGCTGGGCACAGCTGCCAGGGATGGGGATGGGGATGGGGATGGGGATGGGGATGGGGATGAGGATGAGGATGAGGATGAGGATGAGGATGAGGATGAGGATGAGGATGAGGATGAGGATGAGGATGAGGATGAGGATGAGGATGAGGATGAGGATGGGGATGGGGATGAGGATGAGGATGGTCCCTGTCCCTCTCCACAAGGGGCAGCTGCTGTGTCCCTGTGCTCCAGAGGGGATGTTCCAGCTCATCCCTGGCTCTCTGCTCTCTGTATCCACCTTGTGGGTTCATTGGGATGCTGGGTGCATCCACCCCCTCCCAGCACAGGAATTGTTTGTACCTTCCCAGCAGAGAGAGGCCGGTGTGAAATCCTCGAGCAGGCAGGAATCCTCACAGGGCTTCCCAAAGAGCCTGGCCCTGGCTGAGGAGCAGTTTGGGAAAGGAGAGCTAATGGATGTGTCTGGCAGATGGAGAGTGCAGTGATAATGTCAATTAAAGGAAAAACCCCAAAGGCTGCTGTTTAGGGCACGGTGATGACATGAGCAGTGTGGGATGATAGATTTATTCACTCCAGCCCTGCCTGGGAGGAGGCAACAGGAGCCAAACTCCCTCCCTGAGCAGGCAGGAGAGGAACCTGCAGGACCTTCCCTGTCTCCGTGTGCCTCGCTCGGCCCCGCAGATGGGAAATGCAAACTCCCGATGTGTTGAGCACATCTTGAATTTCCTCTTGCTCCATTTCTGCTGGAGCTTTGCTTTGGGAGTTGGCATTCAGGTGGGGTGGGTTTTTTTTGCTGGCACCTTGAGAAGCTTGGGATAAGCCAAAAAAAAAAGGAGAGGAGCCTCAGGAGAGAGGAGCTGCTCTGCCTGGGGCTGTGGGGTGGGGCACACTCTGCTTTGTCCCCACAAGTCCCCTCTGCACAGCCCTGGCCCAGCTCAGCTCCCTCATGCCTGGCAGGAGCTCTGGAGCTGCTGATTCATGGAAGCAAACACCTGGAGAGGTGGAATTCCTCCCCTGTGTGCTTCCCTCACCCCTGACCCCGCTCCATTTCTTCCTCCTGACCCCTGAATTTCAAACCTGACCTTTGGTAGCGCGAGGGAGGAGGGGAGGCAGAAGGGCAGAGAAAGGGCAGGAGGAGTTTGGCTGTTGTTGGGAGGTGGGGGAGGTAAAGCTGCCATCCAAAGGATGGCTGGGATGCAGTGGGATGCTCTGGGATGCTGTGAGGATTGATTTGGTTCTGCTGCTCCGTCCCTCAGCATCCATCTGGAATATTTGCCCATGCATCCAGTTCCCTGGAATGTAAAATGCACCCAGGGCTGAGCTCTGAATGCCACCCCCACCCTGTGCTTCCCCTGCCCTGCAGGGAGGGACAAACCCCGGGGTGGCAGCAGTGTGGGGTGAGCTTGGGGAACACAGGGGTGGGGGACGTGTGGGATGCTCCTGGCACTGAGCTTTAACCTCCCGGGGGGTTTGTGGCAGCTCCTGCTCCGTGTGTGGGGCTGAGGGCACAGCTCAGCCTCCCTGGGCTGGGGCACTGCTGCTGCCGAGCCCAGACAAACACAGTCTGCTGGGCACAGCCTTCCCCAGCTCGGGTCTGCGTGGCCTTGGGCTGCTCCTTCCCTCTCCGAGCAGCACTGGGGGGTTCTCATCCCTGCACCACAACAGAGGCAAACGGAGCTTTCCCACCTGCAGGAAAACGGCAGAGGACCCAGCTCCGCCAGGCTCAGTTGTCCTCTTGGGGTCTTCTCCTTCATCCCGAGTCCCTGCCTGTGCCTGGGCCGAGTTCATGACTTCTGCCCTCTGACACGCTGCCTGGGGGGGATTTAAAGCAGAAAAGAAGAATCCCTGCTGTGTCACGCCGAGGCAAAGTGGCCCAATCCATCTCTGTCCCCCCCTCGCTGTCGGCTCCGTGCCCCCGGGGAAGGTCCCTGTCGATAGAGTTCTGCATCTTGTCGTGGCCCTGGGCAATGGATGTGAGAGGCTGGGAGTGCTCAATATCCCCTGACAGGTAGAGCCTCATTTAATGGGATGCTGCCTTATCCATTACCCCTCGGAGCAGCCACGGGCTCGGAGCAGGTGCTGGGTTCCCCCGCAGCCACAAAGGCTCTGTGTGAATAAGGACGCAGTAAATGTCTCCTGCTCCCAGATTTATTCCTTCATTAGGTATTTAAATCCATTCTGCTGGATAGGATGCTTCTGTGAGGGAGTTCTCTCCGTGGAATAAACGTGGGGGCTGCAAAGAGCTCTGCCCAGCCAAGCCCCTTCCCACACCCGCAGAGGCAGCGTGGTTTGGGAGGGAGGGCAGGGGTGGGCTGGGGAAGGGGCTCTGGGTGCTTTGTGCAGCCTCTGCACAGAGTGGGGGCTTGGGGGGAGGGAATCCCAGCCAGGGGGGAGCAGGAGGGGCTGCAGGGCGGGAAGGGGTGCAGGGAGGGGCACACCCACCCTGGGATGGTCCCAAATCCCGGGTTGGGCGGTTTGGGGAGGTGTTGGGCCGGGCTCACAGGGGCAGCAGCCACCCCACCCCACCCCAGGGACCCACTGGGTTTGTCACAGCAGGAGGGGGGTCCCACAAGCCCCTTCCTCAGCTTCCCCTTCCCCACCCACAGCCAGGCTGGGCCATCCCAGTGTGGAACATTTTCGGGAGTCGCAGTAAGTGCTCTAAAACTGTGCAGTCATGGAGCCAGACGGCTCCGGGGGGAGCTGAGAAACTAAAATTAGCAGGAGTGCCCCAGGCAGAGGCCACCTGGGGCTTTGTTTCCTTTCGCTCTTAACTTTCATCTCTTTTATTTATAATTTGTGGCTGATTGATTTTTACTCTTTTTTTAAGCTGTTTTTTCCCCCCTTCCCTCCTTTGAAAACAAGGAGCTTTGCTGGCTCATGGTGTGTAATCCCTGCATTCCCAAGGGTGGCATTGCCTCTTCTGGCCCAGTTCTGCCTGGTTCCTCCCACCACAGAAGTGGTGGGCAAGCCCTGGGTCCACCCTGGACCAGGTGTCCTCCTCTCCATCCTTCCTTTGCTGCTTTTTGTGCTCAGTCCTGCTCCACCCCAGCCTGTAACAGGTCCTGCCCTCAGGTCTGGGGCCTTTGGGAACTGGAGAACTCACACGTGGTGATTTCAGACTCTTTTTCAGAAGCTGTGGCTGCCCCTGGATCCCTGGAATTGTCCCAGGCCAGGCTGGATGGGGCTTGGAGCCACCTGGGACAGTGGAAGGTGTCCCTGCCATGGCAGGGGTGGGATGGGATGATCTTTAAGGTCCCTTCCAGCCCAAACCATTCTGGGATTCTGTGACCCCGTGTGTTCTCCCTGGGCTGGGTCTGGGGTTGCCCAGCTCGGGTTTCCTCCTCCCCTGGGAATGCAGGGGCAGCAGCCTGGATTGCCCAGCTCGCTTTGCTCCTGCCTCTGCTCCGTCCCAGCTCGGCCCAGCTCTGGTGGCAGCCACGTTGTGTGGAAAATAAACCAAATCTCCTTTTCCCTGGTCAGCAAGGCGGGGTTTGGGTGAGCTCCAGGGCAGGGGAAGCTGGGGAGGATTTGTTCTGAGGGTAAAAGGTTTAAGAGCCCCTCCCCAGCCCCAGACAAAGCACCTCCAACCTCTTCATTACACAGTTTATTCTTCTAATGAGGGCTGTTTTCAGCAGCCTGACCCACCCTGGTTTTCTTTGGTGTGAGGTGACCTGACCCCTGTCCGCTGAATCCCCGGAATTCCTGCTTCGCTGCTTCCCAGAGCTCTCCCCCGGCCCCAGCTGTCAGTGCCGCGGCCCGGGGATAAATTCACAAACATCTTCGGGGTGATGCTCAGGGTTTGCTCACCGCCAAAGCATCCCAGAGCGTGCCTTGAAATCGGAAACCTGGCGGAGGGCGGAGCTGGCCCGGGAGCAGGGCTGGTGGCGGTGTCCATCAGCCCCGGGCTCAGGGTGACAGATTTCAGCCCTCGCCTTTGGTCGGTGTGGATCAGGATTGCCTTTGGCCCCTGGGAACGGCTCAGCAAACGAGACGTTCGTCTGAAACCAGGGAGCGTTTCAGAAGCCCAGAAAATCCAGTACCTTCCCCTGAACCATTGTTCTTTCCTGCCGTGTCTCTGGCTAAATTAAGACTTTCTTAGAAATGCGCAGGTTAAAAGTTGAAAAGCTTAAGGTTTCATTCATAATTCACATATCAATGAGGCTTTGATTCCTCGCGGGGAGAAGCCGCGGGTGCCTGCAGCGACTGCTGATGGGGAGGCTCAGGACGCTGCCCTTTCCAGAGGCACAGCAGGCTGGATCCCGGGGGGAGCTGCTGGGGAGAGCCACCCCCGGCCCCTCTGGGTCACTGCTTGAGGCTGGCCCGGCTCAGCAGCTGCCAGGAGTCCTTAATGTCTGAGGCTGCTCGGGGCCCTGGGAGTGCCCAGCTCCAGGGCAGCATCCCTGTCCCAAAATTCTGCTGTCGGCGCTCCTGACGGCCCGGAGCACGTGAGAGAAGCTGGGCCCTGCTGTCAGCCCGTGCGCTTCGCTATCAGAGCATCCCCAGTGGTCAGGGGAGGGAAAGCCTTGCCCTGTGCCGTGAGGAGGAGGAGGAGGCTGGCAGGGCTGGGGGGCACAGTGGCACAGCTCCGTGGGATCCTTCCAGGGTAGGAGAGGAGTGGCTGCAACCTGAGAGAGAGGAGGTTTAGATGGGATATTGGGAAAATTCCTCCCTGGCACGGGGTGCCCAGAGGAGCTGTGGGTGCCCCTGGATCCCTGGCAGTGCCCAAGGCCAGGGCTGGGAGAACCTGGGGCAGTGGGAGGTGTCTCTGCCCATGGAATGAGATGAGTCTTGAGGTCCCTTCCACCACGGGCCACTCTGTGGCTGGATGAACAATCCCTGAACTCAGCTGTGATGTGTCTGTGTCACTCTGGGAGCTCCAGCCTGTTGTTCTCCCCCTCTGAGGAGGAAGAGGAGGCTGGAGCTGGCCCTGCACGGGCAGCAGGGAGGACCTGTCTTCCCCTGGCCAGGCTGATCCTTCCCATGGCTGTCCCTGGCACTCCCTCCCCTCACCCAGATGGTCTCTGCATCTCCCTGTCAGGCATCCAGGAATATTTCCCTGTGCTCTTCCCATCCCCTCCACCCTTGCCCGGCTGGAGCCTTTCAGCCTTAATCTCCTCTTTGTGCCTCAGAGGCACCTCTGCAGCTCTTGGCTGCCACAGGAGCTCCAGCCACGGCTGCTCTGCTGCTTTTTGGGTGCAGATGCCCCCATCATCCCCCTTCCCCCGTCTAATACTGACAGTTTTGAGAGGGATTAAGGAAAGAAGTGCAGGAGCCTGGCGATTTGGCTTGAAACTCGTCCCTTTTGAGAACCTTTTGCCTTTATTATCCAGCAGATAAATCTGCTTTCAGCTGCCTGTCTGTGCTGGGAATGGGAATGGCAGGGAGCAGCCCCCTGTGCTAATCCCCCTCCCCAGGTGTGGAGCCACTTCCATCCCATCCAGGACCACCAGGACTGGGCTGGAGATGGGCTGGGAGCCAGTGCTCTCTGCCTTTGGCTCCCTGCTTGTTATTCTCCAAAATAAGTTAAATTGGAGATACTAACCTCAAGAAGGAGATACTGGAGTTTTTTCCCTTATTTTCCATTGTTTCCCCCCCTCCCAAACTCTTCCAAAGATCTGCTGGCAGCGGCCTCTCGGTGGCAGCGGGGCCAGGAGGGTGCCTGGCAGCAGCTCAGCAGAGGGATTGGATTGCAGGAGCAGAAATCCCTCCACACTGGGGGCCTGGTTTCATTCTGCCATGTGGCATCTGGCCTCGGAATGCTGCCTGTGCCCTGCCCCTCTGCAGGTGACACCGGTGGCACTCGGCACTGCTGGTGGCCCGGCTGCTCCCTGTGGGAAATCACTGAGGATCCTGTGCATGGGCACTGCCTTCAGGTGTCTTTGGGCTGGATTTGGGGCATTTTTGTAATGCTCCAATTTTTATTTTTAGTTTTTTTAATGTCTCCGTTTTTAATTCTTAAAATCTGTATGAAATATCTGCTCAAAGATGAACGAAGGCAGCTGCTCTGGGCCACCTTCAGCTGGGAGCAGCACCTGGGGTGGGCATGGCTGTGTCCCTGGATGGACTTGGGAGCTCTGGGGGGAAGGTTTGGGCAGGTTTGGAGCGTGGGCTGGGTCTTCCCCTCGCTGTGGATCCACGTTTGGGGTGTTTGCTGAGCTGTCTCTGGGCGCTGGCTGTGAATTTTGCAGACCCCAGGCGCTGAAACACAGGCAAGGTCTGGCCTTTCCACTGGAGTTACATCCATGGCTGATCTTTCCTCCTGAAAATCCCCCAGGGGCTCATCCTCACCTCCTTTCCCCTTCCCATCTCTGCTTATCCAAAGCTCCCCTGATATTTAAATCTCTCCACAGGCCCCCAGCATTACCTCACTCAGCAGCATGGATAGACTGCAAGCCAGCTCTCTGTTGATAGCATAGGTGCCAGGGGCACTGGGAGGAAAAAACCCTGAATTTCTTCCTAAAAGGGCAAGGAAAAAACCCCCAGGAGCCCAGGAAAGGCACAGCTCCTCTGCTGGGGGCTCTGGGCTGGTTTGTGCTCAGGATGTAAAGGAAGACATTCCCAACATGGGCCTGCTGGTCAGCTCTGCATGTCTTTGCCTTTCCATGTCCCTTTGTCCACATCCCTTTCCCTTTCCACATCCCTTTCCCTTTCCATGTCCCTTTGCCCTCCAGCCCAGTTCTCCCAGCTCTCTGCCCCAAGGCACAGCCAGGGTGGGTGGCATTGCCCAGGCTGTCTGGTGGCCCTGTCCAGGCTGTCTGGTGGCACTGTCCAGGTCTGGCTGGTGGCACTGCCTGGGCTTTCTGGTGGCACTGCCTGGTGGCACAGCCCTGCCTGGCTGGTGGCACTGCCTGGGCTTTCTGGTGGCACTGGCTGGTGGCACTGCCCAGGCTGGCTGNTGTCCAGGGCTGTCTGGTGGCACTGCCTGGGCTTTCTGGTGGCACTGCCTGGTGGCACAGCCCTGCCTGGCTGGTGGCACTGCCTGGGCTTTCTGGTGGCACTGGCTGGTGGCACTGCCCAGGCTGGCTGGTGGCACTGTCCAGGTCTGGCTGATGGCACTGGCTGGTGGCACTGTCCCCTGGCAGCCCCAGGTGCCAGCTGGGGCAGGGGGATCAGAGCCCAGCCCGGCTGTGCTGGCAGATGCTGTGGTAGCTGAGCTGGTGGCTTTAGTGCTCTGCTGTGAACCTTCACAGCCATTCCTTCAGATTTTTCCAGGGGTCAGGTTGATAATGAGGGGATTAATTTAATTCCCCCAGCTCCTCCTGCAGCTGGTGTGTGCCTGCTCATCTGGTGCTGTTTTTATTGGCGTGACTCGGGCACTGCCCGGGGCTGGAGCTCGGGAAATCCTTGTGTTGGGGCTGTCCCAGCTGTGGACTGGGAGCTGTGGGCTGCAGCCTCCAGCACTTCCCACTGCCCCTGGGCCAGGCAGGAATAAAACGCCAGTAAATACTGGAAACCCAACAAGAACTGAAAATGTTTTGGCTTTGGTGGAGTCCCCAGTGCAAAAATCAAGCCCAGCCCTGTGACCTGGGGGGCTCTGAGGGTCTGTGGGTGATGCTCCAGGAGCAGCACAGCTGCTCCTGTGGGTCCGTGGGTCTGTCCCTGCCCCAGGGAGGGAGGGAGGGCACATTCCCAGCCGGTGCTGGGGACAGGGACTTGTCTCCCGTGAGGGAGAGGGTGGCTGGGAGCTCAGCAGCACATTAGTATTGCTGGCTGCAGCTTCCCTGCCTCTGAGCAGCTCTTGTCGGTGGGTGGTGCAGGTTTTTTCTTCAATCCTATCCCAAACCTGTTTCAGATTAAAAACAAACGCTGCTGCATATCAGTTTGTCAGTCACTCTAGACCTAATCTCCCAAAATAATCTTCTGCCAGCCCTCCTCCTCCCCCAGGATGGGCAATAATTGTTTCAAGACATGTCAGCTTTTGTCTAAAGCGAGGTTTGTGTTTTCCTGAGGCTCCTGTTCTTCGAAGGGAAAAAAGAGAGGGGCTGAGCAAGAAGTGGCTGCAGGGAGCTGTGGGTGGGGAGATGAGGGGGTGATCTGGCAGCCCTGTGGTGCTGGGGACAATTTTGCCCTCGGTGTGGGACAAGAGGGATGTGAGCAGTGCCCTGGGAGAGCAGAGGGACCTGCTTTGCCTGGCTCCTGTCTGAACAACAAAGTCCATTTCCCACCAGTGCTGGGAAATAATCCCTCCCATGGATTTTTACATATTTTGACTCAGTATTAGTCCAGCTCAGTTCTCTGCAGGTAGAGCTGAATGTCAGTGCCCAGGAGGCTCCTCCTGTGCCATGCGCTCTTGGTTCCTCTGCTCTGGGTCAAGGCTCAGGGTCTGTGCTCACCTGAGCCCTGGGGGCAGCTGGAAATGCCTCTTGGGGATGCATTTCCCAAAAAAATGTGGCTTTTTGGCTGAGTGCTGCTCTGGTGAGGGAGGCTTTAAAAGGGCATCTGGTGGCAAAACTTTAAAGGGGTTTTTCTCCAGGTGTAGGAATTGATTTCTAGAAAAGCAGAGCTCACTGGCTCTGCAGCTCCTGTGCTTTTTGGAGAGTTGCTCTCCCAAATCAGCCTCCCCCATCACCCCCACCCGTGGGTGTTCCCCTGGGTGTCCCTGGCAGTGCAGGCACACGCAGCCCCCACGTGCCAGGCACATAAATATTGCAAAAGAGCTCTGGGACGTGGCAGACACCCCGGGGCTGTTGAGTTCTCACCTGGCCCTGCTGCTCCTGCTGGCTTTGCCCACGAAAGGGAGACTGGCAGCACTGGGAATTGGCCACCACTCCCAGGAGGAGCTTTGTGGGCTCTTCTGGCAGCCCGAGCATCTGGGACACGTCGGTTCACAAACGTGGTAACAGCTTATCAGGGAATTGTGGTTTGGATTACAGCAAAATCCCAGAATGAGCAAATCCCTTCTTAATCTGGAGGGCTCTGTCAGCCTGGCTGGGGTTTCTGAAAGGAAAATGGAGCTGGCAGAAGTTTTATGTGCCCTCTGGGAACTTTCTCCCAGCTCACATCCCGTTAGGATAACAAAGTTAAAATATTTCATTGCTCCCTCCTCATTTCTGGGCCTCCCTGCATCTGGATTTTCCATTTCTTGCCTTTCCTGGTGGTGCTGCTCAGTGCTGGAGACTTTGTGCTGCTGGGCAGAGATGAGGCTTGACACATTAAATTCAGGGGTGAGTTCAGCTCCACATCCCACCCACAGACCTGAGGGCTGGGGGTGAGACCTGGAGCATCCAGGGGCATCTGCCAGAGCCAGGAACTTCAACTCCACCTTAAATGCAGGCCTGGGAGCGTTGGAGCTATAATGCTCTGCTGGAATTGCCAACTGGACTGTTAAATAGCTGTGGTTTGGGCTGTGAGGAGCAGATATTTTTAATGCATGGGCTTGCTGTGCTGGGTTTCAGCCGGCACTCGGCGGCGCAGGGGGAGAAGCAGAACATGTTTTACCTCCTGTACCTCCACCCCCACGAGATGTCCCCCAGGCTGCTGCTCCAGATGAAGCAGATAAGTGGGATGGGGAAGGGGGAAGTTGATGCTGCTGCTGCTGGTGGGAGCAGGGAGGCCTCACCACGTGAGCTGCAGAGACTTCGCTGTGCACTCCCAGTGTTTGGGCACTCCCTGCCAGCCCAAGGCTGCTGTGCCAGCTCACAGAGCCACCACCCCAGCTCTGGGGACAGCACTGGGAAACAAAACCCTGCAGGGCACCTTTGGACAGGTCCCCAGCAGCTTTAACCACAGAACCTGCAGGAAGCTGCCCGTTGGAGTGGTCCAGACAAACGATTCCCTTGCCCAGCCAGTGCTGAAGCTCTTTGTGTGCCTGAGCTAACGTGGAACATCCCCAAATTCTGCTGGCTGCCCTCCCCTGCGTTATTCACAGCCGTGGGGGGATTTGATTTGCATTCTCTGCAGCACCGTGGGATCTCTGATCCCCTTTGGGGGGAGATTGCAGCGAGACTGGCAGGGAAATTGCTCCAAATTGCTCCTCTCACAGCAAGGACGCGTGGCTGTGCACGCACGGAGCCGGGGCTGCTCCGGGGCTGCTCCCGGCAAGGGAGAGGGTGGGACAGGGTGGGAGAGGGTGGGAGGGGGGCTGCGTGGTGCAGGGACACTCAGGGTAGTGCTGCTCCATCAGAGGGGGCTGCGTGGTGCAGGGACACTCAGGGTGGTGCTGCTCCATCAGAGGGGGCTGGGTGAGCAGGACAGGGGGAGTGGGAGGCCAGGTGGCTTCTCTTCCTGGGAGAGGAGGGTGGAGCGGGCAGGGATGGGATTTGGCTGCCTCGATCTTGACGGGAAATCAGTGTGGAAGCACGTTGGGTTCTGCTGTGAGACACTTCCCCCACATCCCAATTAACAGGAGCAAATCCAGGATCCATGTGCTGGTATTTAATTACATCCCACCAGCCAGGCCTGCTCCAGCCGCTCCCGGGGTGACGCCGAGGGCGCCGCAGTTAATTTAAAAACATTTTGATGAATTTATTAAAGAGGGGCTGCATCCTCTCTGTGCCAGCAGCGAGGGAAGCCACAGGTGGGTCCCAATCCCTGCATTCAGGGGGACCCTGTGCCACCACCATGTCCCTGTTGTATCCCCCTGCCCAGAACTCGCTGGGAGTGCCTGTGCACCCCTCAGCTCCTTCTTGGGGCTGTCCCCTGTCCCCTGCACCCCTCAGCTCCTTCTTGGGGCTGTCCCCTGTCCCCTGCACCCCTCAGCTCCTTCTTGGGGCTGTCCCCTGCCCTCCCCGCTCTTTGCTGGGTTTGTCCCCTGTCCCCTGCACCCCTCAGCTCCTTGTTGGGGCTGTCCCCTGCACCCCTCAGCTCCATATTGGGGATGTCCCCTGTCCCCTGCACCCCTCAGCTCCATATTGGGACTGTCCCCTGCACTCCCAGCTCTTTTCTGGGAATGGGCAGAGGAGAAGCCCGGGGGCTGGGGGCTCTCTGTGCTGCAGGGACTGCCCAGTCCCCCTCGGTGTGGCTGGGAGGGCTCAGCTTTGGCCGTGCCCAGCTCAGCCCCAGGGCTCCTGCCGGGCTCCCAGGGCTCCTCTCCCAGCCTGCTGCTCCTGAGCCCCCCGAGTGTTTCCCGGCAGCAGCAGCAGCAGGATGGAGGGATGGTAACACCCTCGAGGCTGGGAGGGGGCAGCAGGGCTGAGCTGTCCTGCTGGAACCGCTCCTGGCTGATCGTGGGGAGCTGCTCAGCACCTCTGCCGTGACTCCTGCCTGATTTATGGGATTGCCCTTCCCGGCTCTCAGGCTGCAGGTTCCTCCCTGCATCTCCCAAGTGCTCCACAACTTCTTGGAAGAGACATCAAGGCCTGGCCAGTCCCAGTTTCCTTTTCAAAAGCATTCAGCTCAAGGAGCTGCAGTTTCACTGGAGCAGAAGGAGCACCTGTGCAAGCTCCTTTCTCGCCTCCTTTTGCCTCTTTCTGCTCAAGCTTTTTGCTGGGCTATCAGCAGGGACCTGGGCATTATTTATTGATTCTGCAGAAATACAGAGCAAATCCTCCACCGCTGTGCTGGTGCTCCCTGCCCACAGCCCCGGAGAGCAGGTACTGGGAGGGAAATGAGGGTAAGCTCTATTTCACAGCTGGGCAGGAGGACACAGGGACGTGCCCGAGGCTGTGCAAAGACTCCTGGAGCTGGGTTAGGAGGCTGTAGCTCTGAACTTGTCTCCTGTTTTAGGGGAGAGGCTGCCGTGGTCCCCTGACAAGCCCTGTGTCCTTGACTCGTGGCCAAAGGTCTTTAATGTGGACCCACCCCAAACCCACACCGACTGCCAAACCTCTGTCAGAGCAGCAGCATCTCCCAGTGTGGGCTGGCCTGCAGCCAGCGGCTCCTGGGCACAGGCTTTGCATCCCAATCCAGCAATCCAGAGCCTTGTGCAGCCCCCTGCACTCCTCTGGCACCGCAGCCGCTGCTGCAGGGACAGCTCTGCAGATTCCCACAGAACGGTGCCTTCTCCAGAAACTTTCCTGGCTGTCTCCACTGCAGGAATCCAGATGGCTATTTTTCATTTTTCACACAATCTGCTCACGCCAGGCTCAGCTGGAGCTGAGCACAGCTCGGCGTGGAACGGCTGGCAAACCTCTGCTCGCATCAGGCAGGGCTGAGAAACTTTTGGGGGATTTTGGATGCCTGCTGGATGCTGCAGAGAGCTTTACCCTGAAGCTGCAGGCCAAGCTGTGAGTCAGGGCTGGTGTCACATAACAGCAGTGAGTGGTTTCAGGGCTGTTTTCAGTGTTCAGGTGACACAAACCCCGTGCAGTGGTTTTAATCTCAGGGCAGTGTCAACACCTGGGCTCCCCATCCCTGCAAGTGTTCAAGGCCAGGCTGGATGGGGCTCTGGGTGACCTGGGGTAGTGGAATGGTCCCCCAGCATGCCAGGGGGGTTGCAATAAGATGATCTTTAGGGTCCCTTCCAAGCCAAAGCACTCTGTGGTTCTGTGGTGTGTGGCAAAGATGGCTTTGGTGTAACCGGGGGCTGCATTATCTGGCGTTTAGGCAGACACTGGACATGGAGAAGCTTTCATGTGAGTGAGAACTGCTCAGCCTGTGCTGCAGGTCCTGACCCCAGCACTGCCCCCCAGCCCTCTCCTCTAAGGAGGACAGGCAGATCAAGAGCCCCCGAGCCGGAGAAGGAACTGAAACCACGCGGTGACCACGGAGCCTTTGGATGCAGCCTGGATCGATTGTGACGGCTTTGCCCCCTCGCTGTGTAAAACATCCAGAGCAAATGCAGAGTGACAGGAAAGGGGTCAGTGGTCTGGGTCACCACTGAGGTGCTGGAGGAGATAATCAGACCCTTTTCCTTCCAGATCAGCGGCTGCCAAAAACACCGGAGCGCCTCACAAAAGTGCGGGGCTCAGCCGAGCGTGAGCGCCCGGAGCGGCGGCGCGGGAGGAGCCGCCGGGCCCGCCCGGAGCTCGGCCCCGCTCGCTTCGCTCTGCTCTGCTCCGAGAGGCGACAAACTTCGCCGTGCTGTCGTGGAGTGTTTCGTGCTCCCTGGGGGCTCAGGGCAGGTGGAAGCGGCCAGCCTGGATTAGCAGCGCTGTTAATAGAACTCGAGAGCATCTCTGCTCCGTGTGGGGCTGGGCAGAGCCGCAAAAGGAGGGGATTTAAAGGCCAGATCCCACCAACCCTGCTTTGAGGGGTTTCTCTCCAAAGCTCTCCCAAGGAACATTTTGGAGTTGGCTGCTGTTTAGTTCAAGTCTTCCTCCCCAGACAAGGCTTTGGTGCTGATTGCATCTCCAGAAAGGCTTCCTGCTGGGGATATTTTGACAGAAAGTGTGATAAAATATAATACAGCAGATACCGTGCCCCTTGCAATTTACGAGGAATTTCGTAACCTGAGGGGATTAATTCTCCATCATGTTACAGCACATAGTATAGATCCTGTCCTCCTTCTTGCTGTTTCTTTGCACATGTAATGAGCAAACCTTCGAACAAATTTATTTGTATCTGAAAAATTCTTGTGGCTGTGTTTGAGATAATCAAGTTCCCGTCTCCAGCATCTTCTCCTCACTTTGTCCCCAGATGATCTCACAGTTATCCCGACTTTCTCAAAAGCACAAAATAAAACACTTTCAGTGAGCGCTGCAATTGCTTTTGACAACTCAATGGCTCTTTGGAATTTGGGAAACCACAAAAAAACCCTCCCAGGCTCCCCAGTTCTGCTCCAGATCCCTTCTCCATTTCTTCCCTGTCATTTACACCCCGTGGAGTGGGTGGGAATAGTGGGAGTGAAATGCTGATTTAGGAGCTTGGAGATAGGTGGGGTTTGCAGGCACGCAGACAATTTAGCAGCGACCATCAATGGGATTTGGGCATTTTGGGAATCTGTCTTTGCTGCTCCCCAGGCATTTGTGCAAATGATCAACAACTTGAGACGGGAGATTTGGTCCCAGCTCCCTCTCCCTGTCAGCTTTTATTTGCCTTCCGTTGCCCTCCCGCACAATCCATAAGCCCTCCTCTTTTGCATGATTGTCTCGATTTGCATTTCCAGCAGATCCACTGACATTTGGCTGGACTCTGGGTGAAACACTCCTTGAAATTAGCCTGCACGTTGAGTTTGTTCTGGGAAGATAAGAAGGGAAGTGGCAGGGGGGCCTGGGGGGAATTACGCATGTGAAACTGCACTGGGAAAGGAGCACCAACAGTCAGACTCGAGGCCAGCAATATTTCTCTGGGATTTGTTTTGGAAGCAGAATTTGTCACCGTGGGCAATGGACTCGTCTCCCTCACCCCACTGGCTTCCAATCCCAGCACAAGCCTGTCTGAGGAAGCCAAAGGATAAATTGTCTGCTCGCCTGCTCTGGAGTTGCTCTGTAGTGCTGGCAATGTGAGACTGAGGAGGAATTTTAATTTCATGCTGTGTAAGAAGAGTGCATGCAACAGTAGCAGCCGTATGGATTTTCATATGAATAGAGTACAGTATTCATAACAGGGCAGCAGTGTTGTCCCGCAGGTTTGCATTCTTCTCCTTTCTTTGCTGTTTTCACATTTCCCTCGCTGTCCACCCATTCTCGCCCTTGCTGAAATGGAAAGTATGTCCTTGCCAGATGGGTGTACAAAGTGACGAGCCTGTTTCTCAGTTAGATGGCAATTGGCTTCAGAGACCTTTTGTTGCTTTAATTTCTGTGCAATCCAAGTGCGAGTCTGTTTTGCTTGAGAGGGAACATTTTTTAGCCTGGTGCCTCTCTTGCTCAGCTTTGCGGGTATCTAAGCACGAGCACTTTGCAGACACTGGAGCCCATTAATGCTGCTCTGTCTCGAGAACTCTCTAAAAGACGGGACTTAAAGCGCTTCCTTGGCGGGGAAGGCAGGTCCTGGGAATGACTGATCCACAGGGCTGGGTTGTGTGGGGCTGGACTGGGTCCTTTTCACCCCTTTCTCCTTCCTGGTGATTTCTTGAGTCCTCACCCAGGAGCTGAAGTCACCTCAGCAGCAAAGAACTGGTTTGTAAAACGTGTCACGCTTTGTTTGGGGGAGGTATTGTTTTATTTGATTTTAAAAATTTGTGTGTGTTTGTTAGGGAAGGAGCCTGTAGTGATTCTTCTTGAGGCTGCTGATCTAATACATTCTGCACAGCCATAAAATATGCTTTAGATAAACTTCTCCTCCTAACATCTGTGAGAGCACTGCTCTGCTCGTTTCCATGCTAAACCGGTCGTTAATGCGCCGGCACATCCCGGCACGTCTGTCAAACCCAATCAGTTTTGCCAGGTAGGGCAGGTGGATAAATCTGCTGCTCTTCCTGATATCCCTGCGTGGTAGGAGGAGGCATGAATGGGGGAAATCCTTCTCCTGCTGCCGGGAGGTGTGTGAGTGGAATGGGAGACAAGTGGAGGAATCACGGCACCGTCCAGAGCCTGGACACTGAGCTGGGGAAACGTGGCTGGAGAAGGGGTTTGCAGCAATGCAAGTGATTTTCCCTGCCATCCTTGTCTGGTCCCTTTGACAGCTGCTGGCAGCACGCTGAGCTGAAGCCCAGCAGGGCCGGGTCTGGCTCCGTGTGTTCCCTGCCAGCCGGTGGGAAAGACGGAGGAACCCGGCGGCGGCTCCAGATGGACCTTGCCTGGCCATCCTTTACAGCCCTGGGCTGGCCAGGGCACACCCTCTCTCCCCTGCCACATGGCCCTTGCCAGGGAGAGAGGGGGTAGGTTGGAGATTGGGAACAAATCTCTTCACTGGAAGCGTGGTCAGGCATTGGAACAAGCTCCAGAGGGTCACGGTGGAGTCACCAGCCCTGGGAGTGTTCCCCAAATGAGTAAGGTGGCACCGTGGTGTGGTTTGGTGGGCATGGTGGCACTGGGTGAAGGTTGGGTTTGATGATCTTGGAGATCTTTTCCAGCCTAAATGGTTCTGTGTTCCACAGGAGGGGGGGAAGGCAGCTTTGGCCGTGGCCCCCCAGCCCCAGGTGTCACTCTGGTGACAGCTGTGCCCCAGCAGGGACGTGACAGGCTCGAGGCAGTCGGGTTTAATGCTTCCCTTCATGGCTTGGATTGATACAGCTGGGAAACACATTAAAGAGTCCAGCAGCAAAGCAGACCCATAATTAATAAAATACAGATTTTCATCTGAAATCATTGCCTGAAATAGCTCCCTAATGGAGGGAGGGAGGGATGGCTGTGGGGGGACAGTGTGAGTGTGTCCTGCCTGGGCATGTCCCTTCAGCCAAGGGAGCAAGGACTGAGCTCCACCAGTGCCCCCAGCACCCTGCAGACACCCAGCCCAGCAGAGCCGGGGCAGGGCAGGGTGCAGCACCAGCTCTGAGCCCTAAAGAACAAATGTCTGCCTGGATAAGCCCAGGAAAATCCCACCAGCTGCAGGATCAGAGAATTCCCACCAAAACAATCTGAAGATGGTGAACTCACAGTCAGGTTCAACCAAATAATTCCATGAGCTGCTCCTCTATTGAATGTGGTGAGCTCCTCTGAGGGCTGGTGGGTTCTTCCCCAGGGTAATTCCAGGAGATGCTGTCATGGCCTGAGAAGGGAGAGGGTTCCCCAGGGTATCCCTGAGAGATCCTCTGGTGGCCTGAGAAGGGACAGGTTTGTGCCTGGCAGGAGCTGGTGTTGCTGCCTCTCCTCAGCCCTGCTTAGAGAGGCTGTTAAGGAGCTGTTTCAAGTGCAGGCTAAGAGGGAAGCTAAAGTGACCCATAAAGTCTCTCTTCAGCACTTGTAGAGCCTTTGGGATCCTCTTATAAATCAAAGCCTGCAGGTAGGCTCAGGTGTGGGAGCAGAGAACCACAAACAGCATTAATGAGGCTGTGGAACATCGTCCCCGCAGTGGCAGAAGCAAAGGGGAGGGCGTTTCATCTTGCAGAGCCTGTGACTCTAATGATGGTGCAAGTCCTTCAGAAGGAAAAAAGGGACAGTCTGGGGAAAAGGACCTTGTGGGCTGGCTCGTTCCCAAAGATCCAGGAGCGCAGGAGCTGCTCATGTTGCCTGCCTGCTAATTGGAGTTGGCTGTAACTGATTTAGAAAGCGATGGCCTTAGGGAGCTGAGATTGCTGTTTGTGTTTGTCTGGGATTAAATACAGATGGAATTAAAACGAAGTGGGGGGGGGGAGAAAAACACCCCACAACAAACCCTGGATTCGAGGAGGAAGCTTTGATGGAATAAATTCCTGCTGCTGGAAGGGAGCGGGCGCTGCCGCGGCCGCCGGGTCGGGGTTTCGGTGCCATTCCCATGGAAGCACCAGGGAAACAATGAAAGGGAAGAGACAGAAATAGAAAGCAAAAAGATGAGTGGACTCTGATGAAAGGAGTCATATTAATAATGAAAACTGGAGGGTTTGAAGCTGCTTTAGAATAAATTTTCAAGGCACGGAGCCTCTCGGGAGCCGCGGCTTTGGCGGCTGCTGCAGCCCTTTGGTGACCACAAACCACAGCACTCCAGATGCTCAGAGCAGGACCCGGCTCCCAGCCAGGCTCTGGAAGCACAAACTGCAGGAAGAGACAGGGAAATACCTGGTGTGTCGGACTGGCCGGGCCAGAGGCCTCCAACACCAGGAAAATTGGAGTCTCGTGGTTTTAGGTCACTGCAAGATTTCTTCACAGCTGAGTGCAAACCATGACACAACCAATAAATCATGATGGTGACAAAACACGAGGCCTGGAGTCATTAGCAGATTGCACTCTGCAGATGTGTGCACGTGGAGGGGGGGCTGAGCTGCTCCTGCAGCAATGGAAGAGAAAGGGAGCTCAGCTCCCCGGACAATGAGCAGTGGCCTCGTGCAAAGAGGCTGCAGTGGCTGCCAGCACTCCCTCAGTGGGAAAATCTGTCCTGGAAGGAAACTTTCCATATCAGTTCTGAGCCTTGGCTCAGTCTGTAGCTCTCGTTTGAAAAGCTTTAGGAACATTTGATACCTGGTCTCTTTTTCGTGAGAGAGATTCAAACACCTCCCCCTGTCAGAAACTCCAGCTCCTGGGGCAGGGGTGGAAAAAAGGAGCCTCAGGCCCTTGTGGTGTCCCTCAGGTCACTCCAGAGCTGTCTGGAGGTGAATGTGAGCAGCTCCCTTTCCTCCCAACACCTCTCTCTGCCCCTTTCAGCACCCCTGACACCTCTCCCTGACTGGCTGCAAATCTCCTGCCAGTGCTCATTAATGTGAATGCAGGACTGGAGATCCCTGGCCCTGGCTGGAGACACTTCCACCATCCCCTGGTGAAACAGAGGCTGAGAACACACCCAGCTCGCTGGGCTGTGGCTTTGCTGAAGCTTTGTCACCTGAGAGCCAGCAGCAAACACCTCTGGGATGCCCCAGTGGGTGTCCCAGTCCCAGCTCTCAGTCTGACCAGTCCGGGGCTGCTCTGCATTGATGGATATGAAAGGGGGAAAAGAGGAAAAAAGCACCCAGCCCTCACAGAGCTGCCTCCAGCTCCTTTTGTCACCTTCCAGCTCCCCATGGAGCCTTAGGATGCCTGGCTTTGGGAAGGCATGGGAGATGGAGAGGGGAATTTGTGCTGGATTTAAGGCAAAGACACCACAGAGCAGCCAGCAGAGACTCACGTGTCAGTGGCATTCGATACTGGGGGTGTGGGCAGCAAGAATGTCCCCAAAGCTGCCTGAAAGCTGCAATAATTCCTAGGAGACAGAACAATCCCATACACTGACAGCCCCTGTGTGCAAAGGGGATCTCCTGTCTCGATCTGTCTGGAGCAGCCAGAGTGTCCCTGTCCCTGCTCAGGAGGGGAAGGGGAGAGCACAGGGCCTTGCTGGAAATGCGATTTGGGATGTGCCTGCAGCTTCCTGCCTGAGCAGGAGCGAGGAGGAGGAGGGAGACGTGGGATTCCAGCAGTGCCCTGGGGATCACGGTCCCCAGGAGCCGTGGGATGGGCTCTGTGCAGCTCCTCTCGAGGCACTGAGGGACAAGGCTGGATTTTGGCTGGAAGCTGTTTCCATGCACAGGGACTGAGTGTGCCAGATCCCTGCTGCTGCTGCTGCAATCCACTTGATGTGCTGCCACGCAGGCAGGAGGCTCTGCTGCCAGCTTGCTCCTGCCCAGTGCTGGCCACGGAGAGCAGCCCGTGCCCAGAGGCAGGAGGGGACAGGAATTGCCTCAGCGAGGCCAGCGAGCATCTGGGCTCGCTCTCCTCAGGGGCTTCTCTTTAAAAGGAGCTTGGAATTGATAAATTTTCACTCGTTTTTGTCTAAAGAGCTCTCCCTGGCTTTGCTACAAAGGAGCAGCCTGCTCTGCCTGCTGTGGGTCTGTGCCTGGAGCAGAGGGATGAGGGGGGACAGGGGAGCAGGGCTGGGGAGCAGAGCCTGGAGCCCAGAGGGGGAGCCAGGCACAGCCTGTGGCCTCTGGCAGAGTTGGGAGAGCTGGAGAAGCCCCCAGGGCTGGCTCTGGCCGGCCCCAGCAGGGAAATGGGTGTTCTGGAGGGGTTCAGGCTGCAGGGCCGGGGCTGTGTGCTGGTTCTGAGCTTGCTCCTCACAGGAGGGGGCTGCTCCTGGGGGCTCTGCAGCCTCCCAGGCACAGGAATTCAGCCTCTACAGCAGCAGCAGCCAAAACTGGCACAACAAAGACCAAGACCTTTCCCCAAAAGCATCCAGAGCCTTTGCAACACGGATGAGGAGTAAAATCCTCCTTGAGACACTCCAACAAATACTCCCACAATAATATCACTTTCAAACCTGTGTTTCAGGAGACTGGTATTAAGTGTGAAGATGAAGGTGTGACTATTGAGAGCTGGAGATGTCTGTAGCTTCTATCACAGGTGAATTTTAGAAAGAAAACAAATATTTGAGAGTGGCTTCAGCAGCTCAGCTCCTTGTTGCGGGGGATGGATGAAATGGTTAAATGAAGGTGTCTTCTCTCTGTGCTTTCTTGGTTTCTCTGCCTCCCCGTTGGCACACTCATCCACATTCTCTGTTCCTCTCCCATCTGCTTCCCCTTCCCAAAATTCAAGCATTTCACTCTTAAAATTTTGCCTTCATGTATATGAATGAAAGAGAAAAATATCGCTGTGAGCCATAAGGGCTCCGTAGCTGGGACGAATTTCGATCCACACCATAAACCCCTCGTGGGTGTGGCCTCCTCCAGCTCTGCCAGGTTGTGCTGTTGGTGCTGAGCATCCCTCACGAGGAGACTGTTTCTCCATCAGGGTCTCAGTTGTGACTCTCGGATGCTGAATTTAGGCAGGCAGGGGTGGTGCTGTCCCAAAATCGTGGTGTGGTTGTGGGTACCACTCCAACACCAGCACAGGGGGGGTTCTGGGCAGACTGCTCGCCTTGTTTGGTGCCCAGCCCCTGGAGGGTGTGAGTGGAGCTTGGTGGAACAGTCTGGGGAGAGGAGGCCTCCTGCAGTAATGAAGGCACTTAGGGCTGTTTAGGGAGGCAGCCCTGGAGGACAGCACAGGGGGAGCTGTTCCAGTGTTGAATTACTGAACCACACACACAGTATTTGCCTAACCAGCTAGACCTGAACTGCTGTTCAAACACTGCTTTGCTGCCTGACGTTGGCAATCAGGGAGCTAATTACACTGGATTAGGGTTTTTCTCTTAATTACATGAAAAATTTAGCGCGGCTGATGTTCATGAGGCTGCAGGGGATTAAGGCGGAAGCCATGTGTTTATCTACAGGTCAATTATGGGAGCTGGAGCAGGAATGTGCTGGAGCAGGAATGTGCTGGAGCTTTGTCTCTGCCATCCCTGCAGCCCAGCCTGAGCCCATCTCCTGCTGCTGATTTTGGGCTGTGGGCACGAGGAGGGAAGGGCTGTGCTGGCTGCTGGGGGAACAAAAGCAGGGCCTGGGGGAAGAGCTGCTNACAGCCCCTTTCCCCCTCCCTCCTCCCAGTCTGGGGTGTCTGACACTGCTGGTGTGCTTTGCCTGTGTTGTCACTCCATCTGCCCTTGTGTCCCCATGCCAGTGGCATCCGTGGCCACCAACAAAGAGCTGTGGCATCAGTCCAGTGACCCTGTGATTGCCACCAAGGACAGCACAGCAGCAAGGCCTTGGGCACGTCCTCTCACCTCTTTGTGATGTGTTTGGCTGTCAATGGGGTGAAGAGGGAAGCTCTGTGAAGCTGATCCACCCACCCCCCTCCCTGGCCCAGTGTGTGCTGGCCCAGCTCTGGGGAACTGCAGCTCCAGCACTCCCATGACAGGGATGGACAAGGACAGAGGGACAGGGACAGAGGGACAGGGACAGACGTGTGCTCTGAGCCCAGAGCAGCAAATCCTGCTGCCTTCAAGGCCGTGCTGAGCAGCGCTCCATGTGTTGCATACACAGATTATTCAGAGCCAGTTCATCTGCTTATCTGCTGATTAATTCTGAGATGCTGGAAAGGGCATGTGCCGACGGCTTAGGGAGTTACACTGCCGAGATGGAAGAGATTTTCCTTTTTATTTTTATTTTTATCCTTGATCTGCCCCAGAATAGCATTGGGGAAGCAGCTCAGGGGGGCGGGGGAAGCTTTCCTCACACACCAGGAACCTCAGCTCAAACCTCAAACCTCCGTCTGGTGGTGACCAGGAGACTGGAGAGGGAATGAGCAAGACAGGGAAGTGCAAGGAGAGATTCAGCCCTGTGGATTTACATTGTAGAGCCTCCCATCAGGAGCCTTTAATGCTTCCAGGACATTCCAGGGAATGCACCAGCAAATATCCCTGTGTCCCAGCCAGCCCTGTGGGTGCCTTCCTGCAGGGGACACCTCCCAGGAGCCCAGGGATGATGAGGATGATGAGGATGGTGAGGATGATGAAGATGATGAGGGTGATGAGGGTGATGAGGGTGATGAGGGTGATGAAGATGATGAGGATGATGAGGGTGATGAGGGTGATGAGGGTGATGAGGGTGATGAGGATGGTGAGGATGGTGAGGATGATGAGGATGGTGAGGATGGTGAGGATGATGAGGATGGTGAGGATGATGAGGATGGTGAGGATGGTGAGGATGATGAGGGTGATGAGGATGATGAGGGAGCCCCAGAGCGGCTCCTGCCCCTGCTCAGTGCTCTCCCGCAGCTGCAGGGGCCGGGCAGAGCCGGGGGCTCCTCCAGGAGCTGCGGGGCAGTGGAGCCCAGGGCTCTCTGTCCTCACACGACCTCGCTCCGGGCCCTGGCCAAGCCCAGCCCTGTCCGGGCAGGGCGGGCAGGGACGGGCTGGGCACAGGGATCTGTCCTTGGTGAGCCTCGGGGTCGCTCCTCAGCCAGAACGTGCCCACCTGCAGCTCCGTCCTGCCAAAGCCACCTGGGGGAGCGGCAGCGATGTGGGAGAGCCTCATTTCCCGGGGTCTGAGCTAAGCCGAGAGCTCGGTAATTTTCTCACCTCCTCTGCCCGAGCAAGGTTAGATCTGATCAGTAACACATGACTGGCTCTGCATGCACAAGTGAAACCAAAAATATGCACGGCCTCCTTGTTCACCTGATCGCTCCTGCCTGACCCAGAGCGGCGCAGAGCCACCAGGCAGGATTTATCCACAGGTTTATAAACCCCAAAGACAATAAAATTTAGATTCTCTTATTTCCTTCTGGGTTCTGGCCTTGGGCAGCTCAGAGTTTGGCTCATGTTCCAGCATTCCCGGGAGGTGCTGGGCAGGAAATCGAAGCCATTTGAAACATATTACTTACATGATGTTTTTGAAAAGGAAAGAGAATAATATTTCCTGAGGAACTCTGTGGCTCCCACCTGATCAGCTGGAAGCTGTGGCTTCGGAGAAACAGGGTTTTTGTGTGGCAATTTTTGACAGTCATTTAGTTTTTTCCTCCTTGGGGAGAACCACGACTCACTGAAGCTCGTTTAGAGCAAACTTCACATTAGACAGTCTTGTCTAAGTGGCTTTTGATGCCATTTTACATGGCCACTCAAGGTCAACAAAGCAAACTAAGCAAGACCAATCCCTTCAGCTGTGAAATGCAGTGCTGGAGGAGGATGTTGGTGGGGAAGAGAGAGCCTGACACGGAGCTGTGCAGGATTATTCAGCTGGAAGGGCACAGGTGAGGTGTGGACAGATAGCACAGATGCAGGGCTATTTTGGGGGCTTTGGGCAAGAGCTGCAAATGGTTTGTGACAAGCAGATACCTGGTACCTCCCTCGCCCTAAATAACACCAGAATAACACCAGCTCAGGGCTTCCTCTCATGTTTTCTGTCCATCAGCGAGGCTGGGCTCAGCCCTGTTTTCCTTCACTGGGGCTGTTACTCACTCCCCAAACGCTACCAGCAGCTCCCTCCACCCCTAACTGTGCCCTGCAGGCAGGGCCAGGGAGCTGTGCATTTCTGTCCTGGCTCATGGGACCCTCTGGGTGCCTGCCAACACCGAGCCCAGCTTTGGCTCAGGGCAACGCGGAGAAAGAGGGCAAGGAGTGGGAAAACACAGGGAATGACCCCGGGTTTGTGGCACCCAGAGGGCTGAAGGGCAACTGGGGGTGATCCCTGCACACCCAGGGCCCCCAGCCAGCCCTGCAGAGCACCCTGCTGAAGGCTGCCAGGGCCGTGGAGAGCAGGATGCTTCAGGAGTGAAAACCCCTCTCTGCCTGTTCCTGGAGCTGCCCTGCTCTTTCCTCGCCTGTGCCTTCATTGGCTTTGCAGAGGGAGGGGAAGGAGCTGGGAGGGAAGGGGCTGAAGGGAAGGAGCTGGGAGGGAAGGAAGGAGCTGCCTTGGAGCTGCAGAGCTGGAGAGCAGGGGTGAGGCAGGGGGAGGATGCAGAGGCTGAGGAGCAGCGTGCAGAGCCTGTGGCACAGCACACCCACCCCGTTGGTGCCTCTGGGGGGCCAGCCCTTCATCCCTTTGGGGCGTCCCTTGCTCAGTGCCCAAACGCAAAGCTGGGGCAGGGCAGTGCTGTTAACAACGATTCCCAGCCCCTGGAGAAGCCCCAGACACCTCTTCAGAAACCAAACAGGAGTGGAAAGGGAGAAGGGGGTCACTGCTGAACAGAGGGAAAGGACATCACTGCTCACAGGGCTCTTCCTTGGGGGACAGATCAGAGGGGACAGGGTTTGTGCCCTGAGCTCTGCTCCTCCTGGGCAGGAAACCCCCAGGGCCCCGAGTGTTTCCACCTCTCAAGGGTTGTGTTTGATGCTGCTGGGAGGGGCAAAGCTGCTGGCCCTGGACCCCAGCAATTGTCTCTCTGCAACAAGTGCTCCAAAGGAAAGCAGCCCTGCTCCTTCTCAGCACTCCCTGATCCCTGGGGCCCCCCACATTATTTCTCTCCACCTCCTGCTTTTGTACTGAGCCCTCTCCTGCAATGGATTTCCTCAGTTCTGTAGCAGACAATCCTTTGGGCACCTCGTACATCATTTTCTACATCTCACTGCTGGGTTCAGCTGGGCTGGGCTGGGCTGTGCCAGGCAGTGGTTGGGCCCAGCACCAGGGTGAGCAGAGCCTCCCTGGGGGCACAGAATGGCAATGAGCTTCCCTCTGGGTGGGAGGGAGAGCTGGGCCTCCAGGAGAAGACAATGCTGCTGATTTAAAGCACCATCCAAAGCAATCCAACCTCGCCAGCCCAAATTTCATTCTAATGAATCCATCCCCGGAAGAATACTACTTAATTAATTAGCAGCTCATTTGCATGAGGTGGCATGTTATTAAAGTTCTGCTGCTGCAAGTAGGGCTGTGACAAGGTGTGAGCTGACAGCTTTTCAAATAAAAAGTCTTTTCAAGGAATGATCTCCCGAACTGGCAGCTTTGTTCTAAACGAGCCTCTCATGCAGTAATAAATTAAAGACATGGGGGCTGCTGATTAGGCTCTGCATGGTGCCTCTGTGCCATCCTCCCTGCTTTACCCTGCAGGAGCAGCTCTGCACCAGGGTGGAGGGAGCAGAAGGATGGGAGAAGGAAATAAAGGCGTGGAGAAGGAAAGAACCTCTTCAGTGGCAATTTCTCTCCTCCTGGAGGGCAGGGGAGCTGGGGCAGCATTGGGGTGGTCCCACCAAAGTGCCAGGGACCTGAAATCCAGACTTTGTCCTGGAGGATGAGAGTGACACAATGCCAGCGGCTCCTTGTCACTGCCCCCACTGGTTCATCCCCTTCCCAACCACAGCTGCCACCCACCACTGATGCCACAGCTGTCCTGCTCAAGGCCTCTCTCAGGCACTTCAGAAGAGAAAGATCTGCCTGTGGAAGTTTGGGGGATGCTCCTGGCACTGGCAGGCAGCCCTGGAGGAAAACTCTCAGCTCCACCAAAACTCCGAGCAGGGCTCCCTGCAACAAACTCCACCAAAGTGGTTTTTCTCACCAGGGTTTTGCAAGGGCAGCCCCAGCAGTGATTAGTGAGTGTATTTAATGTTTAGCTGGGCAGTGTGACTAGGGAAAGGATGGATTTCCTCCTCCCTCAGGGACCAGAGCAGTCGGTCTCCAGGAGCTGCTTTGCTCCCAGCCGTGACTTCCTGCAGGGAACTCATCCATCCAGGCTTCCCCGGCCTGGCTTTGGGGCAGAGACAAAGGTGGTGCCCACTGTGACAGATCCATTCCCTCCTAGTTTGGGAGAAATGCATAAAGAAAATGTGACAGGAGAGAAGGAGACTGGGAGACGAGGGAGCCTGCAGGTAATGAAGTTAATTGGATATGCTGATTTGAATTGAATGTGCATGTAAGGTTTGTCATTAACTTCCTCACGGACACATCCATGATTTAAAGGAAAGATACTTAATGGGATTACTGTGTCACTTGAATTCCCACGTGCAGGGCAGGGAGCCCAGTCCCATTCCTGGTGTTCCTGCCTGCAGCATGGGCGTTTCCAGGGCTGGGCTTCTCCTTCCGTGGATGGGGACATGGTGAGGGGTCCTGCTGGGGGCTCGGGCCCCTTGCACACCTGCATGAGCAAATTCAGCTCCCAGCTGTGGAGGGGCTGGCTGAATGATGCTCAGGACCCCTCCCACTTCCCTGGGTTTAGTAATGACCTGGAAATGGGTCCAATCCAGAAGTCAGCAGGGAGCTTGGGGGGCACTTTACTCCCAGAATTTCACAGAGGGTTTGGAGGGCTCTTGGAAACTCCCCAGGTAATGATTTGCAGTTGTGGATTCTCCCCTCCTGGAGGTTGCTGGAGGTGTCAGAGGATGCAGGACCAGGAGCATCACACAGGCACCAGCTTGGCACTTCATTTTCATTACAGAAATAGCAAGTTCAGGCAGTCCCTGCTGCTCCTGGCCCTGGGAATCACCTCAGGAGCTCCTCCATTGCCTCCCTGGCTCTTTCCACATGGAAGCCCAAAGTGCTTTGGGAGCCACCAGGCACCTGCAGACGTGGGGAGAAGCTGCAGCTCTCGAGGAGTTAATGGGTGGCCTTGCTGCAGGATCCAGGGTGGGGAATCAGTCCCTTCATGCATGGACTTATTCAGCTGTTTTTTCTGGCATCAGGCATTCCATCATGAGTCAGCCTCCTGGAAACACCCTAATGAAAGCAGACAGGTAATTTAATCAGGGAAAGTTCCTACAAAGAGATTTGATGTCTCCTAATGGGAGCCTGCTGGGAGGCACTGGGAGGGGATGAGGAGATATCCCACCACTGGCACTGGCTGGGCAAAACACCCGAGGGGAACTTCCCTAGGAGAGGTGTGGGGGAGCTTCATGTCAGATTAGATCCTTGAGTGGCTCCTACACGGCCACATCCCCGTGGCACAATGTGGTATTTGCTAATCTCTGGTGATAAAACCCAGCTTAGGCCTGCAGCTGCATTGTGGGGGCATTAGAGAGCTCAGTGTGAGCCTGTCCCTGCAGGGCTGCAGCTCCCTGCACCAGGGGCTGCATTGTGGGGGTGTTGGAGAGCCTGGCTCCCAGGGCTGCAGCTCCCTGCACCCTGCACGTCCTGCTCCTGCACCAGGGGCTGCTGCTGGCCCCGCAGCCTGCGAGCCAGGGATGAGTTTGGATTGGCAGATTATGTCATTAGGCCCTTCTCAGCAGAGATTTGTAAACACCCATGGGGAGGGAAGGGCTGGCTCTGCCCAGGCAGCTCCCTGGGTTCAGGTCCGAGTGTGGGGTGTGACCTCCCAGGCCCTGCTGACCCTCTGGCCCCACTTTCCAGCTCGCTGAGGTGCCTCTCCCCACACCTGC
This sequence comes from Notiomystis cincta, assembly GCA_013398075.1. Classification (NCBI taxonomy): domain Eukaryota; kingdom Metazoa; phylum Chordata; class Aves; order Passeriformes; family Notiomystidae; genus Notiomystis; species Notiomystis cincta. The sequence goes on from VZRX01014579.1 coordinate 53,498, forward strand.
CTGCTCCACCCACCCCCTGCTTCCCTCTGTGCCTCTCTCCTGAACCCTTCCCATGCCCATCATCCTTCAGGAGAGGAGGCAGACAGGGAGAGAGAGGGGATGTGACCAAACAGGAGCCCTGGAGCCCAGCCCCATCCCTCTGCTCCCCTCTCCCACATCGCTGTGCTGGGATGAGCCCTGGATTTGGGACGAACCCTGGGTTCAGGACGAGCCCAGAGGTGCAGGGTTGGTCCCACGCTGCTGTTCCAGGGACAGGTCAGGAGTTGTCTGGCCCCAGGAGGGCACCCATACGTGAGGCAGAGGAATTATTTCCCTCTCCAAACGTCAACAAGAAGCTTCCTGCTGTGTGAGATGATCCCTTTCTTCTTCCTCGTCCACAGGAATCATCGCTCTTCTCTGACATCATCATTTGTTGCCATGGAAACCGAGCCCTGAGCAAGAGATGCAGTGGAGCATCCTGGTGTCAGTGGGTGCCTCTCAGCCCTGGCCTGTGGGCAGGGGGCTGCGGGGTCATCTGGGGGTTCGACACCCACCCAGGCAGTGGGGCAGGGAGCAGCGGGCTCTGCTGTCCCCTCCTGCTGTGCCCTGAGCCCCTCCCCGGGACAGGCTCCGGGAGAGCCCGGGGGCTGCTCCCCGGCCTCTGTGGGGGCAGGAGGGGGCCGGCAGCCCCCCAAACCCGGCGCTGTGTCCCAGGACTCCACACCAGGCACAGCCCCCAGCTCCCGTCCCGGCTGGGGGAGCCTCGGGCACAGGGCGCTGCCTCCAGCCCGGAGCTGCAATTCCCAGTTGGAATTGGTCTGCACCAGGCTTGGCCAGTGGTATCTCTCTTTATTAGCCCTGTCTGACCTCATTACTAGAAAGAAGCTCAATTTAACGAGCTGCCGGTGCCCTGAGGGAACTCTGGAAAACAGTTGTTTTTCACAAAGGCTGCTGATCCTTCATGTCCGGCGCTTCCATTCCCGCCTGCCCATTAATCAGGCGTTTGCATGGAGGTGGCTGCGGATCCCTGACAGCCCACTGCTCCTGCTGTTTGTTCCTCAGGTGATTTTTGTCCCTGATGCGGGCTGGCAGCTCCCAGAGCAGCGTGGGTGACTCGGGTGGCAGCAGCCAGTAAGGCACTGGGCTCCTACTGGTGTGAACCTGCCTCTGATTCTCGGTATTTCACGGGGGCTGTGTTGATTCCGGCTCTCACAGGTGGAATTAAAGCAGGATTTGACCTTCTGCCTTTTGGGGGATTTTGCTTTCTGAAAATTCAGGGGTTTTGAGGCAGGCTTGGGCTGGCAGCTTAATCCTGCCAGAGGCTCCCTGTGCCTGACCGTGGGTGTTCAACAGACCACTCACGTTCCTACCTGAGGTTCTTTCATAGCTCTGAAATCTCCGAAGGTAAAGGCAAAGAGAGAGAAATCCAGAAAATAAATGTGTTTGTGTGTAGCCAACATGTCTGTACATGGCAGGAGGCGCCGGGGCTCTCTCCGAGGGAGGATTTATTGGGAGGAGGGTGCAGGGGAGCCTTTCTGCTCTGCGAGTGTGAAGATCTCCTGGTATTTCCAGCTGGGGTGGCTCATTTCTCAGATAAATCTTAGGATGCTTAACAACCTGCTCTCTTACCAGAAAAAAGAGCCAGCCCTTTCTGTGCTCCCTCCTGTCTCTTCCGAGGGTTTAGGCTCCGGGATTTCCTGCCTTGTGCTCCGCTCCGCAGCCAGGCAGGGAAAAAGGAGCAGCAGGACGGGCTGGGGCGGCACAGCTCGGCGTGTGGCAGGAGCAGATGGCATCCCCGGGATAGGAGGCTTTTCCAGGGCCGTGTTCCCTCTCCTGGATGGGCACCAGGCGCATCCCGGCCCATTCCCAGCCCTTTTCCGGCACATTCCCGGCCCCTCTGGCCCGGCCGCGCTGTCGCTGCGAGCCCTTGGCTCTGCCAGCCCCGCTCACACCGCGTTGCCATCCAGCGGCTCTCCAAACATGCAAATCCTGGTGGGAAAGACAATGTAAAGAGTTTGTTTATCCTCCTCCTTTCCCCTCGCGCAGCCCCCGAGGCCATCAATTATTAACTTTGGGAAGAGAAGGCGTTTCCTCAACAGCAGCGGCTGCTGGCAGGGATGGGGTTTGTCACAGCCCGGGCAGGTTTTCCTGCAGGAGCAGGGCGAGGTTGTGGAGGGATGCTCGGAGCTGAGCTGAGCGGGCCGTGTGGGGCTGTGTCAGCGCTCTGCTCGCTCGGCAGAACGGGCTGGGCTGGCTTTGCCTCACTCAGGAATGTGGTGGCAGCAGCATCTCCCGGTTTTAAGCAGGGATGATGCTCCAGGAGGATTCCACAGCGGGAGGAGGTGATGGAGATTGTCCAAGTGTCGTTCTATAGGTGTCTAGAGAATTTAAAAATACTTCTGCAGCATCTTGGCTTTGCTGTTGCCCGTGGAGTTTTGTGGTTTCCTATCAGGCTTATTTTAGAGAGAATCTTAAAAGTTTACAATTTTCCTTCCCCTTGGATGGTCAGACATAGCTCACTGGCAGTCCCTGTGCTCACCTTGCAGCCACAAAACTGCCTCATTATTTCTCCTGGATTGCCAAAATCACACTGGGGAAGGAATCCAGTGGAGAAGGAACCTTTGCTCCCGCTCCCGCTCCCTGCGCTGCCTGCTGGCTCTGCTCTGTCTCCAGTTTGGAGCTGAGATTTTTGAATTCCTTTTCCTTCTCCCCCACGCCACCATCCCCCGATAAATCCCGATTTTTGCTGCTGTGAGCTCCCCTCTAACCTGCGTGTGCCCCTTGCAGATCCGAGCCGACGGCCCCCCCCAGGGCGGGGTCCAGTACGAGGTGCTGACGGTGTTCAAGGACGGCAGCCCGGTGCTGCGGGACATGGCCTTCTCCATCGACCACAAGTACCTGTACGTCATGGCAGAGCGACAGGTGAGTGCCAGCGCTCGGCATTCCAGCCCCTTTCCCGGGGGAATGCGCTCCGGGCACACGGAGCTCGGGACAAGAGGTTGGGGAGCCAGGAGGAGCTCAGGTTTCTCTGCCCCTGAGCAGAGATTGCTGTCGGTGCTCGGGGGAGGGTTGTACCTGCTCGTTCCTGGCTGGAAGTGCCAGGAGCTGCGCTGGTTTGGGGCTCTGAGCCCTCCCTGCCTCAGGGATTCCAGCAGCAAGGCTGCCACGCTGAGGGTTTGCACGGTTTTGTCTGGGAGAGTCCTTTAGCACAGAACCCTGGAATTAATGAGGGTGGAAAATCCCTCCAGGACCATCGATTCCAAGCTGTGCCCGATGCCCACCCTGTCCCCAGCCCAGAGCTCTGAGTGCCACCTCCATCCTTCCCTGGACACCTCAGGGATGGGAATTCCAGACCTCCCTGGGCAGCCCCCGACTGCCCTTTCCACGCACAAATTCCTCCTGCAGTGGCCGAACCGATGGTGCCTTTGTTTCTCTCTATTCCTGTGTTTGTTTGGTTATTTCCCAGCATGTCTGAAGGGGGTCCAGTGGGGGATGCTGCACAGAGGAGGGACCAAGCCCCACTGACCCTGGCTCTGCTCTGTGCCCCCCATGCTGCCCAGCCCGAGAAGGCACAGCCCAAGAGATTCTGAGGGGAATTGGTGGCTGGCAGGCCACGGGAGGCTGCTGCTGGGGGAGCCAGGGTGGTGTCAATAATCTGGGGCCTTCTGTTCTGCTCTGAAGCCCCCAGCACTCAGATTTCCGGGGTCACTGGCTCTGCTGAGCGTTTTCCTGGCTGCTCCTCAGGACTCAGGATGGGGCTGGTGCCTTGGGAGGGCTGGAGGAGGGGAAGGGCTGTGCCTGGGGGTGTCTGGGTGCTGTTGAATTGTTCTGTGTGGAGTGAACCCTCTGGTCACTGACAGCTTTCCACCTGTCCTCCCTCCCACCTGCTCTGAGGTGCTGCAGGGAGGCGTTGGTGTGATCAGGGATGTTCTGATGGAGGTGGAGAGCAGCTCTCCTTGCACAGCTCCTCCCTAAGCCAGCAGAACTGATTTTCTGACCTACAGCGAGAAAAGAAAACATTGGGAAATCCTTTCCTTGGCTCCAAAGTCATTTAAAAGCAGGGAAGAAGCGTTTTAGAAGAGGGCAAAGCCTTCTCCCTGCTGAAAGCCTTGAGTGAATGAATCCCTGATGCTGAGGAAGGCATTTTGTGCTTGCTAGAGCCACTCAGGGACAGGCACTTGCATGAGCAGCCACAAATTTCAGCTCCCCTTGCAGCGCGGGCTGGGATTAGATGGCAATAATGAGGATCTGTGCAAACTTTGCCATTGAATTATTTTATTCAAATGTTAATGCTTGGTCACTTCGTGCAGGAGCCACGTGCTGCCCGTGCTCCCACCAGGGAGGAAACGACCCAGTGTGGATCTCAAACAGTTGAGGAACTGTTTTCATTAGGAGCAAAATCCAGTGGGACAGCCTCTAACTCATCTTTTATGAGGCAAGATCGTCTTAATATTCATCAAAGCACTAATTTGCTTAATTGTGAAACAAAAAGATGTGAAGAGAATTAGCAAATAATAGAATATTCCTGGAACATTAATTCCATTTTCAGCCACGGCTCTGCCTTGGGGAGACTCCAGGAGCTGGGGGCTGCTGCCTCTCATTCCTTGCAGGATTTGCCTCAGGATTTGCCTTTTGCCCTTGCAGCACTGCGTGCCTTGGGTCCCAAAATCCCAGCATCCAATGCATATGGATCTTGTCAGCTCCTGTGACCCCGGTGCCCCCATCCCAGCAATGTGATAGTTCAGCAAAGTGCAGGCAAGAATACATTTTCCCTGGGTTCTGTATAAAAGAGGCTGATGATTGAAAAGGGGTCAGCAGCAAGAGGAGAGAGGTCCAGCAGCTCCAGAGGGCTGCAGATGGTGGGAGGTGCCCTCAGAAGGACTGAGAATATACAGCAATGCTGAGAATATACAGCAATATTAGGAATATACAGCAATATTGAGAATATACAGCATTATTGAGAATATACAGCAATATTGAGAATATACAGCAATGCTGAGAATATACAGCAATGCTGAGAATATACAGCAATATTGAGAATATACAGCATTATTGAGAATATACAGCATTATTGAGAATATACAGCAATGCTGAGAATATACAGCAATATTGAGAATATACAGCAATGCTGAGAATATACAGCAAAAAAAATGGCCTCTGAAGTCTGGAAATTCAGAAGAAACCCCAATTCTGCCACAGGAAAATGCCACAGAGAGCAGCTGTTGCTAGCAGGGATGTGCTGCAGGTTGATGTGGGGGGACGATTGTCCAGAGCTGGGGATTTGAAAATCTGCTGAGACAGGAACAGGCCAGAACAGAGCTCCTGAGAGCTGGGCTGGGGTTTCCGTGGCACTGAGCTGAGGAAGGTGCTCCCCAGCAGTGCTGTGGCTGCTCCTGAGCTGCCCTGGGCTCGGGGACAGCCAGCCCTGGGGCGGGAGCTGGGCGGACAGACGGACACGTGGGGACATTTCCCGGGAGGGATGGAGCTCCTGGGCACGGAGCCCAGGTCCCTCCTGTGCCAGCAGCAGCCAGGAGCAGCTTTGTGCAGAGCTGCAGCAGGGAAAGGAGCTCTCCCTGCTCGCTCGGAGCTGTGGCTGCAGGCACAGCCCTTCCCCGCTCCCCTGGCGCCCGGCCCAGCCCTGTCTGTGCTTTGCTCCAGTTTTTTTCCTCCCTCTTTTTTTGAGCTCTCCCTGNATGGAGATGGAGATGTTGATGGAGATGGGGATGGGGATGGAGATGGGTGGCACTGGAGGAGCTTTGTGAGGTTCCAAGGTGGGAATAGCAGTGGGTCAGGCAGTGCTGTCAGAGTTGCTCTCCCCAAAATCCCAATTTTTGGGTCCTGTCCCCAAATTCACCATGGGTTCTGTGGTGGGTCAGTGCTGAGGGGACCAGCACAGCCACAGTGAGGGGACCATGGCTCTTCTCAGCCACTGTCCAGCATGAGCTGCCTCGATTTCACAGACAAATTCAATTAACAGCTTCTATCAAGGAAAAACAAAAACAAAAACAAGCTCCTGCAGTGGAATTGGTCACATTGCTGCTTCATGGCCACGGGTGAGACGTGGGGGTGCCGATCAAACAGCAGCTCAGGGGTTAATGGCACGGCACTGACAAATGTGGGGCCACCAAAGCCCCCTGACCAAAACGTTCCCGTTTTATCCCTGAGTCCGTCAGAGCCCACAGCGCACCTGCCCCTGCAGGAGAGGAAATCTCAGCTTTCCCCTTTCGGGGAAGGGCTGCGGCTGGCAGGGGATGCTGCGAGAGGCGGCCNAAAAAATGGCCTCTGAAGTCTGGAAATTCAGAAGAAACCCCAATTCTGCCACAGGAAAATGCCACAGAGAGCAGCTGTTGCTAGCAGGGATGTGCTGCAGGTTGATGTGGGGGGACGATTGTCCAGAGCTGGGGATTTGAAAATCTGCTGAGACAGGAACAGGCCAGAACAGAGCTCCTGAGAGCTGGGCTGGGGTTTCCGTGGCACTGAGCTGAGGAAGGTGCTCCCCAGCAGTGCTGTGGCTGCTCCTGAGCTGCCCTGGGCTCGGGGACAGCCAGCCCTGGGGCGGGAGCTGGGCGGACAGACGGACACGTGGGGACATTTCCCGGGAGGGATGGAGCTCCTGGGCACGGAGCCCAGGTCCCTCCTGTGCCAGCAGCAGCCAGGAGCAGCTTTGTGCAGAGCTGCAGCAGGGAAAGGAGCTCTCCCTGCTCGCTCGGAGCTGTGGCTGCAGGCACAGCCCTTCCCCGCTCCCCTGGCGCCCGGCCCAGCCCTGTCTGTGCTTTGCTCCAGTTTTTTTCCTCCCTCTTTTTTTGAGCTCTCCCTGAGCCTTTCATGTCTCGCTGCCAACTCCTTCCAAAGCAGAATATTTGACATTTGATTTCACTCCCACAAAGCACAGAAGCAACAGTTGCACAGCCCAATCTGGGGGAGAGAGGAATAAAGAAACTTTGCTTCCAGGCACTGGGAGTTCGGGAACCACACGGTTTAGGGGTGGTTATTAGGAGCTCTTTCAGGTTCCCTTCCTGCAGCACCTGCTCTCAAACACTCAGAGAGAAAAAGAGAAGTGGTTCTGACCCTATTTAAAGTGTAAATTCATTTCTCAGTGTCGGTGGAGCAAACAAAGCCCATTTCTGCCCACAGGCTGAGCNGCTCCTGCAGTGGAATTGGTCACATTGCTGCTTCATGGCCACGGGTGAGACGTGGGGGTGCCGATCAAACAGCAGCTCAGGGGTTAATGGCACGGCACTGACAAATGTGGGGCCACCAAAGCCCCCTGACCAAAACGTTCCCGTTTTATCCCTGAGTCCGTCAGAGCCCACAGCGCACCTGCCCCTGCAGGAGAGGAAATCTCAGCTTTCCCCTTTCGGGGAAGGGCTGCGGCTGGCAGGGGATGCTGCGAGAGGCGGCCCTGAAGTCTGTAACAGCACTGATTGTGCGGGGGGCAGCGGGGCAGCCGCGTTCCTGCCCTGGATGGAGCCTCGGCGCCTCCCAGCTCCATCCCCGGCGCGGAACCAGCGCGGTTCGGCGGCTGCGGAACCCGCGGGCAGGGCTGGGCAGCGGCTCCCAGCGCGCAGGGCAGCCCAGCACACCCTGGCAGGGCTGGTGGGCACGCAGCAGCCCGGGCTTCGAGCAAGCACCGCACAGAGATTTTCGCAGCTCTCGACACAAGAAGGAATTTGGCTATTTTTAAGCCGGCAGCGAGAGGAGCTCAATCAAACGCGGGGCAGGGATTGCCGGCTCCAAAAGATTTTACCACCTAATCAAGGGCTGTAAACGTGGAATTTAAATCAGCAGGATCGAAACGCTCGCAGGAAATGCTCCTTGGAAGGAAAATCCTTGCGTTAGTGGTGAGGAGAAGATCCCAGGAGGGTCCTTTCCTTCCCTGCCAGCCCTGACTGTGGATCAGGGGCTCCTTGCAGCTGCAGCAGTGGGATCTGTAGGGGCAGAGGAGCTGGTGCTGAGCAGTTCTCCCTCTCCTCACTCCCTCTTCCCTGCCTGAAAACAGCCGTGCCCCCACGTTTTCCTCATCTCCCACCCTTTCCCCCGCTAACGACCCCTCAGTTGTTCGTGCTCCCCAGGTAAAACGCCGGGGTGAGGTGCTGAGGGGGAGCAGCACCTTCCTCACCCGCCCGGGGTGCTGTAAATGCAAATTTCCCCTTCCAGGAACACCCTCCCCAGCCCAGCCGGGCTCACGCCGCGGCTCGTTCAGGGATGATTTCGCCCTGGTTTGATGAGGATGTAACAGAGCAGCCTCCTGCCCTGGCTGGGAACCTCAGCATGGCCCAGGTAGAGATAAGGACCCACAATCACCCAGCGAAGATCAATTAACGCGGCAGAGCTCGCAGGGATCCTCTGCCCCTCCGGGGACTGCTGGGTGTGCCCGTTGCAGGAGGGCTTTGGAGGGCACCGCTTTGAGCTCTTTCACAGAATCAGAGCACCACACAACGGGTTGGGTTGGGGGGACCTTAAAACTCGTCTCATTCCACCCCCGGTTGCCCCAAGCCCCGTCCAGCCTGGCTTTGAACTCTCCAGGGACGGGGCAGCCACAGCTCCTCCTGATTTATTCCCAGACCTGTTGCTTTTCCACCGGCTGAATTTCCCCCCTCCCTCTCCACATCCATCACTGTGGCTTTGGGTAAAGAAATTGTCTCTCAGTCTGCTCTGGGAGCGGTGAAATATTTGCTTTGCAAGAGCCCCTGTGCCAGGAGCTGCAGCTCTCCAGGGATAATTTGTTGTGCACTCCCCTGTCCTGTAACCCCGAGAGGTTTTGGTCCTGTGAAAACTGCTTGGCTTTGGAGTGAACTTTGCGGGTGCTGAGTGAGGGGGAGGCAGATGGGAGCTGCCCTGATGATTTGGGAGGGCTTGGGAGTGGAGTGAGGGCTGAGAAAAACAGGGGAGCCCATCAGTCCTGGAGCAGCAGGGCTGTAAATACTGATGGTGTCCTGAAAAGAACTGCGAAAACATGATAAAAAATGCAGGAGATGTGGATAAAAGGGTCTGGAGTCATCAAGAGGGAAAAAATGAACTGATTAAATTTTTAGCTACATTATCTGCTAGTTGAACAGCCAGTTAGCTAAACATAATCTCAGCAAACTTTGCACACTGGCACAGGGTAAAGGGCTCGGCTGAATCCCACCAGAGTGTCCAAAATCCTGCCTCCCATGGACTGTTCCACCTGCTCATCCCGTGCCAGCCTTTGGCCACGGGCTGGGACAGAGAGGGAGCTTGGGATGGGGAAGGAGCCCCTGGAGGAAGGGCTGTGCCCCGGGGGGTGTTTGCACAGCTCCTCTTCCACACCACCTGCTCCCTCCCAAAATTCCTGACCTGCCCACCGCAGTTCTCCACTTCCCTCCCCGCCTCAATTAGGAATAATTAAGAAATTCCGCTAAAAACTTGTCTGAGATCATTAGCAATGCCTCCCTGACAAGGAGGATGTGTTAATTAGCACCGATGGCCCAAAAAGCCGCAGCCCAGCCAGGTGGGACAGCCTGCTGGCTGCTCTGGAGCCCCGCTGCCAGCACATTTGTCAGGCCCTGCTGGGGCTCACCTGCTGCTGGCCAGACTGGTTCCAGCGCCTCCCCACAGCCCCAGCCGGCTGGGAATTCTGTCCAGACACAAACCCAGTGTGGGCAGCTCGGGGCTTTGAGGTAAGGGATCCTGGAAGGATAAACTTGCCGGGAAGAAGCGGTGGAAACCACGGCGGTGTGAGCTCGGGGTCAGTGGGTTTGTTTTCCCTGGGTGAGTTCTATTTCAGACAGTGCTCATGTGGTTGTTCCTTTCAAGTGCTGGCTGCCTTTGCCTCCAGTTTGTTTGTTTTGCTTTGGTTTTTCTTTGTATTAGGGCTGTTTCTTCCCCTGCCAGTCGCAGCCACAGGGTTCCCATGTGTTTGCTTCGGCATTTGCTTCCCTTTCCAATTCCTCCTCTGCCACAGAGCCATTGTTTCATTTTCGGGAGAGCCACCGCAGTCCTGAAATATTTCTAGAATTTCCCTTACGTGCACATTCACAGGCACAAAGCCTCACTCCCCAGTGCTGTGGGCTTTGTAAAGGGACCTGAGACATCCCCAGGAGCTGGGGGCAGGTCTGATGTGCCCCCAGATTTGATGCTCCATCCTGAAAGAAGCTGAGTTTGTGGAATCCCAGAATTTTTGGGGTTGGAAAGGACCTTAAAGCTCTGCAAGCACTGCCATGGACACCTCCCAGTGTCCCAGGTTACCTAGAGCCTCACCCAGCTCTGATGTTCAAGGCTGGGTTCAGAATGCTGCAGAGCCCTGGCTTTGCTGCAGGATGGGGTGGACAGACAGACAGACCCAGGTCCTCCTCAAGACCTGTAAAATGAGAGAGCTGCGTTCCCAGGAGGGAGAAGGGCTTGAAGGAGAGACCTCAAATGTCACACTCAGTTTGTTAAAAACAAATTTGGATTCCTCTTCCTCTTTAAACTCCCCCTCTTCCCCCATTCCCAAGCTCCTGGAATAGCCTGGAATAGTCTGTCTTCCCAGCAGATGAGCTTGGTGGGTACTGAGGCGGCGAGGCCGGGAATTGCTCACACCGGGCGCCGGCAGAAAGGAAACATAACTCACAATATGCTGAGGGGAGCTCTGAAACTGCACAAATTATTCTATTTTATACTTTAATTAGTTTGAATTAGCAATGGGAATAGATGCATAAAATGATCCAGTGAAGGGTGAAATGGAAAAAGGGCTGTGGTGTGGAGTATCACTTTATTATGTGGGGTTTGTGCAGACAATGTGCAGGAGCTTGTCCCGCTGGATCTTTTCCCTGTGAGGACTGCCTCAGCCCTGGAAGAGTGTGCCTCAGCCCTGGAAGAGTGTGCCTCAGCCCTGGCAGTGTCCAAGGCCAGGCTGGACAGGGTTTGGAGCAACCTGGGACGGTGGGAGCTGTCCCTGCCCATGGCAGGGTACAGCAGGATGGGGTTTAAGGTCCCTTCCAAGCCAAGCCATTCCTGGGTCTGTGACTCTGCCAGCAAGGGCAGCAAGTTCAAGCTGTGTCCTGCAGTGCTTCCCTTGGATCAGGCTCTGCCTGCTCACCTCAAAATCTGGGGACAATGTGACACTTTTCTGGTGGCTGTGTGGGCTGGGGAGCAGCTGAGAAACCCCCTGGCCTTGACTTCTCCATGCTCCCAACTCTTCCTTGGACTGAATCCGAGGCTCAAAGGGGCAGAAGGATTTAAGAGAGTTCAAATCCACCCTGGTTCTTAAACCTTGAGCATTTTCTGCCTTTTTCTCCTTTTCCCCTCAAAGTTCTGAAAAATTCCCCAGAATGAGGTGGAACTTGACTCAAGCTTCTGCAGGTTCCAGATAGGTTGAAAATGATGGATGTGCCCCAGGAAAAGTGGCTGGAATGGTCTTGCAAGCTGGGACTAAACATAAAAGTTAAGGCTGGTTGTAAAGCAGAAAAAACTCCAACTTTTTGTGAGGTTTGTTCTTGCTCTCCTTCCTCCTTCCCTGGAAAAACACTTCCCGTTATAACTTTGCTGTGGCAGAAAACATTGGGATTTTCTGGAGCGGGGTCTGGAGGGAGGAGCGGGGATTTCCCTGGGATGTTCCTGGAGAGCACATTCAGCACCCACGTGGGAATGCTGAGCACCAGCCCTGGTGCAGATCCTGCGTTCTAAACAAGAGCCCCCTGCAGCCTCGGGTGTCCCTCCCTCCCCCAGGGCCCTGCAGCCCCATCCCTGTGCTGCTCCATAACTGTGGCATTTCTGGCTGGTGCTGCTGGGGGGAAGGAGCTCCATCAATAACCCTGTATTTATTTGAGCAGCGAGCAGGAATGTGCCTGGCAGACTAAACACTCCCTGCTCCCCCTGCTCCGGGGGCTGCCCCAGCCCTGCCCAGGGCCCTGCTCACAGTGCTGGGGCCGGACAGAGAGGGGGAACAGCAGTCCTGGCCTGGAGCTTCCTGCGTGGGTGTTAAAGAAATTATTTTTATTGTAATCAAGCTCAGAACGTGCTGCTCACACAGGGGGATTGTTGTTTTCCCTCTTCAGTTTTCCTCTGCCTTTTCCACCAATTTCTCTCCTGCAAACCCCAGCAGGCTGTGAACATTGTGCTCTGCACTCTCAGGTTTTATCCTCCATCCCCTATGGGATGGAGCAGCAATAGATCTTTTTAGGTCTTTTTAGATCAGGGCTGAAGCATAGAGATGCTGTGTGCCCTATCCTGGGAAGCCTCCCAGACCCTCAGTCCCACAACCAAGGGCCATTCCTCACTGCTCTGCTGTCCAGGTCGATGCTCCAACGAGGAGAATGTGGGAAGAGAAGGACCTGGATGTGGTTTGCAGTGCCAAATACTTGATAAAGACCCCATCAATTTGGGCATCACCTTCCCAACTGCAGCTATTCCCATGGACTCCTAGGAGTGAACCTTTAAAACGGATAAAAGTTCACCAAAAGTTGATTCCAGTGCACAAAATGCCCTTGGAGGCTCCGGTGAAGGCCCCAGTGCCTGTCCCAGAGGGGGGATGCTCCTGGCAGGGCACAGAGGTGTGCTGGGCAGCAGGGCTGGGCCCTGGCGAGCTGTGGGAGCTCCTTCCCTCCCTGCAGAGCAGCTGGACGTGCCCACAGCCAGCGGCGCTTTCCAGGCTTGACTGAGCCCTGGGCTGATCCTTCGTGGCAGCCCTGGAGGTGCAGAGGAGCTTTCGTGTGAGCTGTTGCTGCCAGGCTACACCTGTGAATATTTATAGACTCTGGGCTCTCCTCCTCCCCACCCTGGGAATGTCCTCTCTTTCCTCCAAGCCTTCTTGAACTCTGGAAGAGCCAAACTTGTGGGTTTGGTGGCAAAAAAAGCAAAGCTCAAGGGGGGTGTTGGTGCCTTGGAGCCCCAATTCCACAGAGCATCCCCAAGGCTCTGTTCTTCCCAGGCTCAAACAGCAGCATCCCTGATTCCAGCTGCAGACAAAGCAGGGCAAAGAATTTGGGGCTCCGAGCTGTGCTGAGGGCTCAGCCAGAGAATTTGGGGCTCCGAGCTGTGCTGAGGGCTCAGCCAGAGAATTTGGGGCTCAGAGCTGTGCTGAGGGCTCAGCCAGCAGGTCTGCAAAGGGAGCAGGGAGTCAGGAGCACTCCATAACCCACCGTGCTGCCAGCACTGCCCACCATCCTCGCTCAGGGAGAACTGGGCAGCTCTGGGTGTTTCCCCCTCTCAGGAGGCAGGAAAAGGCTGTGTCTGGGGGATGCTGTCCCTGCAGTCGCTGCCTGCAGCCCAGAGGCTGCTCAGTTGCAGAGGAGTTGGCACGGGCGCTCTGGAGCGTGCTGGAAGCTGGCACGGGAAAGCTGCTTTATCTGGCCTTCAGATGGAGCAAAATGCTGCTCCAAATGTGCATTGCTGAGGTCAGGACGGCCACAGAGGGCACAGAGGAGGAGGGGGGAGGATTTCAGGGAGCAGTTTCTCACACTGCACCGAGTCTGGATGGGTTTGGGGGTATTTCAGGCCCCTGCTGAAGTGGTGCCACCAGAAGCAATGACACATTGCCTCCCCCCCTCCCTGGCTCCACTTCAGATGTGTCTCTCCAGTTGCTCCTGCAGCACATATTTATCTGCTCCCTGCCCTTCTGGCAGCTTGTTTTGTGTTGCTGCTCCCTCTCAAGCAGAGGCTGAGCAGGGTCAGGAGCTCTGTGGGGCTGCAGGACCTGCAGGAGACCACGCTGGATGGGGGAGGCATCAGAGAGGCTTTCAAATAACTGAATTAAAAGACTCTCTGGGAATCCTGTTCCAGCAGTGGAGGAATAGGGAGGTCTGAGCAGGGAGGGGGGCAAAAAGGAGCCCCAGGCACCAAGGGTCTCCCAGCTGCTGAGGGGGATGAAGGGGTTGGAGAAGATGGTGGAGGTGGAATGAGATGAGCTTTAAGGTCCTTGCCAACCCAGAGCATTCAGGATTCCCTGATTCTGAGTCTCTCAGAGGCAGGGAGGCCTTTTGCTTCGTTAGTGACACCCCTAATGACCCTGCCCTGCCCTCCAGTGCCTCACCAAAACCCAAATCCCTGGACATTTTGGGCAGGGTTTGGTCAGGGATCACTGCCTGCCTGGCTGCTCCTGGTGCTGGCTCTTTGGGCAGCCCCTGCAGCCCCAGCTGAGGGAGCTGTGGGAGCAATTCCCACCCAGCCCTCTGGAGCAGGGACAGCACTCAGCACTGGGGTCAGGACTGATGTTTCCTTTACCTCCCAACAAGCTGCAGTTGTTTCGGGCTTTTCCCCATCCATTTAAGTGACTCACAACTGCCAGTGCCTTGGGTGCTATTAATACCTCCCTAAGAACACAATTCTAAGTGTTTTTATTTTCATTTTCTTTGTGGAGGAGCCAGGGGAAGGATGGGGTTTAACAAACAGCTCCTCCCTGTGTGGCTGAGCCTCGGTGAGAGCGAGCAGACAGCGCTGCCCACAAAAACAATTTGCTCAAAATCCATCCAAAAAGAGCTGACCACACTTTTATTTGGAGAAGCTGTGCCAGAAACAGCATTCCCGTGCCTGCAGAGAGGGGAGTGCAGGCTCCAGTTAGTCAAAAACAGGCTGGATTTTTCCATTTTAGGTCTTTGCATGGTCCAGGCTGGTGGCCTGGGATCCAGCTCGTCCCTGGCACCTCATCCAAGCAGGGTGCTGGAGGAAGTGTTGGATTTGTAGGAGAAATTTCCCTGTGAGGCAGCAGCAGAGGGCTGGGGGCTGGGTTCAGGCTGTGTTTGGGTGATGCAAAAAGGACCTGGAGCCTTCAGGGTGAATAAGGGGATCACAGAACCACAGAATACCTGGAAGAATCACTGAGTCCTGCACAGGACACCCCAAAATCCCACCCTGTGCCTGAGAACATTGTCCAAATGCTGAGTTTTGGTTGATTTTAGGAGTATTTTAAGCCAGGATTCAGCTCTAGAAGCAGTGGCTCATTGTCCCCTGCCCTCCCTGGCGCTGCCAGAGGTGTCCAGGGGTGTTTTGGGGTGGCTGTTTTGGGGCTCTCCTGTCCTTACAGGGGTGCAGGGGGACCGCTGGATCAGAGAGAGACCCCGAGCAGCCCCAGGTCCCCCCGTGGTGGTGCCCATGGGGATGGGGAGCAGGGATGCTCAGCCAGAGGGGGCAGAGGGGACTGAGTGGCACTGAGATCCCAGCTGGCAATCGCCCCTCCTGCCCCAAGGCGCTGGGTGTGGTCCCCAGAACCATAAATTTTCCTGCTGAGGTCGGTTCAGACGGAGCTTTAATGCCTGGGGGAGCAGGGTTTGCTGTGGGTTTGTGCCCTGTGCTGGCAGCGGTGTCACAGCACCGAAGGACGGGGGAGCAGAGGGACAGGAGGCTCCTCCCGAGCTCCCCGTCCTTTATTGTCTTTGGGTGCAGAGCAAAATGTGCAGGCTCCGGGCTAGGTTGTGTAAATCTCGTTAGAAAGCCATTCCCAGCTAATGAAACCCTGGGAGAGAGGGATTTGGCTTCCCAGCAAAGGCTGGGATAAATCCATCCCCAGTTGTGTGCTGACTGCTCTGCCCTCTCCCCCGGCTCGGGGTGTTCTACTGGGGAGCAGCCCCAGGTCATCTGCACCTGAATAATTCCAGGTGATAATTACCTTCTCTTTTAAAAAAAAAGAACAAAAACCAAAATAAAATCTGCCCCACAAAGAGGCCTCACCTGGCCTTTAATCCCTGTGCAGGGACGGGAAGAGCCATGTCAATAATTCTGCCTCCCCCTGCAGCTCGCTGGGCACTGGGCATTAATTCCAGGGGCCAGAGCTGTTCAGGAAAGCTTTGGAAGGAGGGGTCTGAGATAAATGCACCTCATCTGGGCCTGTTTGTGTAGGCTGGGGATGTGCCTGCCACGGCCATAGATCCCACTGGGGTCATGTTTGTTTGGCTGTGCCTTTATTGCTCTGAGTGTGAATTTAGCAGCTCCTACCGGGTGAAATACGATTGTCTTTGTGCTCCACGGCCAGGCTGGGCTTTGCTGGAGTTCTGAGCGCAGCTGCTGCAATATTTGGGTTTATTAAAGCACAGACAAGGCAGAGACACAGCCCTGGGCTTCAGCTGCGGGGTTTGTGCCCAGACTTGTCCCTTCTCTGCGGGTTTGGGGTGGTTTGGACACCCAGGGCTGGCTGCCACCCCCACCCCTGCAGAGATCCGTGATCCCTCCTGTCCCAGCCCATCCCTGTGCTGGGTCTTCTCTTCCCTGCAGGCACTGAGGCAGGAATTGCTCTGTTCTCTGCTTTTTCGTGATTTATCTGTTTTTTTTCCTCACCTGTCTTGCCTTTCTCACGTGTATATATATATCCATATATCCATATATCCATCTCCCTGTGTATTTATCCAACAACTGAGATGCAAATCCAGCAGTGCAGAGGCACCCAGGCCCATCTGGGGCAGCACAGGCTGCTGGAAATATTTCCATAGTTTTGCATTCCCTTTTCCCCTGCATGTCCCAAAGAACACAGGGGTATCCTGTGTGTGTAATGAAGTCTCTGAAGGGTTGAGCAGTATTTCTTTTCCACCTCTAACTAATCTTTTTTAATGCTTGACAGCCTCACGTTCTGTAATTGAATGCATTTTATTTAGAAAATAACATTTAGTGCCACTTTGGATTTCCAATTATTCTTCAGTCGGACTTTGAGGGCTTGATGTCTTTGTCACTCAGATATGTGGAAGAGATGGCAACATCAGAGCAGACAACAGCAAATTATTTCCACTACTGATTACTAGGCTTGGGAGAAAAATATGCAGGGACAAATTTAGTCTCAGCATAAATGTATGAAAATGAGTTCAAGCATTGCACCAGCAGCAGCTTGGTGGCTCGGCGAGGGTGGGAAGCACCAGCCTGGCTCATCCTGCACAGCCAGGGAGTCTTTGGGAGAGGCTCCCTGACAGTGGAAAAGCCTCCAAGGAGTGGGAGCTGCAGGGATCCCAGCTGGATCTGCCTGTGGTGCTCGGGATGGTGACACCTCCTGAGCAGGAGGAAAAGCCTCCCCAGCAAACCCATTATAAACCCACAAATAACTTGTGCCAAAGGAGGAGCTGCCTGCTCCCAGCTCCAGGGTGTCCTTCACGCTCGGAGAGGACACATAGGTTTCATCTGGAGCTGCCAGGGCAGGTTTGGGGTGGATATTTAGGAAAAGGTTCTACCCCAGAGGGTGCTGGCACTGCCCAGGCTCCCCAGGGAATGGGCACAGCCCAAGGCTGCCAGAGCTCCAGGAGAGTTTGGACACCAGGGATGCCCAGGGGGGATTTGGGGAATCTGGGCAGGGCCAGGAGCTGGAGTTGATCCTTGTGGGTCCCCTCAGCTCAGGATATTCCATGATTCTCTGATCCTTTTCCTGCCTGTCCAAAGTGCTGGTGGGGCTCCCCCTGCACTGCCTGCAGTGCCCAGTGGAACTCCACAGCCTGGGAATTGGGAGACAGTAACAGGATGTCCCAGCTGGTCTAAATCTGCTCTTGGAGTCTAAACTGTTCCTTCAGGGCTCCTCTTCAGCCTTGAGACAAGTCTGGCTCCTTATCACAGGATTATCACAAGGTTACCTTGGGCAGGGCCAGCCCAGCTCTGTCTTCCCTATGGGAAAAGCAAAATTCCTTGTCAGAGTAGTAAACCGGTAGAACCCAACGTATTTTCCAGTCTCCAGTGTGAGCAGTGTGTTAAACTTCAGCCCAAAGGGATTTAGTGTGCGTGGGGAGGGCAGAGCCTGCTGTGCTGGGGGCAAAGTGGGCACCTGAGAACGACCACCCCTGGTGTTGTGGCAGCTTTCTGAGCACACCTCGTGTTCCCTGGGTTCACAGGGCCCTGAAGCTCGGCTGTGGTGAGTCCTGAGATGTTTTCCTTGCTCCTCACTGGCTGTGATAACAGACCCGTGTCCACCCCTGGCTGGGCTCCTTCTGTGGAGAGAAGGGCTTAGAGCTCGTTTCCTCTCAGAACTCGAGAGTTTGGGCCATGCTTAGGAGGGCTCATTCCTCACCCTGGTGGTCAGGTTCCTAAATTATTTCTGACAGCGCTGTGTAATGATATACAAATGGGAAAGTGATGGAGTAGCAGAAAATTGACTGGCAAGGACAGCGTGATGGAGTTGGAGAGCAATCCCTGCTAAAAAGCCGTGGAGACTGTGGAGTGCTCCGGGAGCAAACACGGAGCAGGGCCCTCACCAGGCTGTGCAGGCAGCAAGGATACAACTCTGTGACCTTTAAAGCTACTTAGGGCATTGAAATGCTTTGGATTTCCAAGGCTCTATCAAATTAAACAAACTGGCCGTGCCTGCAACGTTCCTCCCACGTTTCTGCAGTGTTTGAACGATTTGGAGAGCCCTGAATGGTTCAGACACAGGGAATTGAGGGCTGCTCGTGTTCCTGCCTTTGTGGCTGTGAAGATCTGGCTGGGGCTGGGGTGGCTGTGCTGGAATCTCCCTGGCATGGCCACAGAGCTCACTTGCAAAGGCAGCATCCCATGGGATGTGGGTGTCGGAGGGGTGAACCCTGCAGCTCTGCCAGCCAGCATTCATAGAACCCTAGAATATGGAAGGGACCCACAAGGATCATCCAGTCCAAATCCTGCATGGGACCCCCCAAAATCCCACCCCGTGCCTGAGAGTGTTGCCCAAACACTCCTGGAGCTCTGGCAGCCTCGGGGCTGTGCCCACTCCCTGGGGAGCCCGGGCAGTGCCAGCACTGGTCACCCAGCCTGGGACGGGGGATGCTGTGCTGGAAGAGCAGGCAGAGGGGAACGGGCACAGCAGGAGCCAGAGGGGCTGGGGGCCCTGGTTGGGTGCCCAGCCCCTTCTCTGGGCACAGCCTGCTGGATAATCCTGTCAGTCACCCGCGAGGTGCGGGGCAGAGCGAGCCTGGGCGTTGAAACGATGCCTGCGTGTGCCAAGAAAACAAACAGAAAGGGCCAGTCAAAGCTTTTCAGTGTCATTGACACCCTCGGACGTGCCAGGGCCGGGAACAAAGCCGGCATTGAGGCTGGGAGGCTGCTGGGAGCGGGCAGATGCGGGGCCGTGCCCACCCTGCTGCGCCGCGGCCACTCGGACACGTGGGGCCCTTGCCAGGTGGGTGGCAGGACACGGCCCGGGCTGGCTCCTCAGCAAGGAGGGCAAACAAAACGTGGCCTCGTGTCCCCCAGCGTGCCAGGGGTGGCAGGTGGCCAGGCACCCGAGGGGGCTCTGTAGGGACAGCCCTGGGGAGAAGGCACAAGGCAGAGGCAGCGCCGGCTCTGCCTCCGAGGTGGCTTTGGGACACTGGCCCTGACACAGAGTGCTGGCAGCGATTTGGGGCACGCTGTGCCCTCCGAAAGTGCCAGGCAGAGACCTTCAGCCCACCAGGCTCTGGGGAAGGGCAGCCCGGGGCCGGACACGGGCGCTGCTCCGGCCACTGCGGCCGCTGCGCTGTGCCCCCCCAGCGCTGCTCCCTCGCCCCTGGGCTGGGGATGCTCCGTGTGTCCCTGGCAGGGCTGTGCTCCGTCCCGCTCGTGCCCTCGCGGTGCCCGCTGCAGCTCCTCGGACGGCCGGGATCGTGCTGCTGCCCTGGGGACCGCCCGGCTCACCCGGGCTGGGGCTGGGGCTGGGGCGGCTCTGCTCCGACAGGGCAAAGCAAGGGTTAAACGCAGGGCCCCAGCGGAGAGAGCGAAATAACCCGAGGGACCCCAGGGTCGCTCGCTGTGCTCCAGCTGCCTGCCGTGCATGTGCTGCTCGTTTTTCACAGCGAGCGCAGCTGCCGCCAGCAGCTCCGTCCCACCGCTGTTCCTGCCACTCTAATGGGCGAAGAATGAAGAGGGGGAGCGCTCGAACGGCCCGGGTTCATTTGCCAATTGTCAGGCAGCGGCCGAGCCATCGCGGGCACCTTTTCATCGGCAGCCCCCTTTATTCCTGCCCCACCAGCCGCTCTCCTCTCTGGAGGGAGGGACCTGCTCGTGCTTTTACCGAGGTTTTGGCCCTGATGAGCCGGGTGCGATGGGAGGAGCTGCCTTTCCTGGGCTGCCTCCCGGGGCGAAGGCGTTGCTGTGCCCAGATCGATGCCATCAGCATTGATGATGCTGAGCACCGGGGGCTGGCAGAGCCCTGCGGCTGCCCCTCTTCCTTCAGCTGGGTAATTAGGAGCTCTCAGAGAGGGGGAAGAGAGGTCACACGTGGAGTCGGCCTATTAACCCCGTCCCTTTCCAGCCACCCTGCGGAGAAATGCCCTCGGAGCAGCTGCTCCAGCGCAGGCTTCCAGCAGGAAGGCAGCTGAGGAGAGGGAAGATCCCCTTCCAGCCCTGCTCCCCCACGCACAGGTGGGGGTTTGCCCCAGTGGGAGGTTTGCAGCTGAAAAATACCACGCCAGGGGCCAGTTTGGTCCACAAGTGATGGTTTCATGTCTTCCACGTGGCAGAAAGAGCCACCCTCATTGCCTTGCTCCCTGCCGGAGGCAGAAGGAGGAGCAAGTCGTGGATCCACCAGCTCTTCTCCTGGTTTTTGGCATTCCCAAATTGTCCTTAACGAGCTGATCCCTGCAAGTCTATTCAGTGCCATCCACTTTGAGCCTCCTGGGGCCGTGATTCCCCTTGTTCCCAGCCACACTGGGAGCTGAGGGCCACCAAGTCCCACAGCAGTGGGTTCATTTGTCCTCTCCCATCCCTCCCAAGCCCAGAGCTTTTCCTGGAGCTGCTCTGTAGGTAGGCTCAGCAGCAGTCTGCAGGATCCCCCTCGCAGTCTGTTGGGTCTGTTGCTGTACCGACGCCAGTGATATTTATGGAAATATATGCAGAAGTTCCTCAGGCTCTGATGGAGCAGAAATAGTTTCATGGCATTATTTGCCCAAAATGCCACCGTTCTGAGTGCTGGATCCGGACAGTGAGAAGCTGATGTCAAAGCAACTGTTTACAGCAGGAGCTGATGTGGCTTCCAGGGACAAATGACTTGGTGCTGCAGCCCTGGGAGCATTAATGCAGCAATTCTGAAGTTTGTGTGGAAGCTCTGAGCTTGTATCAGCCCTGCCTTCTGTCAAAGCAGCGCCACAGCCCCAGAGCTGCTCTTTGATTCCACATCTCCCATGCAGCAAAACAGCAGCCCAAGGAGAAGCAGGTAAAGATCAAAGCTAAACCCTTTACCCGACCTTCTGTGGCTACAAAAGCCCTCCCAGCTTTTATTTCCCTCGATGGGAGGCCCTTGCTTGGTGCTCCCACTTTCCCAGGGGCGCTTCCAAGCCGCAGGCGGCCGTGTTTGCTCTGCGTGCGGGGAGGGAGGGGCAGGGGGGTTCAAAGCGCTCACTTGCGGTGGCACCGCAAACGAAGTCGTGTCCCGAGGGACGGCGATGCTGTGGGGAAGGTTTGATGGGTGAAAACCACGGCGCTGTGACTCGTGACCCAGCGAAACCCCTAATTGTGTGTTTAAAGTAAACCCCAGGCTGGAGCTGTTTCCTTTGCCTCCGTCTTGGCTCGCTGCCGTCGGCTCGGGGGGCTCGGATCACTCATCCTGCGGTCAGGGCTGCTCAGGAGTCACCCCAGTCGTTAGGAAAGGAATGTTAAAGGGCTGTTGTGTAAACCAACCGCTGTCTGAACAGGCTTTGTTTTCAGTGTAAATCTGCTGCAGGGAATGATTTAACCTTCATCTGTTTTTTTTTATTATTTCATTAAATAAGATTTATACAGGTATAGTATTGGAAAGGTCATCCATCCCCCGAGCTCTGGGAAGAGCTCTGTGCATTCCTCCCTCTTCAGGGGCTGTTTCACCCCTGGTTTCGGGCTGGGAAAGCACCAAGCCTGTGCTTTGTTGCCTTCCTGGGAAATGGATTTCTCCCTGCCTGGTCCCCCTCGGCCCTCCTGCCCCTCATTCCCACACTCCAGCAGCAGCATCTCAGCTGGAGCAACCCGGAGCTGCTGTGTGGCCTTTCCCCAGGGGATTTCAGGGGTTATCCCCCTCCTCTCCCTCAGGGAATAGGAGATGTTGGATCTGCAGCAGGGACCTGGGCTCAGGAGCTCTGGATGCTTCGCTGCCCTGTGCTCCAGCTGCTCCTGTACCCCTGAAATGAGATATTTTATGTCTTTCTTGTTAACTGATATGTGATGAGGCTGAGTGAGGGTTTTTTTGCAGATATTTAAGACCTTGCAGCAGCAAAACATCAGTGGTTTGTCAGTGCAGCCCGGGTGTGCTTCCAGCACTCCATTTATCCCATCAGCTCCGAGCATCCCCAGCCACGGAGGACTCTTCAGCCAGGCATGGAGCTTCACAGGCTGAGGCAGCAGGGCTGGGAAGGAGCTTTTGCAGCTTTTTCTAGCAGCAACCTGTTCTCCAGGGCTTTTCTGAACCCTAAGAACAGATGGCTGGGCTGGAGGCTGAGTTGCAAGGACAAGGGACTCGTGTTGACATTACCTTTACCAGAGTGCCTTTCATCATTAGCATGTAAATGCCACCAAACACCCAGGAATTATCCATCTATGATCTCTTCATTAGAAGAGGCCTCTGATCAGGTTAATCTCACTTTCCCAGCGTGGAAAGGAGGATGCTGAGCAGCTGTACCCACCAGCAAGGGGAAGTGGAGCGAATTTCTGAGAGGGAAGGATGCTGCGAGCATCAGGTTTGAAGTGGCTCGTCAGTGATTGCTTTGCCTCTCACCCGGCGCTGCCAGGGCTGGAACAGCAGCGCTGATGGTGGTGATTGAGCCTGATGGGCCCGGGCCCCGGGGGCACCTGGAGCACCTCCGGTGGGTGCTGAGCAGCCCAGCTCTCCTGCGGCCACGAGGGAGGCGGGGGAAGCTTCCAGCCCAGTGCATTTTCCATCCTCTCCCTCTTGAGAAGCAGAAGCCAAAGCCAGCACGGGGGAGGGTGGAGGGAATGTGTTTTAACAGTAAATACGGCCTTGTTATTTATCAATGCAGAGTAATTGAAGTAATTTCATGTCGGTTTTAAATGCAGCGCCCAGGGATCTAATCTATCTGTCTAATATTAATGGGGAATATTTGCTTGCCTCATTCATTCATTACTGTTTTCATTAAGACTCCAGTCCCATTTAGGAGTCTGTTTGTCATTTTAAACTCTTCTGTTTTATCTTAGCCTGCCACAATCCTTTTTAACAACTTCAGTGGATTGGTGAGTTCCAGGCTGGCAGCCTGGGGAAGGGGCTCTGCTGTCTGGCGTGCGCGGCTCCGGCGGAGCCAGGACAAACAGACCCGGCTCTGAGCTTCCCTGCGATCCACACCCCGGGCGTTCGGGGCTTTCACAGACAGCTGGGTGTCTGTCCTTCCCTGCACGGACATCCCTGCTCAGACAAGGCTGAGGAGGGGAGGCTCCCTCGGTCCCAAGCCGGTCCAGGAAGCTGCGGGGAGCAGGGATGCTGTTGGTAAATGCCCTGGGTGTTCCCAGCTGCCTGCTCTGGTTCCTCCCAAGGTGTGTCCCCCTTCTGAGGTATCCTCACCTTCAGGATAGCACAGAATCACAGAAGGTTTGGCTGGGAAGGGACCTCAAACCCCATCCAGTGCCACCCCTGCCATGGCAGAGACACCTCCCACTG